>JAIEZT010000441.1:3419486-3506270 GCA_019594935.1 Periophthalmus modestus | reverse complement strand
GCGCCGTGTGTAATGCTGCTTGGTGGTGACAACTGTCCGTTTCATATTCTGGCTAGTTTTTTGCTTTTTGTTTGTCACATTTGGTTCGTCTGTTTTTTCTCATAACGGCTGATAGTGATGAATCCTGGTATAAAAGTTAAAGCTGCACTATGCCAACTTGTCTGCTTGTGTCCATGGAAAAAAGGTCGTTTAAAAATCAGTTGATGGGTGTTTACCCTCGTCTCTTACCAGAATACATGCGTTTCTTACTTCTTACTGCGTGGGGTTCACCTCTCCACAGATGCAATAATCAGGAAATGCATGGTTTAGTATGATAGTCGAGTTCTTTGCTTTATCGTGACGGCAACTTCAAAACTTCCACTTTTTCATCTGTCATCTCAAGTTGTGAAAAGAGCTTATAAACTCATCTCAGTGAATACTTAGGAAAGCATAATGTAAGTGAGATTAAAGAACAGGATTAAAGACAGGATCAGGATTATAAAAAAGCCGATGCAACTTCTTCCCTTAGACACATGAGGAACAGCCTGACAGTAGAGGGCGCTCTCACATATTTTAATGCCATGATCAGGCCAATGTGAGGCTTTAAAATCTCTCAGATCCACCAATAATCAGGCTTGATAAAAAAAAACCTCATTATCACCACTGTAACATAAGTAAATATAAAATGTTCAGTTTCAATCATTTAATTTTGTATTTAAATCTAAAATTATTCAAAATAATGAATAATGCAGCTTCACCTACATTAAAAAAAATTTACTGTCCTTTGTTCCGACCGGACATGGAAAGTAGCAGCGGCTAAATCTGGCACAAATCATCTTTTCTATGTAAGATTAATGAATTTGTACATGGTCCCTGTCAAATAAAGAAGAAAGAAACAATTTTTCACATTTTAAAACAATAAAAATCAAGTCTACAGCACCTTTGCGAGAAGTAGTCTACATGCTAAATTGTTAAGTTCTCCCCTAAAATTGTAAGAATACTGATGACTGCATTTCTTCATATACTTTTAAGCTTCTACTAACGATAATACGAAACAAAAATGTCACAGCACAACATAAAGGACCCTGACTTTGACACATTTGCCTTTTCTGTCTGGACATCGTGTCGCTAACTGTCGCTAACTGGAGCTAACTGGCGCTAATGGTGATGAATAGGCTGAGACAGGAACACAGGGCCTGGCGATGAGTTGTTATTCCCATAGTGTGTGCGACGTGCCGACTTATAAATTTGTGCAGGGTGACATTTTGACAGAGCCAGGCAAACTGTTCATGGTGATTGATGTGCTAGCGTGCCGATCCTGGCTAGCGAAAGCGCCGGCTCGTAGCGGTGGCTCCAACACACCCCATTTATCAGTATCTTAATTATACAGCCGCGCAGCTCAAGACCTTGTTAGCCTAAGCGAAATAGCCATTGTTATGCGCACCTGATGGCGTGGAAGCAATTGTCTCCCTGTTTATGTTTTGCAGAGCGGTTAAGGAGATAATAGATGATTTATGGAGCGTTTTGGTAGAGTCACTAGCCACTCACAAGTAAGACAAAGGCATCCCGTAACGCTTTGTGCATCCATGCTAACACAAGTGATGAAAAAAGCATATTTATGTTGGTTATTAAGCTAAAGGAGGAGAGGTTTTATTCCAGTGTTAGCATTGTGGAGCTGGTGCCAATATGAAGTAGTGGAAGTATACTGCACTGTGCCATGTCTCTGGGGCCGTTGAGCAATTACTTTGAATGGAAAATATATCATAGAGAGAGAGTTTGAATGCACACTGCCTTTAAATGGACCAGAGTCGGGGGATAAAGGAAGAAAAGGCACAAATGTCAAATAATGTGATGGGCTGATCAATACCAAATATCCTCATATCCATCCTGACTGAGGTATTGAGTCTAAATATTAATACTTTAAATGCACCTTTTTAATATGTTTTGCCAATTTTTGAAATACATCGTTTAGATTTTAGTTTATCTGCTCTCTTATTTAATTTTTAGATGTGTTCGAGCAAAGTAGTAGAGACGTTTCAATGCATTTTAACACAAAACTCATTGTTACCAGGATCAGATCGATATTGCGATACTTGCCGTAGTATTATTTGGTATCGGATAGAAAAATAAATCACAGGTATCGCCCATCACTACAGAACACTTGCTATTTTGTAAGTTTAGGGCCTGGTCACTAGGACAGAATCGGAATGATCAGGTTTAACATTTGTGCATTTACCTTTTGGATATTTTAAGACAAAGTACAATGTTATTAATTGGAAAAACTGCCTCTTGCCCCATGTGGAAGTATGAAAACTACCCATTTTAGACTGTTTCATACTGATGACATCACAAATGGAGACTTCTGTCCAAAAGTTGAACACAATTTACACGCAAGAAACATGATTTCAACAAAATAAAGGTATTTTCTTATCATTTTATTTCTCTGTGTAAATTAGGGGAGTTTTGGCTCTGTCTATAACATGGTTTATAGACAGTTATGGGATTCCCTAGTGCGATATAGTAACCAGGAAGTGCAATTTTAAACCTAAAACATGTCCAAAGTCGGTAAAAGAATTGTACATTTTTTCATAAAATCTTAAATATAATGATCTTAAGTGTGTTTTAGTCAAATACCTTGTTCAACCTGTCAGAGGCACTTGGCACAGTATAATAATAAAGGTAATTAATCTGTGCCTTACGGTGTCCAACTTATTTCCCCTGTGGTACAATGCGGCGTCTAAAAGTGTATGTAATATTAATATTAATGTTAGATAGATCAAACTTTGTATTTACAGCCAGAATACACTTGTACTTTCTCTTTTTTAATTTAACTAGTGAGAAAACTGTATTTTCCAGCAAAAGAATAAATAGGATAATGAATAAAATAGCCCCCAATTCCACTCAGAAAATGTCCTAATAGTTGTAATGTGGTGATGGCAGTATTCCCATGATGCACCTCTCTTATCTCTTCACAAAAACGAGGCTCTGCACAGATCATAAGAGCTCTTAACTGGAGAGCTCTGTGGTCACGGCCAATGCGCCAGATTCACCAAAACCAAAGTGCAGGAAAATATGACTTCAGTTTTTGTGTCTATAATGTTTCTCTGGAGGCGGGTTCAGATTTTAAAGGAAAGTGAAAAGTATTTGTATATGAAATGCTCTCTATAGTAAATGTTGTCCCTCCTTTCATTGCTCCCTGTGTTAAGTCGCTCCCCCCTCAGAGCGATATCACATTACAATCAACGTGCATTTTAATGGAACTGCTGGTCATTGCGTCAGGTTTGTGGAGTTGTAGTGCAATTTTTTGTATTCTGCTTTTATATATGAACAAAAAAATCTGCCTTGGACAAACTTGTACTGCTAACTGTTCTGAAGGTGAGATTATTGAAGCATTCATGAGTGACATAAAACAGTTTCAGATGTTTTTGAATGAAGGAAGAACGTTATAACAAGGCAGAAAGCTCCAAAAAAACAGTCTATATGTATAATACTCCTGTGCATTTGTTGGAAGATTTTTTTATACTTCAAATAAGATAGTACTAATATACACTGACAATAACAGTGGTACTATGAGGAAAAATACTGTAGTACTGAACAACAGGATCAAGTAATACAACCCTCGACTTTTTTTCATAGTTAATCCGGGGGTGCGGCTTATAGTCAGATGTGACTTACATATGAAATGATTAAAATATATAATTTCACATCGTCTTTATTGTCACACTGAACCACACAAGGGCGCTCTAGTGCGCTCTAGGCTTGTGTACCAGTATCTACTTCTCCTGTACCATTGAACAACTTAAATTTCAACGATAATTTAAAAGACATCTGAGAAAGACTGAACTAAGACGCCCCTACAAGAAAATCGTATTCTGCTGAGTCTGAAGAGGAAGTGGGGCTTCTTCTACCTCAGACGTTGGTGGATTTGTTCAGAAGCGACACCGAGGATGAAGAATTCAGTGGATTTAGTGATTTGGAGTGAGATCCAGAGTTTGGCAAACTTGTGAGCTTGTTTTTTACACTTAAGTTATCCGATTGACTGTTAATATCTTACGTTAACATACCAGAGATGTACTGAAAGCTTGATTTTTGTTGTACTACCTCACTCTTAAACCCTGTGTTGAATACTGTGCGTTTGACATGGAGGTGAACTCTTTTCTCTGTAAGAATGTGAAACATGCTTATTTTAAGAATGGACACTGACACTGGAATCTGCTACTTCTGTAACATGATACGGTATCCATTTTCAAGTTAACAAGAGGTTCTGTAATACATCTTTTTAGTGAGTGCAAGCATCTGTAAGCGGTGTATTCTACCTCCATGTAAAGAGTTAAGTCCATTTATGACCTTGTACTGACAGAATGTACCTGTAATACCTTTCTTGGGGTGTAAGTACTGGATGGCTCCTTTGTACAGACAGACTCAACTCGACACAACCTCACACTCTCACTTACAGCTCCACCTGGTCTGCAGTCTCTTCCTTCACGATTACACGTGTTCAGTTCTGTCTGTGCTTCATGTAGTTAAATATAAATGTGTAATGTTAGCGTGCTGTTCTGACATTCAGCCTGTTGTTCTGTTATTTGTCTTTAAAGATAAAATGTCTGTTCTTAGTCTCAGATTTTGTAAAATAAGTTTTCCCCTAAAAATCCGACTCAGTGCAACTTATATATGTTTTTTCTTCATTATTATGCATTTTTTGGCTGGTGCGACTTATGCTCCAGAGCGACTTATAGTCCAGAAAATACACATTATACAACAGCTCTGCGTAGTTGAAACTTTGGAATCTATACTTATATTATACTATAGATTAAACATGCTTAAAGGAACTGTATACACTACATAATCATGACACGACTGTATCCGCAGACATGACGCAGACATGTTCAAATCAAATACAGCTTTTACTCACAACAATGCTAATGCTGATTTATTCTTAATTACAAAAGCATTGGACATGATGATATAGTATAATTTGGTGTTTTGGCTCTCAAGATAATTATAGAAATCAGAATGAGCATCGTAAGAGTGTACCAGTTTCATGCTGAAATCCAGTTGGTTTAAATCTAAAAATGCCTCTCTCTGATCTGAGTCGTCATTACTTAAACCCCAGCACCTACAGCCAATCAGGAATCAGTGCTAGTGCAGCCTCTCATCAGTATCTGCAGCAGCCAGTGACATTTTTACTTTGATAAACAGATAAATAGACGCATCCTCCATCTTAACATCTCTTAAACGACATCGTATGTACTTCTGAGATGGCTGCCAGTATCTCATATGTACAGTTCTCCTTTGAATCTGTTGTATCTCCATTATTTTCATATCTGTGCCTCTCTTTCCCATCACAATGCTCTATTTTGGGAAACAATCAGACACGGAGGCCATTTTGTGTCTGGAGAGGAGAGAGAGGGCTTTTCTGATGTGACTGACTGCACTTGAGAGGGGCTCAGCGATGGAGGCACTATGGAAATGTGGCCACTCGGTTGGAGAAATCCAGCGCGCCGTGGATTACAGCGAGCACAACGAGCAGCGTGTTTGGACAATTTAAAAGTTGTGTCTGTCCCTCGAGTCTTACTGTAGATTTTTGCAGATTCATTAGTTTGGACTTTTTCTTCAAACTGTGGGCTAATTAATTGAAACAGAGTATTTGGATCATAAATTACTCAGTGGATTATATTGTTAAGTTCATTTTGAGAGGTAATATTCAGAAACGGTTACGGAAATGCAGCACTTTTGTGAATCTAGTGGAGGATAATTAAATAAAATGCATAAAACTGCCTCAGGAACGGATAAGACTTTTAGACATGGGAACATTACTGAATCGCTGTACTGTATGAAAGGACTAAGATATAGTTTAAAGTACTTTGTGCTGCGGTGAAGAATGTGCCACCTGTTTGTCCATGGAGATGTTCCACAGAATGGCTTTAAATCCATCTCCTTAGAGAAAAGCAGATGATAATAATAATAATAATACATTTTATTTGAAAACGCCTTTCAGGACACTCACGGACACTGTACAAGACAAAGTTAAAAACACATATTTACAGATAAAACAGATACAAAACTGGATGATGGTGAGAGTGACTGATTATATGGTGTAGGATTGTGATGTCACCAGGTTGTTACAGGTTGGCTCTGTGGAGAGGTGAACCCACTCACAGTGAGAATGCATGTTATTTCTGCACATCTGCTGTAAAATAAATGTTAGAAAGAAAAGTTCAGTTCCAGTTATTTGGTCATTTGTCATTATTTGTTAGATCAGACATGTCAAACTCAGGCCCGCGGGCCAAATTTGGCCCTCGATATGAATATATTTGGCCCGTGAGATCATATCAAATATGTATTAGAGCTGCCCACGTGCTGTCGCGCCAGTATAAATCATGCACCTCTAATACTATGAATCCCAGAATGCTTTGCAAATGTGTTAGCGCCGGCCCCACCACTTCTTTTGACACTGCATCTGCTCCCTGTCGCCTCACTCAAATTGAATTCACTCCTTCTGAAAACCATGCAGATATTCAATATTTATTGAATTTGAGTTTGACACCCCTGTGTTAGATTAACAGCGTGATCGAACTGCATGAACAGTGCCTCGTTCATGGATTCTGCAGAAGTCCACTATGTTTTTCAAGCTTTTTAAAACATTTCTCCTAAGCAGCCGTGTTTGTTTGGATATGGACAAACCACGCATTTTCTGATTCCTTAATCCACCTGTCAATCATGCCCTTTTGAAATGACAGATAAGACCAGGCTCCACATGTCGTCAGGAAATAAGACACTTAACCCAGACCTGAAATCTCACGTATATTATTAGTTTCAGAACTGAGAACGCACATAGTATTAAAAAAGCTGTTTTCATTCATTTATGCCCCTCACCACAACAACACGCCCAGGTCCGTGTCGCCTTATCAGCCGTCCACACATCTGGCCTGCTTATGTTTTATAGAGAGAAACTGTATGTAAATATGCTCCAATGGCAAAGATAAAATCACAAACCCCATCCACACATTTCCATACATTATACAGAAAAACAGATGCAAGTAACCACTGGAGCTTGAGAATACTAAAACCTGCAACAGTGGGACTGCAGTGTTTTATGTTTCATTTATAGAATCATAGAAATCTACGTTTGTGTAAAAGCCAGGCGAGTGTAGTGTTAATGTGCTCAATCAAAGCCGTGAGTGTAAACATTAAATCATTCATATCTATGGTAATTGCCAATATAATTACTGTATAAATTATTCAATATGGTTTCGCTTATTTATGGATGCCCTCCCACATTTTTATTTCGATTGCTCCACTTTTAACTAAGTAATGTACATTGTGTTTCGAGGACATTTATAGAGCATAATGCATTATGGGTTTGAGTGATGTTAAAGGATCACGTCTCACGCAAAATTATAGATTCTTCAAAAACTAGAGCATTTGTATCAGATTTTTACTGTCTTAAAAACAGAGCTACTTCATTTTAAGCGGTTTGCAGTGGTACAAAGTTATTCCTCACTTACTTTATGCTTTCCGAGTATTCTAATTACTCACCGTGATGAGTTCATAAGCACTTTTCGCAACTTTCAGAGACTAGAGCGGCGTTTTGTCGTCATGTCTAATAGCAACTACTGCACTTCTTTATTATCGGTCAACAGATAACTTTATATTTAGATGCAGACAGCGCACAGCGGATTTATTTTCACCTCAAGAGCCGCTTATACAGGGCCCAAAAGTCACTGACAGTTGAAAAAAATGCATAATTCTTTTGTTTCTAAATATTTTTATTTTATTTTTTCAGAGCATTTAGAACGACTCTTCCGACATTAATCTGAGCAAATACAGCACCGAGGAACGAACCCTCATTGTACAGTGGTACTTTGAGTCACATGGGTCAAATTCAGAAACCCAGCAGTGTTACCGTCCACATTTTAATACCAGAGATGCCCCGAGCGTAAATGTCATTAAAGGAATAATAAGTGTTTTTCACAGACAGGGGGCAGTATGTGATCTCCACAGACCTGACTAGTCCTGATTTCTTCCTGTGGGTCTATCTTAAAGAAAAGGTGTTTGTGAATAAACCTCAGACAAAAAAACGACTTAAAACGTAATATCGAGGATCAAATCAGAGCCATAAGCTGGAAATGCTTTAAATGTTCTGCAAAGTGTGTTGGATCCGGCTGTTCAGAGACAAACCCAAAATGGTGGACACTTAAAAAAAATGGGGGTGGGCTGAAAATTCTTCCCCTAGTTTAAGTATTGATAAGTTCAAGTGTAAGTGAACAATTATAACTGTATATTGCCAAAAATCTGGCAAGGTTCAGTTTATCTATTGCTAAAATTTGGTGAGTATAACTTAAGAATTAAAGGAGCTACTGAAGATTTAAAAGCGTCAGTGACTTTTGGGCCATGCTGTATATTCGACCTGTACTGGGGCAAGACACATTTTGCTCAAATACATGGACAAAAATCAGGTAGAGGGATTTTAATTAAGTGTTTACCTCCATTGAGTGTGGAGTGAATGAATAATGACTTCTGTGCAGTGCTTTGCGAGGCTTAAAGGTCAATACAAGTGTAAGGAATTCTTCTTTCAATAGTAGAAGCGACAATAAAAACACAGGTTGTAACATGACATTCAAATCAAGTCCTTTTGTTCAGTAATGCTCACAGTACTTTCACCTGTTTAAAGATGCTCAGATATATATTCAGCCTTTGAGCAGTACATTTAGTGTGTCAAACTCAAGGCCCGGGGGCCGAATGTGGCCCGCTACGTCATTTTATGTGGCCCGTGAGAAGGTAAATTAAAAGGCTCGACTGTCATTTTAAATAAGTCTATGCTGCTTTAACATTTGCATCGACCATAAACTAATGAGATTTTCCCAACAAGTGGAACTGAGAAATATTTGCAAATAATGATCCTAAAGTGTTCAGGAAGAGGACAATTGTTGGCACGGAAGGCAGTTTGTGCTTCAGGGAGAAAAACCTGCGTGTTTTTTGTGTTATGAGGCGGGTCGGTTGTGAAAAAGTACAATCTAAGTCGGCATTTTGACACCAAACACAGAGCTAAGTACACAAAAGTTAGCATTCAAGAAAAACTACAAATTGTCCAATATTTAAAAGACCAGATACACACTTTAAAAATGTGAGTTTATCAGGGGACACGCAGTTACAGACATGTCATTTTTACAACTTGAATAAGTAATAAATACAGAAACAGGTACATAAGTTATTTATTTAAAGTGAAGAAGTAGTTACATTTATTTTACATGATTTGGTTACAGTTTTGGTGACATTTATTCTGCTTCACAGTTACATCTGGCCCTTGACGGCGGCCATTTTGCTGATGTGGCCCTCAGTGAAAATGAGTTTGATGCCCCTGTTTTAAAGGATTAGTAGAAACAAGCGAACTGTGTCTTCTGCAGATCGAATATCAGTAGTCATACATTAAAGGAGAATAGGTCTGATAACACATTTTGTAGGGAGATGTACTGCGATAAATGATAATATTGAAACTAATGCAAGATAATCCTTGTAAACCACTTTTATCATGACTAAAGGTGACTCTTCTTAGAGCTTTAAACCATGATATAATCCTGTCTCATTTAGCCTCTCAAAGTTGTATTCAGAGTGATTAGTGCATTTACTCTCCTGCATTCAAGACATCATTGCATTTATTTTCTTTATCGGTGATACATTTAGGATTTGGGAGCGTTATGTAGCCATTTTTTGCATAAATAAAGAAAAAAAACCTTTGTTCGCTAATGTGATCTGCAAAACACAGTGTGGCAAAGCGGCGTTTTGTCGAGGTTCAACATCTCAGGATCACAAGTTTAGATTTTTCTTTCAAAAAACCTGTGAATCTCCCATAGATTTCTATAGAACTTTGCTCATGCACCATCTGGTCAACACCATCACATTCTATGATCTGAAAACCAATACACTCCTCAGTATAACTCTATTTCTGGGTTTCAGATTACATCACGACGTTCTATAGATCAATATTTAGGACAGATGGGGGCAGGTAGAATTGAAATAGTGAAATAATAAAATGCATGCAGTGTTTTTTGTTGTAATATAGAAACTTAATGAGTCTCGTCACTGATAGAAATGATCAGTTTAAGCATTTGTCAATTTACCTTTTAGATATTTCATGGCGGAGTAAAATGTAACGAGAAAACTGACTGGGAGTTGTGTTCACATGACATTAAAACAGACGTTGAACCTGATCATTTCTATTACTGACAGTAAAAGTCAATGTATTACAACAAAAATCTGCATTTCAACAATAGCTGCCGCCCCATCTGTGTTAAATATGATCGTCGTAGAGCGTTGTAATGTCATCTGAAACCCAGCGATTGCATGTCGGTGCTGCGTACTGTAAATAACCTTGTCATATAAGCTGTACAAGCCCAGAGCATCCATAAGGTCTGCTTTTCCAATACACTCCGAAGGCTGCGAGATGCAATGTAAATGCCACCTCCTCCCACCCACTCCCTCTGATTACATTAACATTTCAACAGGGATGTCCAAGAACCTCCCTATATGTACATACATCATCACTTTGGTCATTTAAAACAGGACGTGCTGTCAAAAAGTCGTCAAAAATTGGCTGTTCTTCTGTGAGATTTCTGATGATGTTTTGTTCGGGTCCTGGGTTCACCTTTGTTGGCGCTCAGCTTGTGGTTTTCGGGGAAGTCGGAAATTGGGGTTATTCTGTGAGCAGACGACTGCGAGCAGCGTGTCATGGATTTTACACAGCTTTTGTTCAGGAGAAAAGAAAGGGACAAACAAAATGGTGACCTCAAAAACACTGGATTTCCTGCCTTAACAGGTCTCACGAGCGGCAACAGTCTATCGTGGTCTCTATAATATAACACTGTGTTAGTCCTCGTAGGTGCTAACATTTACTTTACATTTTCATCTTGCTTTAGTGTTTCATGTTTTGCATATTCAAGATTTTACTTCTATGGGGTATTAACTGTTACTTTTTATTGAAAATGCTATATTTGCCCAAAAGTCCCACCTCTTTGCTTTTCTGCGTCACTCTCACACACTTCAGAGCTATCACAGCACAATCAGCATCCATCCTGCTAATGAAACTACTGCACTTTGCAATAGGCTTGTGAAGTTTTTGTAAACAGTTTTGTATCCTGCTTTTGTATATTAATGGGGAATGGTCTTGAGGGAGCTTTGATGACGTAGGTTTGTGGGCAGAGCTTTGGACAGAATCTTACATCTAACCATAAGGAGAGAGATCACTAGATTACTCAAAAATGCACAGATGACGTTTAAAACCTCTTCAAGCATGTTTTTGATGAGGGAGTAATGTTGTAACATGATAGAAAGCTACAAAAATGTTTAGCATAATACTTAACTTATCTAACTAACTTATTAAAGTTGCATCATGTAATTTTATTTAATTTTTTCTTTATTGTATTTATGAAAAGAAAAACAGTAGAGTACAAAGCATAACAGGACTTGGGGGTGGACTGAGGGGGTGGACTGAGGGGGCGGATTGAGAGGGCGGGTTGACGGGATGGGGTGACGGGGTGAGTTGACGGGGGTGAGTTGAGGGGGCGGATTGACGGGGGTGGGTTGAGGAGTGAGTTGAGGAGGTGGGTTGAGGGGTTGGGTTTATGGGCGGGTTGATGGGGTTGGTTGAGGGGGCGGGTTGAGGGGGCAGGTTGAGGAGGCGTGTTGAGGGGACGGGGGTGAGGGGGCGAGTTGACGGGATGGGTTGAGGGGGCGAGTTGACGGGATGGGTTGAGGGGGTCGGGTTGAGGGGGCGCGTTGAGGGGGCGAGTTGAGGGGGCGAGTTGAGGGGGTGGTTGAGGGGGCGAGTTGACGGGATGGGTTTAGGGGTCGGGTTGAGGGGGCGGGTTGACGGGGTGAGTTGAGTGGGCGGGTTGAGGGGATGGGTTGAGGAGGCGGGTTGAGGGGTCGGGTTGAGGGGGCAGGTTGATGGGGTGGGCTGCGGTCTTACAATGAGCTAATGTTTTATTATTGAGCAGGTAAAATGAATGAATGAGTGAGTAAAGTGACATTCAGTTTCAGGGTTGAGTCTCCATTTTCTTTTATTTTATCCTTTTCCTTTCTTCCCTTTTTGTCCCTCCTTTCTTTCCTCTTTTAGTTTCTCTTCATTTTCCTTTCTTTCCCCTTCCTGCCCCCCTGTTTTTTTCCCTCTCCCTGTGTAATTTTCCTGCTGGAGGATTCAACACCTGCTTGTATCCGTGGAAAAGTTATTACTTTACCTGGAATGTTCCACAGTATGACATTTAAATCGTCTCTGTCCATTGAAACACCACCAGACCAAATTACAAATCCGATCTGGGGAGAAGTGAGAGTGAACACACGAATGCTGCCTTTTCACAGCATAAAATGTAATAAATGTAAGATAGAAAAGTGTAGTGCCATAATGTGGAACATGACAGGTAAAGCAACAACATCTCCATGGAGACGACGAACCCTCCACTCGAGAAGTTACACTGCGCCTCTAAAAAGTATTGGCCAGTTTCAGTTTAGCATATAGACCTGTGAACTGTGGTCATGGTTATTTGTAAAATCATTTATAAAGATTTTAAATTCTCTATAAAACATTAATACAATACAAGGAGCTGATTCTCTTATTATTCGAACATTACTACTCTCAGTTTATTTTTAAGACTAAAAAAAAATCTTTCCTATTTTCTATTTTCCAAAAGGTTGTGAGAAAACACACTGACACAGTTGAATCTCTCATGTTTTGAGGTGGACAATCACAGGAGAATGTTGTGCATTGATTTTCTGTTGGTTGTACTTTCGAATTGATTTGAGTGGTGACAAAAGCAATCACAACGGCCACAGTGACATTGGTAACTTAAAATTACCATGTGTTTTATTGATTAACCTTGATGGAATGACTAGCAGGATGAAAAAAAAACATCAGCTGAATACATAGGAAGGAAAATCCACCAGCTCTGACCAGGCCGAGCTCGAGATCTGGAGATGGGTCTTCAAACTTTGACGTTTCAGACAGATTCTCTTGACGATTTAAACCATTTAAGACTCTTTTAAGTGGTGTCCTTCACTTTTCTACGCCAAGTATTCACCGTGATGAGCTTACGAGCGTCTTTCACATCTCTGAGATCTGTTGTTTTAGGCAAGACACTTACCTATTTATTTATTTGAAAAGGGACAATGCACATTAATAAACACCAGTAAAAAATACACGTGTAAATGTGCTGAAGTCGCTCCACAGCTATTTTTCATTCTCAGTCCCTCAACATCTAAAACGGGACGAGAGACAGGACGACACAAACAACAATCAAACAACTCCACAGATCACAAAAAAATTCACACTCATGCAGTCTAAAGTGCCTATTTGTAAAGTGCGTATGTGGCTTCCAGTCATTTTAAAGTGCTGTAGTATTCTAATAAATAAGTTAATTTAGTTTAAAACCAGTTCAGTCACGTGTGTTAGTGTCTCCTGCCGCTCAGAGACGACCGAGACACTGGAGTTTACAGAGAGCTACAACATTCACATACATACATACTTACATATTTACATATCTACTATCACAAAAGTGGTGTGTCCATGAATGTCGGTTGTGATCGAAGAGGCTGATGGCGCAGATTGGCGGCCAGCGTCTGTCAGTCCACCCCAGGGCAGCTGTGGCTAAAGCAGCTTACCACCACCGAGTGTGGGGTGTCTTGAAAGATTTAGTTTTTAATCATCAACACATTTTACAAACAGAAAATGAGTACCATTAAGTTTACCTGTGTCTTGTTGCCGTCTTGTCTCCTATAACCTTGTATTTTTGTGTGTTTTTAGGTCCAAACTGCTACGCCGACACCGCGGTGATCCCAGCCGGTCGGGAGGTCAAAATCGACGACTGTACCATCTGCTACTGCACATACGAGGAGGGCACATGGCAGATCGAACGCCAGGCCACATGTAGCAAGAACGAGTGCCAACGCAGCTAAGATTGTGGACCGATGGCATGGAAAAACAGCCACACTGCACAGGGCAGGAGCCAGCGACGGGGACTGGTACCAAATAACTTGCCAAGACTTTGATGGTTAACATATTTAGTGGACAAGAGCGAGATCTAAAAAGTGAGAAATTGTGGGCACAGGAGGACAACCGAACAAGTTAGGATTTTTGGCACAGTGGCACCGAAAACCTGCAACTACTTAGAGGGCAGAAGCTAGCTACAGAGATCAGTACCAAAAAACTTGCCAATACTTACCAGTTCTTTGAGGGTTAATACAACATAGTGGACAGGAGCGACATTTAAAAAGCTACAAACTGTGGGCTAATGTGGTGAAGACTTATTGGGCAAAAAAAGTTAACCATTTTGGCACAGCGGCACCAAAAACCTGCAACTACTTACAGGGAAGAACCCAGCTGCAGAGATTGGTACCTAAAAAACTTGCCAATACTTTTGAAGGTGTAATTCAACATTTCGCAGACAGGAGCACCATATAAAAAGCTACAAATTATGGACTAATACGGTGAAGACTTATCAGGCAGGAGAATCAACCCAAAAAGACTTTTAAGGTGAACAACTTACAACATATGAGCTATGATAAAATACTGGCACCAAAATGTGTTACTTATCAAGCAGGAGGACCACCCAAAAAAGTTACCAACGTTGCCAATACGATGAATAGACAGGAGCACCATATAAAAAGCTACAAATTGTGAGTCAATGGCATGGAAAACCTGCCACAAAGAACGGGGCAGAAGCCAGCTACAGAGATTGGTACCAAAAAAATGTGCAGATACTTTGAAGGTTCATTTAATATACTTAACGGACAGGAGTACCATCTAAAAAGTTTGGCACCGGGGTCACCTACAGAGATCGGTAAGACTTTGGCAGTAAATACAACATACTTAAAGGGCAGGGGCACCATCTAAAACACTACAAACTGCGGCCAATGCAGTGAAGACTTTTTGTCTAGGAGGACAACGCAAGAAAGTAACCAATTTTTGCACAGCGGCACGGAAAACCTGCAACTAAGCGCAGGGCCAAAGCCAGCTACAGAGATTGGTACCAAAAAGCTTGCCAATATTTTGAGGGTTAATAAAACATACTTAGTGAAGAGGAACGCGGTCTAAAGAGTGACAAATTGTGGGCCAACGGCACAGAAAACAAGCCACAAACTATAGGACAGCAGCCAGCTACAGAGATTGGCACCAAAAAGAACTTGCCAATACTTTGAAGGTTCATACAACATACTTAGTGAACAGGAGCACCATCTAAAAGGCTATAAACTGTTGGCTAATGAAGACTTAATGTGCAGGAGGACAACCCAAAAAAAGCTACTAATTTTGGCACAGTGGCACCAAAAACCTTCAACTACATACAGCGCAGAGCAACATAATCAGAGAGCCAGACTGAAAAACTGGAACCAAAAATCTTGCTAGGGCAATTTGAGAGAGGCAGCAAAATCTGGCGTAACTTACAAGGCCACACATGTACGCCTGCCAAGATTAACTTTGTGGATGCCAGGATACACATGGCAGGTGCAAGCGAAACCTGTTAGAGCAGAATGGACAGGTGAAGAGGCCAAAAATCTCAACTCTGGAACCATGGCAACACAACTCTGCCCATAAATACAGGAGGAGAGATAGGACTACAAAAAGGATTACAACATGGACTACAAATACCAGCGTCACACCCAAGAACCAGACGTGAATCGGGGGGAAATGGAGCTCAGCAGTGTCCACATACTTCTGGTTCTGGAAGAAAATGACTCGACTTTCTACCTATTTTATGTTGACCAAAACTAATTCGAAAGTGTATATTATAACAAAAAAATCCCAATTAGTATAGCGTTTTTATTTTAAATGGAAAACATAACGCATTTATTTAACACACACACATTTTATTTACTTATTTTTTACTTCCATAACCAGAATAACCTGTACACTGTTGAGTAAATTCTAATGTCCTGTCACTGGGGTGTGTTCTACTACTATGGGCCTTAGGCGGTCGTCCCGTTTTGATTCTTGTCTCTTTTTAAGACAGTGGACCTGCTCCTGTTGCACAATTCTAGTTTTTTCGTTATGTAAGTGCATTGCTTCACTATCCTCACGAACTGGTGCTGTCCCATTGATTGACTGATGTCCCGATTGCATTCAAAACCTGATTTTTTTCTCAATCTACCCCCTAAAAACCAAGCCAATTGACAGGGAATAGCGTTATGTTCTGATAGTTGAAATAGGTACACTGTGAGTTTTATGACTGTTTTTTCACCGTGATGTGGTTTTACTTGAGCTTCTATAGACTTGGTGAAGTTTGTGAACTTTAAATTGATTTTGATAAAGGCACCAACATGATTATTCTCACCACATGTCTCTAGAGATGTAACACGATATCGTAATACAGCAACGCCATTCTCACAATAATCAAATGGACTGTTAAAATGTATTGAATGGCGACCTTGTACTAGACCAGTGCGGCCAATAGAAACAAATGACAGTCATTAGACTTAAACGGTGCATTATGTCACTTTTCTGTTGAAGGGTGTTGCCATTTGCTTGTCTCTATGGAGATGGATCCACAATATGGCATCGACCTTAATATAAGAGCATTTATTGAGCGTTCTTGTGGCTTTAAGGCTGTGCAGAGGTGAACACGCTAAGCTAATAGAGCCATGTGTTTGTTGCTGACCACAAAATGAGTCTGGGGATACTTTATGGGCAAAAGAAGTACAGATTTTTACAAATTTTAAGTAAATTACAATCAAAATTCAAACAAACCACTTCTAAATGCTCAGAGAAGATGATTTTGGATGAATGGATTAATGAAACAACTGCGAAAAAAACAAAAAACAACTGTAGATACTCTAAGGACGACAATATAATATGGTTAAAAAGCTCAAGCAACTCAAATGCCATATTGTGGAACATTTCAGGCAAAGCAGTAACCTTTAAAATGATTCAATTAAACAGCGAAATACTGGCCTCCCCGTAATATTGCAATAAATATCGTGCAGTTAGGTTGACAAAGTGTACTGTGAGATTTGGGTCTTATTATTAGGTCACTCGTCACATTTCTGTTTGTATCTAAATTGTGCAAAGACGTCTCCTGTTTCTACAATCAAACAGTTCATGCAGTATCAGACTGTTCAGCCACATGGAACCACATATTTTTAACATGTTGAAATATGGGGCAATAACCTGGACTGTACCGTGTAAAAATCATGTGCCAATTTGGATGTGTTTTGTTTTTCGTTTTATTTTCCGAGTACTTTTTGAAATTGTCCTGGGAAACGTCATCTCTAGGACTTTTGAGAACTCCGAGCTCCTGTCCTCAAAAACTGTTCAGGAACAAAATGATTTTATGGAGATTTATAATCCTCTACAGAATATTCTATTTATCTATGTGTAAATTATTGAATAAATGACTCATACAGACACAGCAGTGATTCATGACGAATAGTGACCAGATATTTTTATAGCCTCTGTATTTTAATAAACACTGTAATGTTCTGGGGCTGGTGCCACAGATAAGGTTTGGACCAATTTGAAATTAGAGTAACATTTTATAATAACTACACTTTAATTAGCCTTAATGAACATGACATATAGTTCATTTTTTAATTCTTAATTATTCAAGCTTAGTGATGACTAATTAATACCCTGAACCCCTTAACAAACCCCTTAATTAAGTAAGTAATGAGTAGGTAATCAATTAAGTTGGTACTAAGCCTGAATCATTCTTAAACTTTTTTTTTTTTTCATTGTGAGTCAAGTCTTTATTAAGCCAGTAAATAGGGAAGTTATTTATTTATTTATTTATTTATTTACTTATTTATTTATTTTTCTTCTTTAGATTTTGAGGTTCGCTCTTTAGAATACACCATGGTGAAGTTATTCGCTGCTAAAAATGTGTAGAGTTGAGCAAAGACTAAATTTGAAGGTTATATTTTTGCGATCACATGTTCATTGTTGAGGAGTTGGTTGCATATTCGTTACACTTTCTGTTTTTCACCACTCATCCCAATTACACAGCACGAACCGCCCGAGCAGCCAGTCCCTCCTTCTGTCTGTCTGAACGCAGAAGGGTCCAGAATAAGACAAACACTGGTCCAATCACAGCCACTAGTCTTACACTGCCTGGCCAGAAAAAAGAAAACGTGACACACTCTAATATTTCTGCCTTGTTCCACCTTTAGCTTTGACGCATTCTCTGTGGCATTGTTTCGATTTCACTTCTGCAACGTCACAGATTTATTTCCATCCAGTGTTGCTTCATTTTTCTTGCAGATGTTGCATTGATGATGGCACAACGCTTCTCCAGCACATCCCAAAGACTCTCAGTGGGCTTAAGGTCTGGACTCTGTGGTGGAAATGATGTCTCCTGCTCCTGAAACACTCTCTTGGAATATACCCGTGCATCAGGGAAGAAAAACTCCATGGATTCAGTATATTCAGGTGTCAGCTGACCTCATTCTTTGTGCACAGACTGTTGCTGAACCTAGATCTGACCAACTGCAGGAGGCTCGGACCTGTTTGCTGAGTTAAATCCAGGTGGCGACTTTTTTTTTTGGCCAGGCAGTGTATGTATCCGAGCTCTCCTCTTGAAAATTCTGAACAAAATATATGTCGTCTACTTCTTTAACCTGACATAACAGTTTGGTGCTTCACTTGTTGGTTCTGTTTAAAAAGGAAAACATGTTTCAGCCGCCATGTTTGATTTTATCTAAACAGTCCATGTGTTTCTCTGATTGGTTAATCCGCCTGTCAGTCATGCCCATCTGAAATCAGGGAGATGGGATCCAAAAATCTTTCTCCAGAGCGTGTGGTTTTGGTTTGACCAGGCACAGGTATATACACAATATTATTTTCATTATCAGTAGTTGGCGATTACTGTCATTACACCTTTTGCTTGTCCTTGCTTTTTATATCCCCCTTTACCACATAAATTGAGGTCAATTTTCAAGCGTTGTTCCTGTCACAGATGGATACGCAAACCTCAGTCCACACTCAACAATTCCTTTTGCCACAGTCATTAACATTTCATTTGAGCATTTCACTTAAATAGACGATTGGTCCAAGCCTTTGTGTGTGACGAACCCAGCGCTCCATAAACAGAATGTACAGAAATCTGCTGCCTCTGGAGGTCAAGGTCTGTCCAGCGTGTTACGAGTCTGGGTCAACACAGAAGAGGAGGTTTGCACTGGAGCTGTAGTGTTTTTTTGTAATAATTCGACTTGCAGAGACCCAGTAGAATGAGAAAGGAACACGAGAAATGATATCTCCAGGCTTTAGACACTGGTGGTGATGAAGAAGAGGAGGGGATGAGGAGGCAGTGGTTCTTAAAAGACAAAAATAACAGATTGTGATTGGCTAGCGAGATAAATGACAGGTTAGACTATTTAATTCATCAAAATATTTTTACAGCATTATTATATTTAACATTTTACTAAAAATATGGCTTGCTTTTTGGGTTTTTTTGCTTTGCTTTTTTAATGAAGTTTATGATTTTACTTCCTGACATGACATACATAAAGGTAATTTCATAACTGTTACCTAGCAACCATAATGTTAACCCTTTAAGGACGGAGCACACTATCGACCAGTATGTCTCGCCTAGACTTTTATTCTCTTTAGTCATAAAAATCATGTTAAAGGAAGTATCAGAATATACTGCATTTTTCACACAGCTGCCTCTATTTTACACATCCGTCCGTAGTTTTTGTAGAGGCATTGAATAAGCGAGAAAATCCGGCACCTGCGCTCTCATTCGTCGTCTTCGAGGGACAACAGAGGCAGATTACCCTAATGACGGTAACATTTTTAAAGAGCCTCGTGCCTCTTTTGAGACGCTGTTTGAATTTACATGAAGCACGATTGGTTGTGGAGTTACGATAATGGAAAGTCTGCAACTACGAGTCTATCGGCGACGAAAGCATCCGACGCTATAGGATTAACAAAGGCCAAAACATTTCAAAACGTCACAGTATTTATGATTAGAATACCAGATTTTCCAGACTATAAATCGCAGTGGTTTTCATAGTTTGGCCGGGGGTGCGACTTATGTGAAATATCTGTTTTTTTCTTCATTATTATGCATCTTTTGGCTGGTGGGACTTATACTCTGGAAAACACGGTAACTGTCATAGATAAGAACACTATAATAACTGTGTGAAACAGTGACGTGTGGTGAGGTTCACGGTGGTCGTCACAATCAGATTTATAAACATTTAAACCAGGTGCGAGTAAATCTGACCCTGGGCCAATTTTTCTCCCAGTGACTTGGGGCCAGAATAAAAAAAAAATTCAAAATAAAAGACTGAAAAAGTCTTGAAAAGTCCGTATGAAATAGCTCTAATAATATGAAATAAAAAGTTGGCCTTATTCTGGTTCCCAGTTTTCAGTGGATTGAATCATTAAATTTCTTCCCATTTGGTCCCACTCTGTTTGAAAAGAGCGAGTCTTTGTCCCGTCGTCTGGAGCAAACCCTTTAGCTCCTTTAGCGTTGGTCCTTTAATTCTAACCTCCTGCTTCGACCCAAAGTCCAGTTTAGAAAACTGAGCTTTAATATGTATCTTCCTCCATTTAAAAAGTAGAACAGACAAGAAGAAAAAAGTGAGCGGATTGATAAACTTGACTAACTCTAAATTGTAGTTTACTGTCACTATTCTGCAGGAGTTGCAAGAATCCCTGGGCTCATGAGCGCCCCCTAACATGAGGCCAGGTAACTACATGCCTCACCCGGCGCCTTTTCACAGCCTTAAAGCAGCAGCGTCACTGCTGAGCTACAGCACAGTGAGAACATGTGAGGCACGAACGGCCGGTACCTCACCACACGGCTCTTCAGTATTTCAACGGTAAATGTAAAAATTCAATGATTTTGAAATTTAAAAAAAATTAAATTGCAAAGTTGAATAAAAAATAACTTTATAGTACAAATCATTGGATAAATATAACCATTTCATTTATTTTTTCTCTGTGATGACCCTGACTGCACGTCACTGGTGTGAAATCAAGTGTTTAATCTGACACAAAAATGCTTTCCTTGTGTGAAAATTGTTCCTTCATTTTAGGTGGACTTTCCGCGGTTTATGACGTAGAGGTTAGAGGAGAGTATTGTGCTACTTCCTTCATTTTTTGTGCTGCGTCTTCACTGATGTAAAACTATGATACATATTTACCACAGGTACAATCCCACCAAACCAAGTCAGAATGAGCAGAAAACAGAAAACCATACGCTCTTTAAGTAAACCCATCGGTGCGTAGCCTTGGCCTCCTCATCCAGCCTTTACCTCCAGAGCGCAGCCTCCTCCTCCTCCTCCTCCTCACTGTTTCACTGTTTCACTGTTTCACTGTGGCTCTGCTGGCCTCAAACTGTCTTTGAAAAGTTTCACAGTTCCTTTCTGTTTCTGACGTCCCTCGTGTCTCATTTTAAGTGCTTTTGTATCTGCTGTGATCACATTTCAAATAAATTCTGTAAACAGTTATTTTGTCCCATTGAAAATACCTGGTTTGTTTGCAGTTTTCCTCAAAATTGACGATAATGCTAGCTTCAGTATTTTCAATTTTTCATACTTTGGAATAAATTATGTGACGTGTGCCATTATTAGAGACTGGTGAATCTGCGAAACGTGGACGAAAAGCGCCTTTCTCTGCGATTTTCTTTGTAAAGTTGCACAATGAGAAGTGCTTATGCTAATGCTAAATATTTAATCATTTGTCAGTTCAATTTTCAGTCTTTTTCTATCTCAATGAGCGCAATAATGCTAGCTAAGTAAGTCAGCATTATTGTGTCCTAGACTGAGATGTGCAGTTTTGGAAAGCACAGATTTTTGAACTAAATTCTCAAAAAAAAACCCAAAAACTGAGCTCATAATCGACTAAAGATACACTGCATGTAACTTTTCTAGTGGAGGTTCTGCCAAATGCATTAAACTTGACGTTAGGCTATAAGATTAAAAGGGCAAGTTTGTAGGTTCAACATTTTTATTTTAAAGAGGGAGTATTATGCAAAATACAGTTTGTGAGTTTGTGATTCTACCATGTTATAACATTGTGTCCTCATCAAAAACGTGCCTGACGAGGTTTTAGACGTCATCCGTGCATGTTTGAGTCATTTTTTTCTCGCCCTCCTTATGGTTAGCTGTAAGATCGTGTGCATTGCTCCGCCCACAACCCCACGTCATCCATGCTCCCACATAACAATCCTCCATAAATATACAAAAACATGATACAAAATGTAGACGGCAGCTTGATAAATCTGATGCAATGTGCAGTAGCTTCATTACCAGGAAACACACTGATTGCACACAATTCATACACAAAATAATACAAAGTGCTTTACAGAATAAGAAAGACTTTAAAATGACACAAATCAAAACATAAATAATCACAAATAATCATCATAAATTTCCATTAAAACAGAAGAGGCAGAATAAAAACCTTTCAGTCACAGCAGATAAACAGAACAGTTTTGAGCCTGGATTTAAACATTGTCAAAGTCGAGTCTGTCTCACATCTTCAGACTGTTCCAGGTTTTAGCCGCATAAAACTGAAACACTGATTCTCCAGGTTTAGTCCTGACTCTGGGACCAGCAGGAGGCCGGTCCCTGAAGTCCTCAGAGTGTGAGATGTTCATGTGGCTCCAACATGTGGGAGATGTTCTTTGGTGCTGGTTCATAAGCAGGACATTAGTCGTCTAACCTCCTGGAGACAAATGCAGGATAAGTCTAAGTCTGGTTTTGACAGTAAACATTTGATTTTTGCAATGTTTTTAGATGGTAAAAAGCTGCAGATGTTATTGAAACCTATGGATATGTTTATCCATAGGTCATTAAATATATATTATATTATTAAATATGTTAATACATTGTGTACAGGGTAAAAGACAACCTTTTTTTTTTTTTTTTTCATATTTTTTTTTTTTTTTTCATTATTTATTTCGAGCACATGTATCATTTCACATTTCACATTTCACAAATCGAACCTTAGATAAGATCAAAAAGGAGTGGGAAGAAGAAAACTTATTACATGGTGATCTAAATATGTTATGTATTAGCCGTTAATATCCCACAGAAATAAAATATCCTCTTTAAACTATAAATCTCCCATAGACTTATTTAGGCTCGTGCCCTTCACCTGAAACGATGACGGCATCAAATTCTGCATGAACACAACCGGACCATGGGTCTCAAAGATACCTAAACCCCAGCATCTGCAGACAATTGTTAATCAGTGCTAGTACAGCCTCTGCAGCTCAGTGAGTGAATTCTGGAGGATCTGAGAATGTGAAAAAGTCAGACGTGTTCTCTCTCTGCAGGTTAAGGCTCTGACAACTCAGGTTCAGTTGTGATTGTTCCTTTTTTCAGAACATTAAGAGCGCAGGTTACTCACAGTTTCTATAAATCCAACCAACGATTCAGGTTTGGTGTCAAAATAATAACACACACAGATTCCCCAGATATTTTGGATGTGACTTTTGAGCCTGTGGTGGTTTGAAGTTTCAGATCAGGTGGTAATAAAATAACTTTTCTGTCATCTGTGCAAAATCCACAGCTGCTTAAGGCGAGCGAGAAGCGACACGTCAGCATAAATGGAAGTGTACATGAGAAGGCCAAAGAAGAGGAATCGCAAATGGCTGCACCTGGACAGAGAAAAAAAAAAAAAAACTGTAGTTACCATGGCGACACAGTTCACACATTAGCAAACACAGCCTGGAGTTTTTAGATTGTCTCAAGAAAAAATACAAAATGGATTTAAACAACACATTGCCAGGAGCCTGTGATCAATGCAAATGTCCATGGTTCTGTTTAAGAGTTTGATTTTCAACAAAAAGATGAGAGCGACTGAAAAAACTGTTGTTAATGCTTGGTAGCTGGTGCGATGTTACGTGAGAGAGTCGTTTAACAGCACAAAATCAGCTCACCTGTTGTAGTTTCATCTGAGTTAGTTCTGTATGGTCACTGATTGTGTTTAATTTGAGTAACAGAGCTTCAGACGGAGCAGTGCCTCTAGTTTGCTTTACCCCCTAAGGAAAGTTGATGACTTCAGCTGCAGGGATTTTTTTTTTATTTGTTTAAACTGAAATGAGGGCTGTCTACCCTTTGAAATTCTGCTAACTCTAAATCAGTGTTGCTCAAACTGTGTTACCTTCACCACTTTGGTACGTGGGCTGCCTCTGGTGGTACACAGCGCCCTCTGCAGTTGGAGTATTTGCTTCATTTAGGGCCTCATTCTGTTTTTTTGTCCTTTGGGTGAAACATCGAGCACAGGGGTTGGCAAACCTAGGCTCTTGTGCCACGTAGGGCTCACGAGGGAATTTTGAGAGGCACGTGCAGCAAAATTGTGAGAAAAATATCAGATGTCCTGCTGAGCTCAGTGACGGGTCATAACTGCTGTGACTCGCTACTGCAGTTCAGACGTGATTGACAGCTCCTGGAGCCACTCTGTCCACATTCGACCTCTTCCTGTTTGCTGCCCACCACCACTTTGGGGCTTTTCCCAGTTTGTGTGTGCACGTCTTGGAGGTTGGAGCGATGAAGTGGAGAGGAGTGGTGTGTGGAGGAGTGATGTGTGGAGGAGTGATGTGTGGAGGAGTGATGTGTGGAGGAGTGATGTGTGGAGGAGTGATGTGTGGAGGAGTGATGTGTGGAGGAGTGATGTGTAGAGAAGTGATGTGTGGAGGAGTGATGTGTGGAGGAGTGATGTGTAGAGGAGTGATGTGGCGAGGAGAGATGTGTGGAGGAGTGATGTGTAGAGGAGTGATGTGTGGAGGAGTGGTGTGTGGAGGAGTGATGTGTGGAGGAGTGATGTGTAGAGAAGTGATGTGTGGAGGAGTGATGTGTGGAGGAGTGATGTGTGGAGGAGTGATGTGTAGAGAAGTGATGTGTGGAGGAGTGATGTGGTGAGGAGTGATGTGTGGAGGAGTGATGTGTGGAGGAGTGATGTGTGGTGGGAGTGATGTGTAGAGAAGTGATGTGTGGGAGGAGTGATGTGTGGAGGAGTGATGTGTGGAGGAGTGATGTGTGGAGGAGTGATGTGTGGAGGAGTGATGTGTGGAGGAGTGATGTGTGGAGGAGTGATGTGTGGAGGAGTGATGTGTGGAGGAGTGATGTGTAGAGGAGTGATGTGTGGAGGAGTGATGTGTGGAGGAGTGATGTGTGGAGGAGTGATGGGTGGAGGTGTGTGTGGAGGAGTGATGTGTGGAGGATGTGATGTGGAGGAGTGATGTGTGGAGGAGTGATGTGTGGAGGAGTGATGTGTGGAGGAGTGATGTGTGGAGGAGTGATGTGAGTGAGTGATGTGTAGAGGAGTGATGTGTGGAGGAGTGATGTGGAGGAGGAGTGATGATGTGTAGAGGAGTGATGTGTAGAGGAGTGATGTGTAGAGGAGTGATGTGTGTGGTGATGTGTGGAGATGTGTGTGAGGAGAGTGATGTGTGGAGGAGTGATGTGTAGAGATGTGTGATGTGTGGAGGAGTGATGTGTGGAGGAGTGATGTGGGAGGAGTGATGTGGTGGAGGAGTGTGTGTGGAGGAGTGATGTGTGGAGGAGTGATGTGTGAGAGTGGGTGTAGTGTGTGATGGAGAGGAGTGATGTGTGGAGGAGTGTGTGTGTGGAGGAGTGATGTGTGGAGGAGGGGATGTGTGGAGGAGTGATGTGTGGAGGAGTGATGTGTAGAGGAGTGATGTGTGGAGGAGTGATGTGTGGAGGAGTGATGTGTGGAGTGATGTGTGGGAGGAGTGATGTGTAGAGGAGTGATGTGTGGAGGAGTGATGTGTGGAGGAGTGATGTGTGGAGGAGTGATGTGTGGAGGAGTGGATGTGTGGAGGAGTGATGTGTGGAGGAGTGATGTGGAGGAGTGATGTGTGGAGGAGTGTGTGTGAGGAGTGATGTGTGGAGGAGTGGTGTGTGGAGGAGTGATGTGTGTGTGTGAGGAGTGGAGTGTGGAGGAGTGGGTGTGTGGTGTGGAGGAGTGATGTGGAGGAGTGATGTGTGGGGTGGTGTGTGGAGGAGTGATGTGGAGGAGGAGTGTGGAGATGTGATGTGTGGAGGAGTGATGTGTGGAGGAGTGGTGTGTGGAGGAGTGATGTGTGGAGGAGTGATGTGTGGAGGAGTGTGTGAGAGGAGTGGATGTGTGGAGGTGTGGTGTGTGGAGGAGGAGTGGATGTGTGGAGGAGTGATGTGTGGAGGAGTGATGTGTGTGGAGGAGTGTGTGGAGGAGTGTGTGTGTGAGGAGTGATGTGTGGAGGAGTGGATGTGTGGAGGAGTGATGTGTGGAGGAGTGAGGTGTGATGTGTGGAGGAGTGGTGTGTGGAGGAGTGGTGTGTGGAGGAGTGATGTGTGGAGGAGTGATGTGTGGAGGAGTGATGTGTGGAGGAGTGATGTGTGGAGGAGTGATGTGTGGAGGAGGGATGTGTGGAGGAGTGTGTGGAGGAGTGATGTGTGGAGGAGTGATGTGTGGAGAGGAGTGATGTGTGTGGAGGAGTGATGTGTGGAGGAGTGATGTGTGGAGGAGTGATGTGTGGAGGAGTGATGTGGAAGGAGTGAGTGTGGTGTGGAGTGGTGTGGAGGAGTGTGGTGGGAGTGATGTGTGGAGGAGTGATGTGTGTGGAGGAGTGATGTGTGTGAGTGATGTGTGGAGGAGGATGTGTGGAGGAGTGATGTGTGGAGGAGTGATGTGTGGAGGGAGTGGAGGATGTGTGTGGAGGAGTGATGTGGTGTGAGGTGGAGAGTGATGTGTGGAGGAGTGATGTGTGGAGTGATGTGTGAGGAGTGATGTGTGGAGGAGTGATGTGTGGAGGAGTGATGTGTGGAGGAGTGATGTGTGGAGGAGTGATGTGTGGAGTGAGGAGTGATGTGTGGAGGAGTGATGTGTGGAGGAGTGATGTGTGGAGGATGTGTGGAGGAGTGATGTGTGGAGAGTGATGTGTGGAGGAGGGGTGTGTGGAGGAGATGTGTGGAGGAGTGATGTGTGGACGAGTGATGTGTGGAGGAGTGTGTGGAGGAGTGATGTGAAGAAGAGTGTGTGTGGAGGAGTGATGTGTGGAGGAGTGATGTGTGGAGGAGTGATGTGTAGAGAGGATGTGTGTGGAGGAGTGGTGTGTGGAGGAGTGATGTGGCGAGGAGAGATGTGTGGAGGAGTGATGTGTGGAGGAGTGATGTGTAGAGGAGTGGTGTGTGGAGGAGTGATGTGTGGAGGAGTGATGTGTAGAGGAGTGATGTGTGGAGGAGTGGTGTGTGGAGGAGTGGTGTGTGGAGGAGTGATGTGTGGAGGAGTGATGTGTGGAGGAGTGATGTGAAGAAGAGTGATGTGTGGAGGAGTGATGTGTGGAGGAGTGATGTGTGGAGGAGTGGTGTGTGGAGGAGTGATGTGTGGAGGAGTGATGTGTGGAGGAGTGATGTGAAGAAGAGTGATGTGTGGAGGAGTGATGTGAAGAAGAGTGGTGTGTGGAGGAGTGAACTGGGAAAGCAATAAATGGGGGGTGAAGGTGAAAGGTTAAAAGCTGTAAAACCTGTTCAGGAGATCAGGAGATGTTTGTGCAGGAAAACACTGATTTCTCTGGGTAGAAGGAGGAGCTGAGTTGAAACATGTGTCACTGTTTTGTCATGAACCTAAATAACAGAGAGATCTGAGAAGAGGGAAGGCGGAGGAAGCATCGGAGACGGTGGGAGACAGAGAGTGAGAGGGTCTGTGTGCAGATGCTCACTCTCCTCTGATCAGAGGAGATCACAGTAGAAAAAGTCTAGTACTTGTCTTGAGTGTTTTTGGTGGTAAACTGTGCGTTGAGAACAGAGTTTTCTTGACATTATGATACTTTGTCGTCAAAGTGCCGCTAACATCACAGAGATGTCTCTCACAAAATGAATGAAAATGAACAGCTCCATATTGTGGTTGTTGAAAGAGGTAAATCAGACAGATCACCTCAACATTTATCTGATAATATGAGGCACAAACTACTAACGGAATAAAGTAATAAATGCACACACAATAACATATAAATAATAATATTATATCAAATATATCTTCTCTGGGTCATTTACAGATGATCTGTTTTTGACAGTTTCTTGAAATAAAATCTGGATCATTAGGAATAAATGATGCTGCTGAGAATATTAAAAAACAGCCAAATGGCACCAAAAAGCACCAGGACGCAGGGATTTGGTACCATATAACATTTAGAGTAACATTAGGAATTAATGAGCTGCACTGAAAGTACAAAATATAAAAACTGCAATGTCGCCATTTATAATAAATGAACAAAAAAAGAGTTCAATGTCATGTGACTCCGGTGAGTGGAGGCTCACGCTCGGAGGTATGAACTTTTCAAAGTGGCACTAAAGCCAAAAAGTTTGCCGACCCCTGATTTAGAACTTACTTATCCACGGTTTATTCTCATTTTAGGCCTGGTTAAGTCCTCATTTAGTTTTCATTTAACCCTCATTTAGGGCCCACAGTCCAGGTTTAGATCGGCTGGTTCTCGCAAAGCCAAATATTACGTTAGATGGTGCTTGATGTGAAAAGCTTGAGAACCACTGGTCTAAATAAAACACTATTATCACCAAATATATGCAAAAAGCTGTCAGTCCTGCTGCCTGCTCTGCTCCTCTGCTGACTTCTGTGCAGGTTTGACGTACACCGGTGTAAACATGCAAAACAAAAAGACAAAATAGAACATTTGGAGGAGGGTTTGATGAGATGAGATCCGCTTCAAAGCAAAAGCACTTACTCTGTCACATCACGACTGCAGCTAATGAAGAAGCAGCCTGTTGAATGGCTCCTGTTTTTACTGTACTTCCACATCGATAACAAATGTTGAGGCGCTCGGTTTAAAAAATATACATGACAAACTCGAAACTAAGACATGCCACTGACACAATGACCCCAGAGCCGGATTATCCCCCAAAAAACAAAATATATATGTTCAATTTCTTAATTAAACAGCATTATGAAACACTTTAGTTTGTATAAAGAGACATAATAGTTATTAATTCTTCTCTCTGCAGCTCCAATCTTATTTCAGTACAGAAAAATAACACAAAGTTCTCTACTAGTACTAAAAAAGTATGCATGCGATTGTTCCATGTTACATATTTTGAAGTGTAAATATAATTACAGTGACAGGCCCATAAAGCTCCACTGAGGATGTGTTTTCAGACCTCGCTCCTTTGTACAGAACATGTATGAATGCTCCTTTATCACTGTGTTCCTTTTCTGTCCATTAGCAGCTCTGCTTTCTCTTCTTTCTCTGTGTTTTTCCTCTTTCACTCTCTTTTGTCTGTCCCTCGTTCCTGTTTCCCTTTCCCCTCTGCTCTCCTCTCCACTCTCTTCTCTCTCCTTTCTTTTGTCTCTTTATATTCTCTTTCCTCTGCGCTTTCCTCTCTCTCTTCTCTCCACTTTTCTCTATTTATCTCCTCTACCCTCTCTCCTTCTTTCTCTCCCTCTCCCATCACTGTGTCCGTTTTCTGTCCATTAGCAGCTCTGCTTTCTCTTCTTTCTCTGTGTTTTTCCTCTTTCACTCTCTTTTGTCTGTCCCTCGTTCCTGTTTCTCCCCTCTGCTCTTCTCTCCACTCTCTTCTCTCTCCTTTCGTTTTCTTCTTCCTCCCTATATTCTCTCTCCTCTACTCTTTCCTCTCTCTCTTCTCTCCTCTTTTCTCTCTCTCTCTCTCTCTCTTTCATTCCTTCTTTCTCTCCCTCTCCCATCACTGTGTGTCCTTTTTCTGTTTATTAGCAGCTCTGCTTTTTCTCTTTCTCCTCTTTCATTCTCTCATTTTTGTCTCTCTCACTCCTGTTTACCTTTCTCCCTGCTTTCCTCTCCACTCTCTCTTGTTTCCTTTCTTTCTCTTGTACTCCCTCTCTCTCTCCTCCTTTCTTTGTCCCTCACTCCTGTCTCTTTCCCTCTCGACTCTCTCGTCTCTTCTCCTCTTTTTTCTCGCCCCCTGTACCCTCTCTCTTGCCTCTTCTCTCTCTTTCTCTCTCCTCACACTCCTCTCATCTCCCCCTCTCTCTCCTACCTCGTTCTACTCTCTCTTCTCTAATCTCTCTCGCTCTCTCTGTCCCTGCTCTCCACATCCCCGCCCCCTCTCCTTTTCTCTCTCTCTCTCTCTCTCTCTCTCCCCTCGCTCCTCTCATCTCCCCCTCTCTCCTACCTTGTTCTACTCTCTCTTCTCTAATCTCTCTCTCTGTCTCTCCATGTCCCAACCCCCTCTCTTCTTCTCTCTCTCTTTCTCCCTCTCTCTCTCTCCTGCTTTCTTTGTCCTTCACTCCTGTCTTTCCCTCTCGACTCTCTCTCATCTCCTCTCCTCTTTTTTCTCTCTCTCACACCTCTTCTCTCTCTGTTTCTTTCTCCTCACACTCCTCTCATCTCACTCTCTCTCTTACCTTGTTCTACTCTCTCTTCTCTAATCTCTCTCTCTCACTCTGTCTCTCCATGTCCCAGCCCCCTCTCCTCTTCTCCCTCTCTTTCTCTCCTCCACCTCATGCAGGTTCCACCTTCAGAAAGTTCCATTTTGTTCTTTCAGTTCATTATATTTATAGAAGCGCGATGGAAAAACAGGTTGAATCATTTAGAAAACGTATTATCATAGACTCTATGTATAAATGGACGTATCTAAGCCTCCAGCTGCCGCCATGTTCCACACAGGAAGTGACTCCATCGATTTCACTTTCTACTGACAAACCGTCGCTCCTCCGTTTGTAACTGCTGCTGCCAGATTCGTCATTCTGGTCTTAAAATGTTTTAACCCTCTGTGCACAATCCTGGAGTTTTTATTTCACTTTTGTCCATAAATCAAGATAAGAACATTGAAAACTGGTGGCTGCTTTCCCCTAAAGTTGCACCCGCTAGTATCAGCAACAAGTTTGATTGACAGCGTTACTCAGCACCCTCTCGTGGCTAGAGGGGTGTTACCTTCAACATCCTCACTTTGGATTGGCTCGTTGGGTTCAGTCGGATTTCCAAATATGGAGCAGCTCCAACAGTGACGTGCAGTCAGGGTCATCACAGAGAAAACATAAATTAAATAGTTATATTTATCCAATGATTTGTACTATAAAGTAATTTTTTATTCAACTTTGCAATTTTAATTATTTTTGTATTCAAAATCTGTGAATTTTTACATTTACCGTTACATACTGAAGAGTCGTGTGGAGAGGCACCAGCCGTTGGTGCCTCACATGTTCTGACTGTGCTGTAGCAGTGATGCTGCTGCTTTAAGGCTGTGAAAAGGCGCCAGGTGAGACACGTAGTTACCCTGCCTCATGTTAGGGGGCGCTCGTGAGCCCAGGGATTCTTGCAACTCCCACAGAATAGTGACAGCAACATACAATTTAGAGTTAGTGTCGTGATGTGGGGTGTGAGGCGGACCAAAGAAGCGGGACTCGGGGCAAGTTTAAGGGTGTTTATTCACAGAACAAGACAACACAGGTGACGGGAGGACATACGAGGAGCTGGGTGCAGGGGTGCCAGTCAGGGTCCAGAGGTGTAGGGAAGACACGAGAAACACAGCCGGTACCGGGAGACGGGGTCGGAGAACACGGGCAGGACATCAGCAGGACACCAGGCAGGACACGAACAGGGAGACAAGCAGCACGACGACGAACAGTGCGAAGACACACAGTGAGAATCAGCAGGGTGACGATCAGACGACCTGGCAAGGAGAGCTGGGTCCTGGCTCCTTTTAACAACCTGCAGCTGCATTGATTGCCCTGATGGGCTGCAGGTGTGTGTGGGAGGAGCCAGGGCTCCGCCCAGCTCTGGAGTCAGATGAGGGAGGGGGAGAGGAGACACAGGAGGCAGAAGTAGGCAGAGATCATGACAGTTAGCAAGTCAAGTTTATCAATCCGTTCACTTTTTTCTTCTTGTCTGTTCTACTTTTTAAATGGAGGAAGATACATATTAAAGCTCAGTTTTCTAAACTGGACTTTGGGTCGAAGCAGGAGGTTAGAATTAAAGGACCAACGCTAAAGGAGCTAAAGGGTTTGCTCCAGACGACGGGACCAAAGACTCTCAAACAGAGACGTACAAAATGGTAAGAAATTTAATTACTTCAATTCACTGAAAATTGGGGAACCAGAAAAAAAACTATTCAAAACCAGCTTTTTATTTCATACTATTAGAGCTATTTCATGAAACTGTCCCTGCGTCAAATGTCCTGACACCTGGTTTATATGTTTGTAAATCTGATTGTGACGACATCAGAGCCTCATGAGCCTCACACACGTCACTGGGCTCTAAAGTCGTCCCTCGATGAGCTTCATTTCATTCAACGCTGTGGGTGACGTTACAATCACTTATTCTTTATCCAGCCGAAGCTTATTACAGTACTTGATTAGTAGTGAAATGGGACAAAAGGGACAAAAACATCCAGTGTAATCTCACAAACAAATGTATTAAATGATATTTCTGCACTTTTTGGGTGCACAAAAAGTGAATGGTTCATTTTATGCTACATTTACTTTTTGTGCGATACTTGAACTTCAACTAAAACACTTATAGGCACATTTAGCACATTGCTCTGTCAAAATCAGCAGAGAAAAGTATTGAGATATTCATGTTTGTCGATGTGGTCCAGCTCTACTTCAGAAATAGTGTTTATAATGAGTGAACTCCATCATCTCTTCTCTCTGTGCTCGTGTTTGCTCCATTAGCTGATCCTCTTTCTATTCCTGTCACCTTGTGCAACAGCACCAACGCTCCACAAAAAGAAGAGAAAAAAAACAGAAATGTGGTGTTTGGAGCTGGAGCGTCGTCCGGGCAACGTTAAAGCACCTCACGCAGAGCACAGACGGACCATGGGAAATGCAGGTACATGCACGGACTGCAGGGGGCGCTCCGGGTGGCACCGTGGCTCATACGAAGAGACCAGTGCTCCTACATAAAGGTGAGCAATGATCATTTGAGTTTTCTGTGCGGTTTCACAGGACATTTTGTGCTTCAAATTGTCGTCTAAAGAGGCAGTATTGAGCAAAATCGACTTTTTGCAGCTTTCTACCGTGTTATAACATTATTCCTTTATCAGAAACATGCCTGAAGAGGTTTTAAATGTCATCAGTGCATGTTTGAGTATTGTAGTGATCTCTCCAGAGCTCTATTCAAACCCTTCTTGTGGTTGGCCGATAATCCTACGCCACCCAGGCTCCCACAAACAATTCTCTACAAATATACAAAAACACGATACAAAGCAACTCACTACAGCTTCACAAACCTCATGTGATGTAGTTTCATTAACGCCGATTGTGACAGTGCTCCTAAAAGAGGATTAACTTTGGCATTAACACGGTGCTTTTGGCAAATTTTCTTTCAAAGGTCTTTTTATTAAGCAGTAAGAGGTACAATCACGTGCACAATACTTAATAATGTATAACTTTTATTTTCCTTTTTTTGCAAATAACATAACAAACTTAACAAAATTACCCCACCCACGCACATAAAACAACAGACTACAGACCAGCTGCACAAAACAGAAATCAGACACACATATAAAAAAAAATAAAAATAATAATAATAAAAAATAATAGCAATAATAAAATCAATAAAAAAATAATAATAATAATAAATAAATAAATAATGTAATAATAGTAGAATATCATTTTTAAATCTATGTAATAATAAATTTTGCCTTTTCAAAACAATTAAAATCGACATGTTAAACTAAATATGTTATGTGTGAACAGTTAATGCCCCATAGAAGTAAAATACCTCCTCTTTAAGTTGAGTGTGTCATATTTTTCTTTCTTTTCAAAGTTACTTTTAACTGACTCAATAGTAGCCTTAATGAACAAAGACTTAATTCATAATGAACAACTAGTTAAGAATGATTCAGACTTAAAAAAACAATTTAATTAATAACATAACCCTAACTCATTAAAGGTCCTGTAGCAAATTTTTCCCATGTATTTGAGTAAAAATTGCCTTGATGTCAAAATAAGTCTGCTGTGCACTAATTATACAGCGTTTTCATGTCCGAGCAGGAAGTGTGTGTTAGTGTAACAGACCCAGGTTTTGGGAAACGATGAGACAGGCAACAGTGAAGTTTCTCTCTGCCATATTTATTAATACAATCATGTATTTTCAGTTTTTTTCAACTGTTTCCCATTTCACAATCATGTAATAGTAATGATATTCATGCACAAACGTCATTGTCCATATTCTCGTTTAATATCACTGTTTTAATCACAATGCTCTTTTAATCCTTTTACACATTCAGCAGGAAACTCGGCTTTTAACGTTCATTAGTTGTACCACCGCTATCTAAACGGCTCTTGAATTGCAGGCTAATAAGATAAGATAAGATATGCCTTTATTAGTCCCACAGTGGGGAAATTAATATCCCTTGTTCTTAGTTTTTTAGCTTTAGTTTGAGACATTTTACATTTTTAACTTTCTGAAACATTTGCTTAAACTTTACAACTTTTTAATTTGACACTTTTTAACAATGTTGGAGTCTTATGGAGCTTATTTTACCAATAACTTAAATCAACTGCACACTCAACACAAAATGGCGGTTACAGACTCAACTTAACCTGTTTTCACGCATTTTTACAAAGCTCAAAACTCCACAAAAAGACAGTATTTACAGACTGAATTACTCTCACACAGTTTGCTGTTTATTATTAGTGTTGGATGATCCATATTATGTGTTTTTTTTAAGTTCCCAACCTGTAAAACACAGAGAAATGATGAGACCTCTGACCTCCGACCCCACAAAACCATCTCACAGATCAAACCTACTGGCGAGAGGGTGTAATTACAACATAAGCTTTTTTCTCAAATGAAACTTTACCATTACGTACAAAAAAATAAAACATAAGGTGAACACATTACACATTACTAGCATGTCACTTCTAAACTCATCATGGTGAATAATTAGGATGCTCATTATGCATAAGGAGACTTTTCAGAGACAGAAAAGCCCAGAAAAATAGTTGTGAAGTTTGTGGAATTTAAAGTCCGTCAGCGTATTCTTTCCTCCACCAAAAAATTAAAGGGCACAAACATTTATATCAATGGGAACTTTTCAGATGTGGAGAAGGAGGAATCTGCTGCACAAGCTGAAGACGCCAGAGAGAAAGAAGAAGGAGCCAGTTTAAGGTTGACAACTCATTATTTGGCTTGTAAAAGGACAGAGCACAGTCAGAGTAACATGAATTTAACAGCTTCCATTCAGAGGTTATTTTTATTTAGACATATGTCGTCTCAGAAACTAAATATTCATGTTTTAACCTCCTCAGACAGCAATTTTGAGAAGGATAGGACTCAAAATGGTGCTGGAGTTGCATTTTATATAAAGAAAAACATTGCTGTAACTCAAAAATATGTTTTAATGTGCAGAGATGTTGAAATTATTTGCTTACAGATTAATCTTCCCTTTAATGAGCCAATTTTGGTTGGCGGCTGCTGTAGAGCCTCCCAGTGCCAGTGTAGACTATTTACGAAAAATATGTGAAAATATAGACGTGGTTTCAGATCGAAATTAGGACATCTTTCTTTTCAGGGACTTTAATATAGATTGGTTTTCCAAAAAAGTGTTCCTTGCATAAAAAGTTGATTACTATGGCTAATACATGTGAGTTCAGACACGTTGAGACACAAGTCATAAGAGTTTCATCGGTGCATGAAAATCAGCAAGTACAGACCAATGTCCCTCATTTATTTGAATAGATTTGTTTTCCAGACCAAGGTTTACTGTATTTTCCGGACTACAGAGCGCACCTGATTAAAAGCCGCATGCTTTAATTTTAGAAAGAAAAACTTGTACAAGCCGCAGGTATCCCAGGTAGTAATATGAAAAATTAGCTCAAAAACGTTCATTTGCGAGGGACTAGTGCAGTTTTGCATGTTTTCATTTATAGTGGATGCAGGCGAGTGTTCTGCGTCCTGATTGGCTAAAGGAGGTGCCGTGTTCTGCGTCCTGATTGGCTAAAGGAGGTGCCGTGTTCTGCGTCCTGATTGGCTAAAGGAGGTGCCGTGTTCTGCGTCCTGATTGGCTAAAGGAGGTGCCGTATTCTGTGTCCTGATTGACTAAAGGAGGTGCCGTGTTCTGCGTCCTGATTGGCTAAAGGAGGTGCCGTGTTCTGCGTCCTGATTGGCTAAAGGAGGTGCCGTGTTCTGCGTCCTGATTGGCTAAAGGAGGTGCATGTTCTGCGTCCTGATTGGCTAAAGGAGGTGCCGTGTTCTGCGTCCTGATTGGCTAAAGGAGGTGCCGTGTTCTGCGTCCTGATTGGCTAAAGGAGGTGCGTGTTCTGTGTCCTGATTGGCTAAAGGAGGTGCCGTGTCTCCTGTACAGGACAGAATGCTTCAGCCAAATTTACCAAAATGTTCGATGCTGAAACAATCACGTTGGACACCTTTGTATTTGTATTTCGCCTCCACGAGAGACTTTACATGTGAAACAACATAAAGACGGAGGAAAATAACATAAGGACGACAGCAGAATAAGTTTGAACAAGGAGCAAAAAGGGCTGTAACCTGCGGATGGAGTCTGCTTTAGTTTGTGGATCAGTGACTCAGGAAAAAGAACATTACGAGACATTACAGCGGCGCCAGGACGAAGAGGCGGAGTCAGAGGAACTGAGAAATACACCTGCAGCAAAACATAGAGAATAATTGTTAAAAAAAAATTAAGTTTTCTACTTTTCTACTTCACAGATTTCGTTTATACTAACCCCCACAATAAACCAGACACTGTCTCTTATCACTGTAAGAAATGAGTCACTGACAGCGGGTGACAGACAGACACGTCAGGAGCAATATCCGCTCTTCACTTTTATGTCGACTGTTGCTGGGCAAAATGTTTTTGGCGCCACGGGAAAAAAATGTATAAGCTGCAGCGGTTAAAAACTGGTAAAAAGTAGCGTCACATGATCACTCTGAGGAAGACCACGAGTGAGCTGTCAAACCTGTCAGGTATGAAAACAAGCTAAACTTTGGTCTGGAAAAAGAATCTATTCAAATAAATTAACAGAAGACCAGATCTGTGCATGATTTATGCTCACGAGACGTTTCTGTTGGAGTAGATGCAGTTATCATCATTTTATAGCTGTAACAAGGAGAACAAAATGTCGTTTTAAAGGATTCGGTGAACATTTTTCTGGACATCTTAGGAAAAACTAGTCTACAAACAAAAAAAAAAAGGTCAATAAAAAGCATCAGTGCTCCATAGACCCTCATGAGGCAAATAAAATACCACAAAAGAAGAAAACATTATGGACAAAAGAATCTCTCTAATTGTGGAAAGTAATACAGGAACTGATGTGCAAAAAGCCAAAGAATGATGGCGTTTCAGTAAACCAGATGATATTTCCAATCGTTTAAATAATGTCTTCATAAGTAAAGTTGAAAATCTGAGACGCTGCGTGACATTAAACGATACTGACTCTGATTCTCTTTGCAACAATGTGAAATGTTTTCTGAGAGATAATGTTTGCTCCTGGTATTTGATGCCGTTTTGTGAGGACGATGTTAAGAAGTCGCTCCTCTCTCTGCCCGATGATAAAACGCCTGGTATCGATCATCTTGATGGCAAAATCTTTGAAATTGTTGCGTGTATTCTGAGCACACCTACATATGTCACATCTTTAACAGATTTCGAGATTCGAGCAGGAGGGACCAAGAAATGCAGAACTCGGGGAAGGTTTAAGTGAGAATGTACAAGCAATGATGGTAGATCCGACGAAGAGTGGGGAGCGGGGTCCGAGCCAGGGTCCAGGGTGAGACGTGGGTGCAGAGACAAGACGAGGGAAACAGTACCGAGGCAGGGAGGCAGGGTCAGAGGCGAGGGTGCAGAGCTGGTCCAGAGAGCAGGATGTTGACACGTGGATGATTTAGCGGTGAATCAGGAGCGGGGTGCAAGTCCTGGGGGTAGACAAGAGTGCAGAGACCAAGACGAGGAGAACAATACCGGTGCCGGGAAACAGGGTCGGAGGCGGGAGTGCAGAGCTGGGCCAAGGAGCAGATAATCAGACGATCTGACCCCGAGTGTTAGGTCCTGGCTCCTCTTAACCACCGCAGGTGCAGCTGATTACGATTTCCCCCAGGTGTGCAGGGGTGGGGCCAAGAACTCTGCCCAGCTCGAGGCTCAGACATGTGAGGGAAGGAAAGAGCAAGACACGAGGCAGGAAAATACAGGGATCATGACACTTCCAGACTTTACAGCTGCCTGGGTTTTCACTACTCTCTCATTGATAAGAAGTTACCTCACTGGCAGAACTATGTAATGGCAGTCTTTCCGAAACCTTTATCATGCAGTGTTCTTTAGAGCAGCTGTTTGGGTACATTTTTATTTTCATTTTTTTTGTAAATGATTAACCTACTGATGTTATTTATGCCGATGATGTAACTTTTCTCTGTGCATCTCATCAGTCTGATCCTGACCCTGCGAAAACAGCTCAATGCAACTGTGAATTCGCTAAAGATGAATAAATTGGCTCTAAATATTTCCAAACCCAAATGTATTGTTTTTTGTATTAACATATGTCAAATAGATGGACCGTGTGACCTAAATGTGATTGTTTCAGAAAAGTTCATAATAATTTAGTAGATAATTTAGTAGTAGATACAGCATAATTAATTGTTACTATTTTCATGCTTAAGACACCCATTTTTGTTCAAAATAATCACTATATACGTATTGGACTAATATAGGAAGTGGTCACAATGCATTATGGGTAACAGCAGCAGAATTCAGCCAGATAAAAACGTGTTAAAATATCCTGCTTGTTGATGTCTAGAATTGCTCATCTTGTGTTTAAAATCTTATCTACACCTAAAAAAAAGCCGTTTTTGGTGACTTAAATAAGTTTTATAAGTTGCTCTGTTGTAGAGATCGTTGTAGCACATGTTATTATCAGGCATTAGACGTGGCCCGTGACCTTGCTAGCTCAGGAGCACCATGTATTAGCAGAGTAATACCTGTTTTTATGCTTATTAACGAGATAATTATCCATCCATCCTTTTTTTTTTCTGTATAGCTAAAACGAGCTAATTAGCTTTATGAAAAAAATTTGAAAACTAATGTAATGTAACTAATGCTGCAGTTTGTGAAATTTGCTATTTTCTACTGCATTTACTTTATATTATGATGCTAATGTACATTTATTTGTTTTTCCAGTTTCACTCGAGCTTTTCACACCGCAGTTGTTATGAATTGTAAACTGTCTTGAAGATCGTATTAAAGGAGTAAGACGCTCAGTTTTCTGGCTCGTGAAAATCGAGTTTGGCTGTTGATCTGTGTTCACATATACAGAGTATCCAACATGTAGTGATAATAGTACAGTGATTATTGATAAAACTCTGATAGAGCGAGTGACAAAGACGAACCTCTTGGGAGTTAAGTTAGTTATCGACTTTCACGGACGGATCAGATCAGTCGTATTGTGTCCAGGATGGAGAGCACAGGTATTGCTTTGCCCCGGATGTATGCACCATATTGTCCAGTCTCTGATCTTCACCTGGAGCTGGAGTACTGCGCAGTCATTCACCTGGAGTACTGCTCAGTCATTTGGTCCAGTTCTGCACAGGAGAACTTTAAGAAACTGCAGCTTTCTCAGAAAAGAGCTGTAAATGAGAATGAGATGCACATCACCTTATTGTGGTTAAAGGTGCAGGATACATTAAACATACGTCTTCTGTGCTACATACATACTGACATAAAAAAAATAATTAATAGAAAACAATCTTTGTAGATAAATTGGTGCACAGTGGAGACTGTCAGAAGCGTGTCACTCGGCAGGTCAGCTCTGGTGATTTAATTGCTCCTTTTTCAAAGTCTGACTGTATGAGGAGAAAAGTATTACTCATTAGTGTCGAATCAGCTGTCTGCGAGTACACCACAAATAAGGAGCAGATGTTCTTTTAAGACTTTAAAACTAAAATGTATGAATGAGTTGTATGGAGGATGATTGAAATGATTTTAATGTTGTTATGGATATGCACGAATTGTATTTGTTATTTAATGGCCAGGAAATGTCATGTTATACCTTGATTTTATACTTTTTAATGGACCCCAGGAAGATTAGTGACTTTGTGGCTCCAAATAAATAAATTGTTTTCTTAAAGGCAGTAAAAGTGGCTTTAACTAAATATAATCCCTGCTGCTGAGCCCCCTGTCGTCTGTTTAGCTCATGCTCACTCAGATCTAGACAAGCCTAATAGATATTTCAGTTCTGAGACATTATAACTGTTGTAGGATTATGAAATAATAACAGACTTCTGACAGCGCCTTTGTAAAATGAACCTGATTGAAAAGACGATTTCATCTGGAGATAAATCAGGTCCATGTCTGTTTTCTTTATTCTCTCATTTTACAATCATCTTAACAGTGGGACCATGTTCTGGGGCTTAGCTTCTGTCAGCAGTGCCGTCTGTCATGTGTATCTGATTCTCTGGAGGATACTTTACATATCTGCGTCTCACACTCAAAATGGTTTTACTGCAAAAGGACAAAGGCAGGAAGTGAGGAGGGTTGGGCGAGTGCTGCTCAAATTGCTGCTAACGATGGAGATGTCCTGTTCGAGGTCATTCTGCTGCTCGCCGTGGTGTTTTAGACTCCGCTTCAGTGCATTCAGACTGTGTAAAGCTAAGATTTGTGCTGCTCGTAGTTTGAGACTTACTCATGAATATTTAGGATGTTGGGAATGTGTTAGGAAAGTGAGGAATAAGTTGGACCACTGCAAAATTTACTAAACAGGTGGAATGAAATATGCTAACTTATCATGTGGGGTATATTGGCAGATATTTGAAGCCAAAACAGAAATTCTGGGATTAGTCGGTGCAAATATTACTGTACAGAATGGAGTTTCAACGAGGATAAAACACAGTGATCTTTCTCTTCTAATTATCTTGAAAGCTCCATATTGAAATTGGGCCATTATACAATAGTCAAACACAGGGCTTCTTGCTGTTTAATGAGGGGGCTAACCACTTTGTCATGTTCCTTGGAGTTCTTACCAGTCCTTTGTTCAAATATCTTGCATCAATATAGAAAAGTAGTAATAGTAGAAAGAGCGACTGTTATACTTCTATGGGGTTGACACACATTTAGATCATGTTACTGTTTATTGTCTTGGAAAGGCTATGTTCATGTCATGATCCTTGTGTTTCCTGCCTCTTGTTTAGCCTCCTGTGTTGCTCTTTCCCTCCTTCACCTGCCTGAGTCTGGAGCTGGGCGGAGTTCCTGGCTCCTCCCGCGGGCACCTGGAACTCATCAGCGCAATCAACGCCATCTGCCGCGGGATAAGAGGAGCCGAGACCAGACACTCGGGATCAGATCATCCGCGTGTCAACGTGAATATCTTGCTAAACCTTGCTTTTTGTATTTTTCTCGTTGTTACCTTGCTCATTGGATTTTTGCTACCCTGGTCGGTCCCAGCTCCCTTGCTCCTGGCTCTGCTTCCGATCCTGCTTTCCAGCCCTGGTACAGTCTGTCTTGTCTTTCTCTCTGCACTCCACGTCACTGGAGCCTGCCTCACCCCCTTCTCCTCGCTCTGGTTCTGTCCCCCTTGTCTCCGTCCCTGCACTCCACGTCCCCGGGCCCTGGCTTGCACTCTGCTCCCTGCTCCGGTATTGCCTGCATCGTCGTCCTCTCTGCACTCCACGTTACGCTCCTGGACCCTGGGCTGCACCTGGCCTGCCGCTCATCGCCAGATCTACCATCATTGTTGTAATTTATCACTTACTGTAAATAAACACGGTAAACCTTTCCCCGAGTCCCGCATATTTTGGTCCCACTGCGTTACGACAGTTCAGTAAGTTTCAGTGCTGCTTTTGGCACTTTAGAGTCCCCCTTCCCTTTGCTCTCCGTGCTAAGTCACCCCCCCTTCAGAGTCTGATCACTTTACAATCAGCGTGCATCCCTCTAATGAAACTTCTGCACATCGCGTCAGGTTTGTGAAGTTATAGTGTATTGTTTTGTACCATGCTTATGTATAGGGTTGTGGGTGATGTAGGTTTGTGGGCGGAGCCTTGTACAGAATCTAATCAAGACGAGGGTTCGAATACGGCTCAGGAGAAATCGCAAAATGACTCTAACATGCACGGATGGCGTCTAAAACCACTTCAGGCATGTTTTTGATGAGGGAACAACATCAGAACATGGTAGCAAGCTCCAAAAAGTCGATCTCACATAATACCCCCCTAGTACTTCCATAACCCTGAGACAAAAGGAGCTTAAAGACACACCCAGAACGGCTCCTCCTTCCTGGGTTCACAGACACAGTGATCGGACTCGTGTGCTGGTCCTTCTCCCCCAGAGCCTCACACATTACACCAAACTCTGGACAATGCAGTGAAAGAAGAGTGTGGATATTATGAGCTGATGAAACTCATTATACTTTTATAGCAATCAGCCGCTTCTGTCGTCTCATATTAATGCAGAGGAAGTTTGGGAAGAGGAACCGGAAAGTTAAAGCTAGTGTTAGATATTACTTTTGGTAGGTGCAAAATTAATGCTCCTTTTTTGGTGTTATTAACATCCGTCACAGGACTACAGATGAAAAAAATATAAAATATATTATTAATAATTAACGAATTAATCTGTACTGTCCCCGAAATAATATAAATAAATTAAATAAATAAAATGAAAAAAGTAATCGCCACTTCTTTGTCTCTATGCAGATTGCCGTGTCCAGAATGTTCCACAGTATGGCATTAAACTTCTCCATGAAGACAAGCAGGTGACAGTACAAGGCGAACATACAGGTCAGATCTGTGGAGCGGGGACCATAATAAGAATGCATTTTTTCAAGTTTATTATTTTTTCCTGTGATAAAAACACACATAAATAAGTTTAATGCTTTAGTACAGAACATTCCTGGCACAACAAAAACATCTCCCTGGAGACAAGCGAGTGTTTGACCCGGTTTATACATTTTGAGGTGAGATTTTGTATCTTTTTATGCTCGGTGTTCTTCCTTCCACATGTAGTGACCCTAAAAGTGTAAAATGTACAAAAATGTCCCTATATTGTTTTGAATGTGCACATTTGGAAATGCTCTGACTGAGCTATAAATTTAAAGTTGACATTTGGAAACCTAATTACATTTTGCATTGTTAAGTTATTTCAGCGTGGAACTAAACACTAAATCTTTTTTTTTTTTTTTTTTTTTTACCACTAACCTGTGTATATGATGTTTGAATAATATTGTCTACTCCGTGGCAAATTCAGCAAATATCTCTCTATTTTTTATACAGATTGATCAGTCTGGTCGCCACATCCTCTGTTGCGTCTCAGTCAAATCATGTGATCAGATCAGTTTTTTGTGTGTGAAACGATGGAGCTCATTGGTCACATCCATCATTTACACATAAAGTTAAATTTATCTCATGTCAGATGAACAGAGTTTAGTTTTCGCTCATTGATTCTACAGAAATCCGCAGTGGTTTTCAGACCCTTGTGACATTTTTATCCTTTATTTTTTCTGATACGGCTGGACCACGTGTGTCCCTGACTGGCTCATCCACCTGTCAATCACCAGCCAAACCATTTGAAAACAGGAGATTTATCGTGACCAGACGCACATCTTTGTAAAATATTGAAGAAATGAAAATATATGAAGCAAATATTGAAGAAATGTGTGTTCTGTGTGTTCAGGGAAATTGTCTACTATTCAAAATTTGGGTCGATTTTAGTCTGTACTAGGTAAATTTCAAGTCAAAAACTGATCGTGTGCTGCCTCCTTTCGCCACTGCAATTTCAAGTACTACATGACATCACACAGGACTGCTCTGATTACAGCCAGGTGTTTCTGACAGCTGGGGCGGAGTTTGAAATGTGGAGACCTGTTAGACCAATCACACTGTTCCTTATACCTCAAGACCTCCCCTTCCTCCCCTCTCACTCTCCCCTCCTCCAGGTACTGCCCATTTTAGCAGCTCTATTTGAAATATGGTTGTGGGAGGAGTTTAGGTGTTTAGTCCAAGTTTAAGTTTTATTATGACATTTACAAAACAAAGTTCATTCCAAAAAGTTTGAATGCAACATGGAAGAAACCTCAGAATTTGTTGACTTTCCCCTAACATATTATTTTAAGCCTGTTGACTTAGTTTTGAGAAGTATTTCCACGGCTCATTTGCTGCTATATTAACTGCTTTAATCTGCAGTGACATAATCCCATCAGCGGTTTTAGTCTGGTGTCACTGGTCCATGTTCCAATCCGGTCTGAGCCTTTTCCCTGTCATGCTCTTTTTATTCTTGCCTTCACCTCACGTCAAACCTCCCAAAAGACAAAATCTGTCTTTTCACCTGTCACCCCAAAGGCACCTGTCGATTCACCTGTCGCTCAAACACAAACTAAAAATGAACTCGGAACAGTGGCTTTTAGCAGGTTCAATCAACACACACTCTCTGCCCAGAAGTCACTCCCTGCCCTGAAATTTAGTGAGCAAAGCCGGACTTTTTGTGCTAGTCAGAAGAATAACACGGCGATAATAGTCTTGGTTAAAACTGTTGCATTTGGTGATATATTTGATGATATATACACTTTTTAGACACTTCACTATGGAGTAAACCTATACTGTTTGTGTCCCCTGGGCCAGATCAGGCTTTTCAAATGTTCTAATCCGGATGACAGCCCATTTTCTCTTGTTTTTGGACCTGGTTTAGTCCTGGATTAGACCTGGTTGGTAGTTTAGGCTAGTTTAATTCTGGGATTTGGCAGAGCAATGCAAAATCGAAGATAGATGTGGTTATATTCTCATTATTGAAACAGATGTAGATATTTTGTGCACCCCAAATCGTGTTAAAAGTGGTGACGCATCGTGCACCTATTCGGGTCAAAGGTTATAGCTCTGTGAAAAATGTGGCCCTCAGGAAAATGAAGTTGAATAATATAAAGCTCAATAATCCCTCAGACCTCACATTCGGTCAGATAGGGGGAAGTCACATTTCCATTCATTTCAACCACTTTTCAAAAAATGAAATTAGTTTTTTAGGCAATCGTTTTCAGTTCAAAGATGTCTTTAAACTTCAATTTACTTTAATCTGACACAAAATTTCAGAAACCCAATGAAATAAAGTGGGCGCTCATTAGCTGATGAGAATATTTGTTGTTGAAAAGTTAGTTTTAAAAGTGAACAGGGATTTACTTTAGTTTTTTGAGCACAAAAGAAGCAAACAAAAAACACCTGTAATAATATATAATAAACCTGTATCCCAATTTGAGTTGGTCGTGATTGACAGTTGGATTAACCAATCAGAGAAAAGCATGGTCAAAACAAACATGGCGGCTTAAAAATGACACAAAGGACTGAAAAAGTATTAAGAATTAACAATTAAAGCACCAAATTCTTGATTATCTCAGGTAAAAGAGTGATATATTTTCTTCTGGATGATAAAATCACAAATTAGCAGCTGTGGTTGGACCATGGCTGCTCAGGAAACATTGGAACATTCCAGTCCATGCAGAGAAAAGTTACCTAGTGCATCTTTAAATGATACATATTGTAAGTCCGTACTTTAATCATAGTACTACCTCCACTGTATTAAACCTCCGTGTGTCTCCAATAGCCTTGCTTCTTGTCTGTATTCTGTAACACCACCATCTTGTTCTTTGACAGATCAGACCTGTGCTCCTGTCACCTTCATCTGAGTCTGAGGTGAGATTGAAAATCTGCTTCAAATATATTCCAGATCCATAAAGCACAATTTACCGAGAGGAGAGAGACGAAAGAGGGGCCACCACGTTTTGATCAAGGGGCCCTGTAACTGCACAAGAACGCTACATGTGGCTATATCACATTCAGAAAACCATTTAAAAGGCGAAAATAGAAATCCGCAAATCCTTTTAGGGCATTTAGCGGCTGTCCGGTGACATTAGAGCCGAGAGCAGAGGAGTTTGAAGCAGAGGCGTGTCCAACCGTGATGAAGAGGAGGAAGGTTGGGTATAAATGCAACACATTTGGAAAGCCATCCATGAGTCTAAGTAAAGACACATGAAGGGTCACGGTGCTGTAACAAGACGTAGCATGCTCTTTTTAATCTAGCAATTAGCTTAAATAATAACATTACATTTTCTTTGTGAATACGTTACATTATATTACACTTCTTCCTGAATGTTCATGCCAAAAATATAATATACACGGCTCCTCTTCATAGCGGCGTTTCACTGTCGCAAGTAGTGATGGGCAAAATGAAGTAAAGCCTTGAAGCGTGGCTCGAGCTAAAGAGGGCATGCCAAATGAAACCTCGAAATGAGCCGTGGTGCAGCAGCAAGAGAGTGACGTGGCCCATGTTAAAAAAAAAAAAAAATATCAAGAAATACTGCGTGTATGTGAGCATAAAACGTTTTGTCCTTGTTATTGTTATAATCGACCAGTCACCAGTAGATGACAGTATTTTGAGGCTTCATTATTTCCACTACTACAAGCAAGCACAAGGGTTGGATTTTAATGGGATATTTTTGCACCAAGCGTAAAATCTGGAGACATTTTTTTTTGTTTTATATAACCAAAGTAAGTACAGGACCCTCACACACAGCTCAAACATGCCTGGGTTTTCTTATTTAGTTAACTGAAAACTGAAGACTTTAATTATGTACATGCAAAATTAAATTATCAAAAGTCAAGACCAAATATTCCTACATGAATTAACATTTAACACATTTTTTTGCAAACATCAATATTTACAAGTGAGAAAGGAACATTATGTGGATATACAAAAGTGAGTGAAATATGGGATGCAAGACAAAGGTTTGTAGTTAGGTCCTTGTCAAAGAACACAACAGCAGAGGTCATAATGATGATAATAATGGAAAAAAAACCCTCATACATAATAAATACGCAAGAATATGTCGTATACACATGCATGCATTTATCCATAGAAGAGAAATGATCATTTGGTCAGGGCACAGAAAAGGGAGGAGGGCCGAGTGGGAATGACACAAGTCAAAGCTTCAGGTTCATTATGAGATTTACAGAGAAAAGATGCACATTACAACCAAACTTTATGTAGAACAAGGCAGAGGGATTTTTCTGACATTATTGGAAGTTCTAGTAACAACTCTCGTGTCCTGTTTGCATCAGTGAACAGATTAACAAACCCTCCAGTTCCGCTGCCATTAGAACTAATTTCCACATTTAAGTGCATTGAGTTTGCAGTATTCTTTAATGACAAGGTTCAGGCCATTAAAAATGCATCAATCCCACAAAGCAAATAACATCCCTGCAGCCACCTGGACACTTAGAGCTGACTCACTTTACACCTGTAACTGACAAAACTGTCCCAGAGTTCGTCTACATGCTGCCTCCATGCGTTACCCACTAAATCTCTAAAGTCTGTGCTCAGTTTGCTGACACCAGTCGCTTGAATAGTTAATATGTCACTTCAATCTGGAACATTCCCAAGAGCTTTGAAAACTGTGGTTATCAAGTCTCTCCTAAAGAAGAGCAGTCCTGAAGCCACAATATTAAACAATTACTGACCTCTCGAAAAGTTTTTTACCAACAGACATCCCCAAACTAACCATATCAAACAAAAGCTGAGCAAGGTGAGCAAGAACAAAGACAGGCATTAATATAAAATGCCCGTAAGATAATGGGGCAAAGGGGGCGCCAGCACGTCACATGCATTAAAATAACAATGAATATTTCTAACTTTACCCCTCTCCACAATTACCAATTTACATAACCGATCTTTATATAATTATCAAAGCACCGTTCTCAATTTTGGACTCGCAAAAGACAATAAGAGCAGCAGAATAACCAGCCTCCTTAACCTCTCCAGCTCCTCTTTAGGGCTTTTAGGAAGAATTTTAAAAACTGCAATTTGTATAACTATTTTAGCATCTGTTGAATGAAATTTCAGATCTGCGTGCCTGGAATTTTGGGCTGATGGCGTCTCGCTAGTGAAAAGCTTTTTGTCGATTTGAATTCTCTGAGCGAGGTCTGAGGCCAGAGCTCAATGCAAAAGGCTGCAGTGAATTGGCTAATGAAGCACGCCGCTGATAAGGTGCACATATTAACACAGGGAGGAGATAGCAGACGGCCTTTCATTCAAACTGGACCTGTTTCAAAGATCTGGAGCTATACAGACAGCGAAGGCCATAAGCGATCCGAAATGTGGCGTTAAATATTCATCTTCTCTGATGTCTCCGCCGCCTGGGTTCAGAGCCGGTGATAAACGTCCCCACAAAAACAAAATCCCGGGTCATTATCTGGAGCTGCAGGGATGTAAAGACGTGATATTTGTACAGGGAATGGAGACTAACACAGGGAAAACTGTTTTTTCCTCTGCAGTTTTTGAGTCGTATGAAAACGCTGAAGAGGGGTATTATGCAAAATGGACTTTCTGGAGCTTTCTACCATGTTATAGCATTGTTCGCTCCTCAGAAATATGAGATTTTAGATGTAATCCATGCAGGAAGAGATTTTAGATGTCATCCATGCATGTTTTAGTATTTTAGCGATCTCTCCGGGGCCCTGTTCGAACTCGGTGCACTCGTAGGCCGCCTAATTGCCACTATGGAAATGCTTAGAGACCACATATTAATGACAGTAAATAGTAATGGAGGTTGTAGTATCTGGGTTAAAACTGGTATATGGGAGAATTTAGTTTCTACTTTGATTCTTTTGGTTCATTCATTTGAGCTGAAGTGTGGCTTGAACGTGATTCACACCAAATAAAAACGGCACCAATGTTTCAACTTTAGCTCCCATTTGAACCACTTAACCACAGTAACGGGTGTGTGAAAAGTGGTTTGCGGATGATAAAAGGTTTCATTCTGACCCTAGGAGCTGCATGCTACTTTCCGCGAATATTCCTAATAAATGACTTGCCTTTACAATGTGTTACTGAACTCCATGCTGTGTCCTTTTTTCAGCCTTTCTTTTATCTTGCAGAATTGCTCGGTCCAGTTTTGGAGGTGACTTTTTGCGCAGTAATATCAGATACTGTGGCAGTTCTTGTGATCCCGCAGAGCTGATGTTGTTTTTGTGGTGATTTAGTTTTTTGGGACGACGCTGACAGTTTCGGACAGACAGACGAAGGCACCACACAGAGGCTTTGACATGTGCCAAATGGACCCAGACTCTTTATCAGAGGACGGGCCAGTGGGGCGAGATGCAGTGCTGCTTTAATGCTTTCAATTCAATACACTTTACACCTGCCAAATAACATGATGTGAAATTCACGTTGTCAATACAAGTCATGGGGACGTCATTGGAGACAACTGCTTAAAAATAGTACATCTTTGTTATTATGGGTTTTAACTTTCCAAGGTTAGAAACATCTTGTATTAAAACAATCTTGTCTTATATTGTGGGTGATGTCTTTATGACACTAGTGCAATTAGACCAGGCATGTCCAAACTATGGCCCAGGGACCAAATGTGGCCCTCAGACCAATTTTTCTTGGCCCTCAGACTTCTACGTGAATTGTTACTTTTAAGCAGTATTTTTACTGCAATTTTTGAAAAATCTACCTTGATAAAGCTAATCTCAAATATTTAGTGTATCCCATCCATCCATCAATTTTCTTCCGCTTATCCGGGGCCGCAGTCTAAGCAGGGACTCCCAGACTTCCCTCACCCCAGACACGTCCTCCAGCTCCTCCGGTGGGACCCCAAGGCGTTCCCAGGCCAGCCGAATGACATAGTCCCTCCAGCGTGTCCTGGGTCTTCCCCGGGGCCTCCTCCCGGTGGGACATGCCCAGAACACCCTCCCTAGGGAGGCGTCCAGGAGGCATCCTGAGCAGATGCCTGAGCCACCTCAGCTGCTCCTCTCAACGTGGAGGAGCAGCGGCTCTACTCCGAGCTCCTGCCGTGTGACTGAGCTCTGAGCTAGTGTGTCCCTTTGAGGATAAATAAAAGTCTGGTGACTTATTCTAACCGGTGATAAATGCACAATTATTCACTGTGTTGACCACCAGACTATGGCCCTCCATCGGCCCTCAGCTTTGTCTGTGTTTTGATTGTGGCCCTTTGTGACAATATTACCATCATTTTGTTTGTTCACACGTTTCATTTTCAATATTTTTTCAATATAAAACTAAATAGAACTATCCCGGGTTTGTGTAGTATTTCTGTTAATTTAAACACTTGTTAGTTTAAAGATATTTTATTTGATTAAATTTAGTTGATTCAGTTATTTTGTCAATTTAGTTCAATACAGAGATCAACTTACCTGAATCTCCACATGGTCCAGACACAGAGGGGCGTGGCCTATGTCGGCCATGTTTATAGGTCTGGGTCGTGGGCTGGACCATGTGGAGGGAGAACTGGTTTAAGTTTGTTTTGTTTCTTTTGTTTCAATGTCTTATGTTGGTTTAGTTTAGTTTTAGGCCCCAGAGAGATAGTGAGTAAGAGATACAGCTAATATTATACCCAGCGCACCTGTGAAGAATATGGAGTACACCGGGGGAGGTGCTTCCTGTGCAGGGAGGATTTAAGCAGAGCCATTCGAGGACATTTGGGGAGACATCAGTGTAGCCTGGGAACACGTGGATTTTCTCCTTAGTTTCTTAATTTCTGTTGCTTTAAGTTGAGCACAGTTAATTTGTTGTAAATTTGCATTAATTTTTGTCCATGGTGCTTCAAATAAATTTAGTCAAATGGGACTTTTCTGAGTCTGCCTCCTACTTCGACCACATCGGGCCAGCTTCCCCACACCCTGGATGATAAAAGTTTGGGCACACTGGAATTAGACTAAAGGTGCACTGTGGGACTTTTCTGGTTTAACTCAGATGCCCTTTCATCCTGCTTATAGAAGCTGTGTGCATGGGAATTTTATATCTTATTCATGGTTTTCAGAATGCATTTTTATTTCTGTAAGCGTCTTACCCCAGCACAGATGTATCGTAAAAGCAGCTCTTGAGGTTAAAATAAGTCCAGTGCGTGCTTACTGTTGGGTCAGTGAATCATGAAGTGTGTAGTTAGCATACTAGTTGGCTTTTATTGTTTGATTATGGCCTCTGAATGTCGTGAAAAGAGCAACTTAGGATGCTCTGAATGCATAAGGTAAGTGATGAATGTCTTTGGCCCACTGCGAACTTTTTAAAATGAACTAGCTCTGTTTTTCACATTGATAAGGCTGTAAAACTCAGGTGCAGCACCGTTAATAATACCAATTTTACCTGCCCCTTGTATTAAATATTATTGGACTATAGAAGGTTGTGCGGTGCATCTGAAACCACAGCCATAGCAACAAGACACCCATAATAAGTTACCTGGACTTTCTACAAGCTAAACTGACGTAAAACTACTGTCGCTACATCATATTAAGACCCAACTACAGAAGCCCTGGACGACGCCCAAAGCCTTATTTCTCAGTGACAGCCATGGAGAGGCCGTAGCTGGTTTAATCTAGCCCCATCCATCACTCCTCGCTGGGGCTAAGCAGGTGAGCTCTGCCCTCTTTTTTCCGGAGTCAGTGGAGGACAACCATTTTTTAAGCCTTTCGCATTCACAGCAACAAACCGCGCAAAAAAAAAAAACAGCTAACAGCGATGTGACCCGAGGACTGCTGAGGGCTACTGAGCAAGACACTCACGCTGCGGATCAAGTGCACACCTGTGAGTTGCGCTGTCATGAACTCGATTTCAATACTTAAAGAATAGACTCAATGCCAATTTTGACCCAAATGATCATTTTAAAAGCTTTTTTGTTGAGACATTATTGTAATTTTCAATGCATAGTAATAGTATTTGTTCATTATACCATGAGTTTCTGATAAAACTTAATGAAACTGTTCATGAAAGGTCAAATTTTATCCAGTTATGTGATTTTATTTTCAGTAACGATACTTAAATGAGTATGTAGTTTCAATACAAGTTCTAGTATCGATTAGTATTTGATTTTTGACACTTTTGACAAACAGAACTTGTGTATTCGTGGGTTTCTGTAACATTTTGAGAGCTTTTCCCGTTCAAATATATATTTTTCTTTATCACTAGGGCAACCGTTATACTTTTATTGTCAGCCTGAAACTCATGGATAATAAATAGGTGGAAATATAGTGGATTATAAACCGTTCAGGTGCGCTGTTAGCATGCTAGTTGTTTTTGATAGCGTTTTTCCACTGTAGCCTGTGAAAAATTAGGACGCTAGGAATTCTTGAGGAAAGTGGGGACTAAGTTTGTACCACTTACAATTTAGAATGAACTAGTTGTGCGGTTCAGTCTCTAAGGCAGAACAAATTGGGTACAACGCCTTTAACTGTCTCATTACCTATTTATATACTAAAGATTGATATTCTGAAGTGTTTTTTGAACTTTTCTAGAGTGAACTTATCCTCTGTCCTCGCTTAAAAGGGCCTGTATCCAATTATTTTCCCATGTATTTGAACAAAATTGGTCTTGTCCCTCTTCTATGCAAATATGTCTTATACACGGGGAGGGGGACGTCCTAAAGATATTCAAGAAAGGTTCATTTCTGTTCATTTTAGTACTGATACTTGTTCAAATGAGTATCTAGTTTGGATATTAGTTTTAGTATCGATTAGTATCTGATTTTCAATAAGTTTGACAACCCTATTATAGATTATAGATATTGAGAGATTCGTTTCTTGAACCCGTAAACTTCTCTAGAATGAATCTGTTATCCTCTATCAGTTTTAATGCATTACGCTATGACTCACTTCCCCTGTTTTTAAGCGACAACAAACAAACAGTGTCGCTATGGGCAACGTGACCCGCTTACAGATTATATACTGAGCAATACATTTGAGCAGCAGGCTTTAGTACTGCCCATCTGCATATGCGCTGTCAGAGGAGATGGGAGAGGTTATCATAAAGGAAGCACTTTTTTTACCACCTCGCTGCATACTAAGTACTTGTTTGTGACTGCCACATCCATTCTGTCCTTTCTATGTGCTTTTTAACACTGTGTAGGCCTATGGTGATTCATCATTGAGAGCTTGATACATACTAATAGTGTTGGAGAGTGAGTTAGCTGTGTGGGTGTAGCTTCACAGAGGTACATTGTATAAGATGGTCATAAGGACAATGCTAATACATACACAGTTTAAGTTAACATGCGAGACTCATTCTGGACTAGCACTGAGTAACCTGAGCTACACTGCCCGTCCACTGGTGTTAGTGAAGAAAAATGTTCCCTTTTTATTTATTTATTTAGGTTTAGTTAATACTTTATTCATAAGGAACAGCAAGAGGATTGAACCCAGAACCTCCTTAGAGTTGTCTGTCTGTTTTGTTTCTTTTACATCATTCATTTTCAACCACTGTGCCAGAGAAAACTAGTGCCTTGAGGTATTGTAAGGTGTACCTCCAGGGCCGGTCCAGCCTATAAGCAGACTAAGCAGCTGCTTAGGGCCCCGAGACCACCAGAGGGCCCCCAAGAGCCCATACTTTTATATTGAAAATAATATAATATATCAAGTTATATTGGACATTTGTGTGCTGTGGGCTTGTGTGTTTACAGCAGCCTAAATATCCCTCTAAAGCAACTACATTTTTTATATCTATAGTAGTAAAATATCTGCTGCTGCTACATTTGTTTTTGACTCGGGCAGAGGTGAGGGCAGCTCTGTATTTACACCGGTGCAACGACCCTTTATAATGTAAATTTAAGCCCACTGTCCCAACTGGAACATTAAAATCCACCAGAAACAAAGATAAAATGTCTAGAATTAAAAAAAAAGTTGAAAGTTGGGGCCGGCCCTGTCTACATTGAAAAACGGGCTTATGTTTCAGTGAACTAAAATCACACATGCGTTTAACTGAAACATTTATTATGTTGAACTGCCCTGAGCAACTTCTGAAAAAAGTAAAAAAAAAGTTGGCTAAGAACAAAAAATATCATCATTACAAATAGAAAGAACCAGATACAGGAGCAATGGAAATATTTGCACAATTCCTTGGTAATATTTCAGTGGGTGATGTGCTGTGAAAATCTTTAAAACCAACAAATGGTGCCGTGTCTCAAAAGGTTTAAAAACACAGTTTTATATTATTCCTTAGTATTAAGCTTATTCCTTCCTGTTTAAATGCTAAACGGCACTTTCTTTGTGGTGGCTCTTCAGGTTAAGCAAAAATTCAATTTATTCAAATTGAGAATTTGACAAGTTTCACTTCTAAAATATGACTCAAACTAGGTTGATTTGTGCAAAATGTTCATGAAGACCAACAATTTATTTGCTGTCAAAATCAGCAGCTCCATGCAGAATAATACAACCCGAATGATGATATTTATTACAGGTCTTAAATTAAATGTAACTTTTCTAGCAAAACATATTGTGAATTGTGAGATTTTATCAAGTATAAGTATGCATTTTATTATACCAGATAGTCAATTCCAAAGCTTAAAATATTTTCTTGTGTGTTATTTCAGTTTTATGCAGCTAAAACCTGGAACAGTTTCTCTGAAGATGTGAGACAGACTCGACTTTCTCTGTTAACCCTCCTCACAATATTACATTAACTAGATCATTGTCTGATTGACCATAAAATGTAGATATTAAACCTCAAATCTCTATAATTGCTTAAAAACAGGTGCACCAATGTTTTTGACCCCATGTTTTCTCCCTGAATCATGAGCTGTTCCTGTACGTTGTTCTGCATACACTGTTTGCCTTTAGCACTGGAGAAGTGTGGCTGTGTCCTGAAACATTCATACAAACAAAATGGATGTATTTCACCTAAATACACAAAAACAACACTGGGATCAACACACAAACCATGACATTCCACCTTGCACTGCAAAAGTTTCCAAATCTCCGATCAATGTTTTGTTCCCTGGTTCAATTTCTTGTATTCGTTCTTGTTTATTTTTCCATCTCCTGTTTCCTAATGCAAACCGGGTGGGCACTGTTGTTTTTCTGTCCCGTCTAAAGCTGGCCTTTTGCTCTGCTCCCTCTGCACAGATTTAGGTCTCAAAAGCAGGTAATTTCAGTGCGACAGAGAAGCAGAGGTGGGCAGAGAGGGCTGCTTTAATAATGGAAACGCATGTCTCCGGGGATCGGTAGATTTCAGACTAAAGCAGAGAAAGTCCATTACAACACAATGTCTTCACAAAATGAGTTATTTGTAATTGGAAATCGGAGTAGTGCTGTCACCTCAACCAGCTGTGTTCAATTATTTTTAGAAGTAGTTATAGCTGAAGTGGTAGTACTAGTAGGTGGTGGGACTTTCTCACCTCACAGCCCGAAGGCTCTGGGTTTGACTCTGATTAGGCCGCTCTGTGCAGGGTTTGGACGTTTTCCCAGTGTCTGATTGTGTTTCTTCTTCCTCCCATCAGTCCAAAACATCTCAGAAACATGCCTGCAGAGGTTTTAGATGTCATCCATGTTTACAGTGCGATTCTGTCGAAAGCCCATCAGTCTATGTCGCCCAGGCTCCTGCACAGCAACTCTCCATAAATATACAAACGCAGGATAAAAACTAACACATAACAACTTCACAAACCTGATGTGATGTGCAGTAGTTTCATTAGTGGGATGTACGATGATTGTGCATCTATGTGTATCTACCTATCTGTTTATCGATTTATCTATATATTTACTTATCTACCTGCATGCATGTCTGTCTGTCTGTCTGCCTGCAGGTCTATCTGTCTGTCTGTCTGTCTGTCTGTCTGTCTGTCTGTCTGTCATCTGTCTGTCTGTCTGTCATCTATCTATCTGTCTGTCTGTCTGTCTGTCTGTCTGTCATCTGTCTGTCTGTCTGTCATCTATCTATCTGTCTGTCTGTCTGTCTGTCTGTCTGTCATCTATCTATCTGTCTGTCATCTATCTATCTGTCTGTCTATCTATCTATCTGTCTGTCTATCTATCTATCTGTCCGTCCGTCCGTCCGTCCGTCTGTCTATCTATCTATCTATCTATCTATCTATCTGTCTGTCTGTCTATCTATTTATCTGTCTGTCTATCTATTTATCTGTCTGTCTATCTATCTGTCCGTCCGTCCGTCCGTCCGTCCGTCTATCTATCTATCTATCTATCTATCTATCTATCTATCTATCTATCTATCTATCTATCTATCTATCTATCTGTCTGTCTGTCTGTCTGTCTGTCTGTCTGTCTGTCTGTCTATTTATCTGTCTGTCCGTCCGTCCGTCTATCTATCTATCTATCTATCTATCTGTCTGTCTGTCTGTCTGTCTATCTATTTATCTGTCTGTCTATCTATTTATCTGTCTGTCTATCTATCTGTCTGCCCGTCCGTCCGTCTATCTATCTATCTATCTATCTATCTATCTATCTATCTATCTATCTGTCTGTCTGTCTGTCTGTCTGTCTGTCTGTCTATTTATCTGTCTGTCCGTCCGTCCGTCCGTCTATCTATCTATCTATCCATCTATCTATCTGTCTGTCTGTCTGTCTATCTATTTATCTGTCTGTCCGTCCATCCGTCCGTCTATCTGTCTATCTGTCTATCTGGCGCTCTGAAGGGGGGATGAGAAAACCCTCAGTAAAACTCAGAGCATCAAAAAAGAAACTGAAACATTTGAATTAGATGTTTTTGTGAAAAGATCATTTTCAACACAATAAAAGGTAACATGGTGATCCAAACATGTGACGTGTGAGCAGCTAATACCAGTGTAATACTCCCTCTTTCTGCTGGGGGACGCTCTTCTGGATTTCCCCTTCAACAAAATCATGCACAATAAGAAACAAGGAGTAGGGACTGAGCAGATTAGGATTATCAAAAAGAGGGACACACACAGGACTCGATTTGGGGGCAAAAAAACCTGCAATGTCTGGACTTTGTCACTGGTGATTTCTGTTGCAGTTTAATCTGAAAATAGTGAAAATGTGGTAATCTGTGAATCGGGGGGTCTGGGGTTCTCTCCTAATAGCGGTAAGTGTATTTTCAGATTAAAAGGACTGGTCTGTGTCCTCACTGTGTCAGATTATTTAGAAATGTGTCAGATTATTTCGATTTTTTATCAGGTCTCAAAAAAATGTCCAGGAAAAAAAAAGAAAATGTCTGCTCACCCTAGTCCTGAGGCGCAACCCTGCAGGGAATAAGCTCACCTTGGTGTTAAGCGTATCATAAAATGTTATCTTAAAAAAAGTGATTGTTTTGTGTTTTAAAAGGAGCAGCTCTACTCCTCCTTCCTCCGTCTTTTCTGTCTCTTATATGTCATTTTGATCCACAGCTCGGTGACGGGCGTTCTGCTGACTCTCCCCTGGGCAAAGTTAACATTAAACACTACCACTCCAAGATGGCCGCCGCTCTGCCCTGCCGCGGGGACAAGAGAGTGAGAGAATATCCCGTAATAACCATATCCCCCTCCTCTCTCTCGCTCTCATGAAAAATGTACAGCAGAATCATGACTTCACTGAGCTAAGCGAGAGTGACACGAGAAACTTGGAGTGGAGCGGACGCCGATGGCTCTTTATATGGAGATTGAGAACAGCGTTTCACCATTACGCCTGTTCACATGGATAAGAAATGTACAATTATATAGTGCCCTAATTTAACCAAGGATGCAGGAAGTACGCAAGTAAGAAGACAAAATCATTTTACTCAAATAAGGGTACAAAGTAGTAAAAAAAGTATTTGGGAAAAGCACTGTTCAAGTAACTTAGATCAGATAAAATGTCCCTGAGCTGTGGGGTGCCTCAGGGGTCAATCCTGGGACCCCTGTTGTTCAATCTGTACATGCTGCCGCAGCAATAATGTGTCCGACCACCAGTTTTTTATTCTACACTCTTCTGTTTTAATGGTCATTTTATGATGCATCGCCTCTCCACAGATCTGAGCTGTAACTTGGCTTAGTTGAGATTAATTTTGAATATCTTAAACTTAACACCAACACAAAATAGGCAAATCCAAAAACAAGTAAGTAGAAGAATAAAACTTATTTTTCTGGCTTTTATTTTATGTAAGATATAGTTACAAAAGTCACCTCTCTGTCAGAGTTTACAGTTTAAATATTGGTTTTATTCAGTATACATTTTCAAAGTGTTTAAATTCATGGCACATTGTTGTATTTGAGCAAAATACATCACAGCAGAGATTTACTTTTGTTTCACTGGGTTAAAAGTTAAGACAAATTACACACAAGAGTTTTCAACAATGTGTTAATCTGGAGTTTTAAGTGAACTGCTTTAAGATTCAGCAGGAGCCCAAAATCTGCATCTGATAAGTCCTGATTGAGAGTCCGGGTTTAGTCCTGGTTTAGTCCTGGTTTAGTCCTGGTTTAGTCTTGGTTTAGTCCTGGTTTAGTCCTGGTTTAGTCCTGGTTTAGTCCTGGTTTAGTCTTGGTTTAGTCCTGATTTAGTCTTGGTTTATTCCTGATTTAGTCTTGGTTTAGTCCAGCTTTAGTCCTGGTTTAGTCCTGGTTTAGTCTTGGTTTAGTCTTGGTTTAGTCCTGGTTTAGTCTTGGTTTAGTCCTGCTTTAGTCTTGGTTTAGTCCTGCTTTAGTCTTGGTTTAGTCTTGGTTTAGTCCTGGTTTAGACTTGGTTTAGTCTTGGTTTAGTCCTGCTTTAGTCTTGGTTTAGTCCTGCTTTAGTCTTGGTTTAGTCCTGCTTTAGTCCTGCTTTAGTCCTGCTTTAGTCCTGCTTTAGTCTTGGTTTAGTCTTGGTTTAGTCCTGATTTAGACTTGGTTTAGTCTTGGTTTAGTCCTGCTTTAGTCCTGCTTTAGTCCTGCTTTAGTCCTGCTTTAGTCCTGCTTTAGTCCTGCTTTAGTCCTGCTTTAGTCTTGGTTTAGTCTTGGTTTAGTCCTGATTTAGACTTGGTTTAGTCTTGCTTTAGTCTTGGTTTAGTCCTGGTTTAGTCTTGGTTTAGTCCTGGTCTGGTACTTTAGTTCATAAATCTGGTAGAATTAGAGTTTGTCTACAGTCTTGTGATCAGAACATCAGGGGAGAATTACATTATTTAGTAAAACATGTGTTTAGTTATTACTGACATAATGAATATTATAAACTACTGTACATGGACTGTGTGTTTTCTCCTCCCTCTGAAGTGTTACACAGAGCATCCTCCACTCACTTTTTCTCTTTCATGCAAATGGGTTTTCTTGTGTTTTGAGTCTGGCAGATGTTGTTGCTGCAGGCTCTTTTCAATAAACGACCTCTGTCTGGGAGAAGTTATACAAACTAGAGCCTCAGTACATTCTCGTCTAAAACTGTAGGTACAATGAAGCTACATGTGGTTTAAGTCGGGATATTTAAGACCCTTATCTATATTATGCTATTTTCTGATTTATCTTATAATGTTTCCTCATCACACACAGACCTGGAGTTGTGGAACTCAAAGATGTGTGAATGAAACAAAACACAATTCCGGATATATATTTTGTGTAGTATAGGGCAGTGATTGTGATCATTTCGGTTCCAAATAAAATAAAAAATAATGTAAAGATGGACCATTTTCATGAATAAAAGATCATATTTCAATGTCTACCCTCTGTGTAGTGCATCTTGACTACAACTTTGGGAACCCATGAGATAAGTGAAGTACTTCACCTGAGCACAGGACACATGTGTGAAGTACTTCACCTGAGCACAGGACACATGTGTGAAGTACTTCACCTGAGACAGGACACATGTGTGAAGTACTTCACCTGAGCACAGGACACATGTGTGAAGTACTTCCTGGTTCTAGTCAGACTCTCGCAGCAGTGTTCTATCTGGATGTTCTGTTCTGTCTTAAGGCTCGTTTGGAGAGGCCAGTGAGCAGGACGTTACAGTCGTCTAACCTCCTGGAGACAGATGCAGGATAAGTCTCTCTGAGTCTGGTTTTTGACAGTAGTCTGTCTTTCCCCAGTACAAATGCCTTTAAGATGTCACATATAATGATAGCAGAGGTGCATTGTTAGCAGATGAGCAGCAGTGACACGAGGTATGTGCTGCATTTAGTGAAAGAGGAAACTCGTTCTTTGTGATGTGTTGAATTCCTGTCAGATTCTTGGGCTTGTGTCTTTTGTGTTTGATTATAAATTAAAAAAAATAATAAAAGTGAGCAAAGGTGGCACTGCAGAGACAGGGCTGTACATCTCTATGAAAAAGAGCCATGTTTTATTTGTATTCAGAACTACACTGTCTTGTCGTCCACTACAAATCTGTGCTCCACAAATCAAGCTCTGGATTCAGAAACAGGAGGAGCAGCTTTATTATCCCATTTGTGATCTATGTTATAACGTTTCCTCATCACAAACAGACCTGGAGTTGTGTTTTGTTCCATTCACACATGTTTAACACACAAAACCTGCAGATTTAAGCTCTCCCTCAAACTGAAAACACTCTGTCCCACCTTGTGATGTCATGTGGTGATACAAAGTCCCTGCACCTTCACTAGAATCATTTTTCATCATTTCAGCCGCTGGATTTGACTTTGAAGTAACACCTATTGTTTTAGCTTCCATGAAATTGTTTTACTCCTCGATGCACCAACAGATATTGGAGATTTTCTGTGACAATCTCAAATATTAAAAAATAAAATCAATAAAACACAACGGCGGGTGAGTTTTTGAGGAGGGAACAGTTTTCTAACATGGGTAAAACCTCATACGAGTCAATTCTGTGTAATATAGAAACTTTAAGGGAATTCACTGTGTAATTGGTCTGTTTGTGTGAGACTGTGTGAGAGGTCCTGGTTCAGTCCTGGTATAGTCCTGGTTTAGTCCTGGTTTAGTCCTGGTTCAGTCCTGGTTCAGTCCTGGTTTAGTCCTGGTTTAGTCCTGGTTTAGTCTTTGTTTAATCCTGGTTCAGTCCTGGTTCAGTCCTGGTTTAGTCCTGGTTTAGTCCTGGTTCAGTCTTGGTTTAGTCTTTGTTTAATCCTGGTTTGGTCTTGATTTGGTCCTGATTTATACTTGGTTTAGTCCTGGTTTAGTCCTGGTTTAGTCTTGGTTTAGTCCTGGTTTAGTCCTGGTTTAGTCCTGGATTAGTCCTGGTTTAGTCCTGGTTTAGTCCTGGTTTAGTCCTGGTTTAGTCCTGGTTCAGCCCTGGTTTAGTCCTGGTTTAGTCCTGGTTCAGTCCCGGTTTAGTCCCGGTTTAGTCCCGGTTTAGTCCCGGTTTAGTCCTGGTTCAGTCCCGGTTTAGTCCTGGTTCAGTCCTGGTTTAGTCCTGGTTTAGTCCTGGTTTAGTCCTGGTTCAGCCCTGGTTTAGTCCTGGTTTAGTCTTTGTTTAATCCTGGTTCAGTCCTGGTTTAGTCCTGGTTCAGTCCTGGTTTAGTCCTGGTTTAGTCCTGGTTTAGTCCTGGTTCAGTCTTGGTTTAGTCTTTTTTAATCCTGTGTTGGTCTTGATTTGGTCCTGATTTATACTTGGTTTAGTCCTGGTTTAGTCCTGGTTTAGTCCTGCTTTAGTCCTGCTTTAGTCTTGATTTTAGTCTTGGTTTAGTCCTGGTTTAGTCCTGGGTTTAGTCCTGGTTTAGTCCTGGTTTAGTCCTGCTTTTAGTCTGGTTTAGTCCTGGTTTAGTCTTGGTTTAGTCTTGGTTTAGTCCCTGTTTAGTCCTGGTTTAGTCCTGGATTAGTCCTGGTTTAGTCCTGGTTTAGTCCTGGTTTAGTCCTGGATTAGTCCTGGTTTAGTCCTGGTTTAGTCTTGGTTTAGTCTTGGTTTAGTCTTGTTTAATCCTGGTTTGGATTTGATTTAGTCCTGATTTAGACTAGGTTTAGTTTTGGTTTAGTCCTGGTTTACTCCTGGTTTAGTCCTGGATTAGTCCTGGTTTAGTCCTGGTTTAGTCCTGGTTTAGTCCTGGTTTAGTCTTGGTTTAGTCCTGGTTTAGTCTTGGTTTAGTCTTGTTTAATCCTGGTTTGGATTTGATTTAGTCCTGATTTAGACCTGGTTTAGTCTTGGTTTAGTCCTGGTTTAGTCCTGGTTTAGTCCTGATAAACTTTAAAGGATATTCACAGTCTATTTGTTCTTATGTCTGTACTTTGCGAAGTTCTACATTTTGAATATAAGAGATAAAATGTGTGTGTTGTGTAAACATTTGTAGTTTGTGTGAGACTGTGTGAGAGGTCTTCAGTCAGTCGTCTCGTGGAGTTTATTCTCTTGCAGGAAACAGAGATAAGAGTAGATCAGGGAGATGAGAAAGAGAGAGCGAGGAGCAGTCCCACACTGTGTTTTAAACAGGCAGGTACAGAGGAAGTACACAGGTCCTCATGACATAAGAACAGAGCGATACACCAGGACATGACTGAAAATAAATACATTTAAAGCTTTCTCCCATGTTATAATGTTTTATAAATCATCCATGCATTTAATAATATAGCGACCTCTCCTGGGCCCTCCCTCGTTACCGTTAGCGATATGATCCTGTACAAGGCTCCGCCCACAAGCATATCTAACCCACGCTCCCACTTGGTCATTTTTCACAAATATAGGATACAAAAACTATACACTACAACTCCACAAACCTGGTGCGATGTGCAGAAGTTTCATTAGTGGGATGCGCTCCAGCTGATTGTGTTATGATAGCGTGAAAAGGAAACTAATTACACATTTTAATATGTTGTTTTTGGTCAATATAGCATTTTTAAACCAATAAAATATTAGATGATGAGCTAAATATGTGTCAGCAGCCAATGCCCTATAGAAGTGTAATGTCAGTATTTGAGTTTTTTGTGTGTTTTGCTCTATTTTCCCTCCTCACTTCTGTATCTGAGCCTGGAGCTGGGTGGAGGTTTGGGCTCCTCCTGTTCACACCTGCACCTAATCCACAATCAGCTACACCTGGGGAGGATGAAGGAGCCAGGACCTGACACTCGGGGCCAGATCGTCTTGTCATCTTCATGTCATGTACTCGCTCGTCTATCCACCGTGATTCCACTCCTTGGAACTACCCTGCACCTCCGTCTCCGACCCAGCTCTCCATGTCCGGTATGAACACCCCAGACTTTGACCCTGCGACCCATGACCCAGGACTACTGCCTAGAACAGCGCCCTCAACTGTCTGTTATGACGACCTTCATTCAGTTTCTTGTATCTACAAATAAACTCTGCTCTGTTTCCTCGAGTCCTGTCTCTTTGGTCCCCCGGTCATTACGGTGTGTAATTGTATTTTGATTACAAAAGGAAGTCATATTCCGCTTAAAGTTGCACTATCATCTGGTGGAGGCTCTGCTACAGCTGTTTGTCTCCGTGGCGAAGTTATTGCCTAGAATTCTCAGAGGTGGGGCAGGGTTTGATGGTATAAGGACCCGTGTGATTGGTCCAACAGGTATCCACACTTCAATCTCCGCCCCTGCAGTGTTTGTAATCAGAAATACGTGGCTGTAATCTTGTGCGATGTCATGTAGTACTTGTAAATGCAGTGACCGCTGTAGACAACACACAATCAGGTTTTGACTCTTTAAAGACAAAGCTGCAAGCTGCTGTACCTAGTTTGCACGAAAATTGCCAGAAAACAACTAGGAACAGTGGACAGTGCTGTAAAATCTCTAAGAAAAACGTTGATTTAGTGTTTTAGTGAATACACAACTACTTTCTGGCTGTGAGGTGAACACGCTAACCACTCTGCCACTGCATCATTAAGCCTGCATTAAGATACAGAAAAGTATATTGTAACAAATTGTTCCAAACACAAATCCCCTCTGTCCCTCTGTTCTGTCCTGATGATCCATTGGTCAGCAGCCCCCCGTCTCCCAGCGCTCAGCGGGCAGAAATCAATCCTCGTCTTTCACAACAGGACGAACAAAAGGCTGGGGGCAGAGGACCAGGGGAAGGGGCTATTTTTAACATGCTTTTTCATCACTTCATACGACATACAGTACATGGGGTCTGCTCTAATTAAGAGGCAGGGGTTGATGCAGTGGACATATATGTGCACAGTGTGGTCCAGTGCTGTCACGACTCCAAACTAACAAATACACTCCAGGATACAGCTCAAGATCATTCTAAAGCTTCAGGAAAGGTTCATTTCTGTCCTGTGAATGTGACTTTTTTAGTATTGATACTTGCTCAAATGAGTATCTAGTTTCTGATCGTCTATACTCGATTTGAACAGTTTTGACCCCTTCCTAAGATTCACAATATGTCCTTCAATGTATTATTAAAATATGTATTAAATTGTATCAAATTATGTGAAATTTCCTTTAAAAATCTGTGTTTTTCCAGTATTTTTTGAAGTGAAGTTCATAATTATGGTTGAAAATGGGCAACAGATGTGAAACAAAGTTAATTTCATAGCTGTTACCTGGCAACCATAATAAGAGGCTAAATTTGTCTAAACTGCACAATAGTTATGATTAGACTGATACAAACAAGTTATATATTTATTCTGTTACATGAAGGTTCAAACTGACAATATATTCACCACCGGTACAATCCCAGCAAACCTGTCATCAGCACTTTATTAATTAAAGTGTATTGATAGATGGAAAAATACACAATTTATCTTTTGTTAATTCGTCCATTTTGTTCGACGGAGTATCAGGGTCAGGAAAAAAAAATAATTCAGCGGGCGTCGTAGCATTTCGACATTAAAGATGTAATTTTACGAGAATAAAGTCATATTTTATGAGAATATAGACGAGAATAAAGTCATAATTTATGAGAATATAGACTACAGAATGAGCAGACTAGTGCTTTATGGAGAGATTGGAGGTTTGTCCGAATATACTTTTAACTGGGGTTTACGCACCAAGAAACTGCGACTTTTGTGGAAGAGGAAGTGTCTGAAGTGTCGGCTGCAGGGGTGAAATGTCCATGTTCCTTTAGAGTTTGAAAGACGTCCATCTAAAACTGAAAGCTTTGTTCACGCAGGACTCCCCACCAAGACTCGCTGATTGGCGGCGCTGCATCCACAGATAAAGCTTCGATCTCCTTTGGTTTCTGCGCGAGAACCGTTTCCTGTCTTGGGCGTGTGAATTTTCTGAACCTGGAGTCTTTGCGAACACCGTCCAACAAGAGTCACAGTGTGGATACAGCAGTGCCTCATCCACATAATGTGACGACTGAAGCATCAATACAGACATTTGTGTAAATATCACACGGTTTCAGTTTATCACACGACTCCAAATGCCACAGTGCGTTTGGCTCTTTACGCCGGACTGTCTTTGCTGAAGACGCTGCCTTGTTCGCAACTCTACCTCATTTGGATCCAATATTTTCTGTAAAATTCTGACACTTTCATGAGAAACAACAAATCCTCTGTGGATAGTTCTATGGTGTAAGCACTGATCCCCCTGCAGCCGACACTTCAGACACTTCCTCTTCCACAAAAGTCGCAATTTCTTCCAAATCCGTGTGGTTCCTCCAACGAAACAAACTCAAACGTTTGCAGTGTCGCTTCAAAGTCCTTAGACGGATGAAAGTGTGGAGATGGTGGGATAAAAGACACAGTATTTCATCGTGTGTAAACCCAGTTGAAAGTCCAAACTCTCCATGATGCATAACGCACTAGTCTCATTCACACACAGGGGCCGATATTCTCATAAAATTACACATTTATTCTCGTAATATTAGAACTTTATACTCGTAGTACTATGACTTTATTCTCGTAAAATTGCATCTTTAATGTCGAAACGCTACAACTTTAATCTCATAGTGCCCACATAATTTATTTTATTTAACTGACCCTTATATTCGCTACCACTTTGCATCTAATTATAAAACATTTGGTCAATCACATAACAAGAAATAGTAGATTTCAGGATGTGTTGATGTCAAACTTTAGACCCAGATTTAAAAATTAACATTGTAATTTCATAGCAAACATCTAAAAAGTAAATTCCCAAATCCAAATCCTGAATCTGATCATTTCTATTTGTGACTAGACCTAAAAACTCACTGTATGAAAACAAAAAATCAGGTATTTCATAATCATCTGCACTGATTTCCTACAGAACGTTGTAATAATCTAAAACCCTTCGATAAATCTTTCGTTGCTGCGATACAGATTGAATGAGATTGTGCTTTGGTGGTCCACCCGGCGTCACTGTGCATGTATCTAAAAAGTAATGCATGAAAATATTAGACATGCAAAAGCGTTTCTGTTCAGATTGAAGCGGTTTAACGGTTACAGGAGCGAATCTGGAGCAACCTCGGGGGAAAGAAGTCGCCTGATTTGCCTGTTATTAATGTTCATATCTTGATTTACGGACAGAATAGCTAAATAAAAACACCAGGATCACATAGAGCGAACATTAATACGAACATTTTAAGACTGAAATGACGAGTCTGACAGCAGCAGTTACAGAGAGAGGGGCGACAGTGAAGTGGAACCAGAGTCGATGGAGCAGGAAGCACGTCCGTACTCACTTCCTGTTTGAGTAGCAGGTTAGCCGTGTCCATTTATATGCACAGTCTATGTTTTTTCCTCTGTGATAATTATCCATTTGCCTGTTTCCTGTGAACACTGATGAATCTGCTTGTCTGTTATTGACCACTGACTTATCCACTGTTTGATTTTCTAATTTTCTGTTGGTTAAATGAACTATTCTGTGAAGCCATGCATGGGATCTACAAAATACACGGAATATTCTATGTCATGTGGGCTTCTGTTGAGCAGTGTCCATGTTGAGCTGTGGGGCCTGGTGCAGTGGGGCTTGTGTCTGCGTGAAAGTGAAAGTAACAAACTGAAACACTGATTCTCCAGGTTTAGTCCTGACTCTGGGACCAGCAGGAGGCCGGTCCCTGAAGTCCTCAGAGTGTGAGATGGTTCATGTGGCTCTAACATGTGGGAGATGTTCTTTGGTTCATGGAGAGACTTGTTCACACAGAGCTGCTTTACAAACATTTGTATGGTCCACATTAACTCAAAAAGTACATAGAAGTGGGCATGACACTGTGGGAGTCCTAGCTTAAACAAGTATGCATACATTTTTTTATATTTTAGCTTTCTGTTTCAAGTTTATGCCAACATTATTTAAAATTGATGCAGTGTATCCCAGGCTGAAACTTGCAGAACAATCTTAACCGGTTTGATTGTAAAAGAAATTCTGTCAGCTGAGCAAAAGTTTCAGAGTGACGACGTTTTGCCGCTCGTCCAAGTGGCGTCTTCAGCTCTGACTGGAGACTGGCGAGCCCCTGCCTCATATCCCTCCAGAAACGTCTTCACTCTAAAACCTTTGTGCAGTTGAGCAAATTAACTTCCTTTTGCCGTGGAGCCTACCTGGACACCTGAGGGATTACACAGACAACTCTTTTGACTATTGTTTCCCTGTTTGCTCTGTGTAACTGTGGCTTGTCTCCATAGAGATACAATTGCTTTGCCTGGATTTTTACACAGTATGAGACGTATTTTATCTAACTCCATGAAGACAAGAATGCAGTTACAGGTCAGATCTGTGAAGACGCAACCCCTTTGAGAGTATATTGTATTAATTTAGCAATTCTTCAGACAAAGTTCAAGTTACCAGTCAGCCTCATAACACAATTTAGGTCTTTACACGACTAAAAATCTATATTAATGAAAGCTCTGGCCCATCCGTTAGTGCAGAGCCGCACGTTTGCTCTGGTTTATAGAGTCTGTGTGTATGTGAACTATAGGAGACCACAGGGACATGCCAAGGTCTGGGTTTGTCCCTGAAACTGCATCAGAGCCGGACCAGAGACAGAAGCAGAGTTCAGAGGTGGGCTGTGCATGACAGTCCAGCAGACACATCGATCCAGACCTTTTATAAGTCTCATCTCTGCCTGTAAAATATATACAACTGACAGCTTCGTTTTACTGTGCGAGACTTTTTAAAGGAACTGAGAAAAGGACTGACAGAAGAAAAATTGACTCTGCAGTGTTTGGTCGGCATTTTGAAGGAAGTGTATGCAAGAGTTTGATTTTAAATTTTCATAAGCATGACCTTTCAGAATCAGTGTTTCAGTTTTATGCAGCTAAAACCTGGAACAGTCTGAAGATGTGAGACAGACTCGACTTTGACAATGTTTAAATCCAGGATCAAAACTGCTCTGTTTATCTGCTGTGACTGAAAGGTTTTTATTCTGCCTCTTCTGTGTTTTGTTTCTCAAGATGTTTATCCAATCAGAAAGCAGAATGAGCAGAATGAGCAGAATGAGCAGAAGGAGCAGAATGAGCAGAAGGAAATCCAGTTGGTTTAAACCTAAAATGACTCTCTCTGAATCCACTTAAGCTCCAGCACATGCAGCCAATCATGACTCAGTGCTAGTGCAGCCCCTGCAGCTCAGTGAGTGAATTCTGGAGGTTCAGAACTTTCACACGAGCCACAGTCTGTCCACATGTACGGAGAGTGAGAAAAACGTGTATGTTTCCCTCTATAAGGCTGTGGTAACCCGGGTTACCAACAGTTTCTTTAGCATCTTGAGTTTTTGATTGAGATAAAGGATCATGTGAGTTTCTATTGCTCTGCTGAACCAAGGACACCTCCAGCTGAGTCCTTTGACATGTCTTTGTGGATAGCTCTATGACCATATGCAGCTTATAACACTCTCCATAGATGCATGCTACTTGTTGTTAGCTCGTCTCTGATCAAAGATCAAGTCAAAGCCCGACATGTGTTAGCAACAGATCTACACAAACAGTTGTTGTGTATAAGTGACCTTATATTCATGTGTGTTATTTTAGATGTGAATGATGTATTTGTTTTTCATGGGTGTGAGTCATGTTGCTTTGTCTGTCACTAAAGATGTAATGTACTGATGATCATAACTGTGAGAGGAGCTGGGGTCCCGTTACTGGAGATGAGGAGAGAAGGAGCAGAGCATCGAACCAATTAACTTCTTGTAGTAGTATAAGGTTGACTTCCTTGTCTCCATGTGCCCCCATGTCAGTAATGTACTTTTAAATAACTAAGCAGTGGTTAAATGAAGTATTTTCTCTTACAACTGAGGCGTCGCACATGTATTTAGATTCTATGTCATGTTTTTTGTCCTGGTATTGCTAGACAAAATTCAAATTATTTCATTCGGTCATTACATTCAAAAATCAAACATTATTCAGCTTGTATAAGGTTGTACATAACATTTACACCATGACCGAAAGGGTTTAGGCTGAAGTAAAATGTACTTATCATGCCAAACTCATTTTAATAACACATACGAATAGCAGCAAGAATCAGTTTTACAACATATTGAAAACAAAGAAAAAACTACAAATCACAGCAGTTCACAGACATCATTCCATTCCAAAGACTCATTAGTCGTCCCCTAAGAAGGTTTGTCTCACTGAGCTCAGAAAAAAACAACTTGAGTCACTAGGGCGCCCTCTAGAGGAGAGTGCAGCAGAGTCTAAAATGTTGGGCCTCTTTCGCAAAATCGTCTTTCTCTGTCGTAGCCGTGAGTCAGTGGAAGAATTAAAGCCAAATGAGATTATAACATGCACAAGTTTTCAAAAGTTTGCACATGTGACAAAGAAAAGGCCAATGTCAAAGTGAGTTTGCACCGATCAGTGACTGTGTGAAAGACAGAGGATTTGTGCATCTGAAATTGACTGATTATGTGTGTGAATAATTTGATTTGGTTGATTATTTGTGTGTGTGAACTGAATGTTTTTTTAAAAATGTCGTATTTGGGGGGCGAGATGTGTTGTATTTGGTGTGTACCATATGTTTTACACGTCTTTCATCCCTCTACACCCAACTATTACTCTTAACATGAGCCTGTCCAGGGACGACAGGTGGAAATTAGTATCTTTACTGTAACCTGGCACCAAACATCTTTCCTATTTTTTTCAGGTCAGTGTAATGTCGTGCACTGTCCCTGTCCCAAAAAGTGTACTTACATGTACTTAAAACACTCATAACTCCCGCAGAATAGCTGTGTGATGAGGGCGTTTTACTTCTATGGGGGATTAAGTCGACTGGACTGGACTGGATTGTGCTGCTAACCATAAGGAGGACTCAAAAAGGGTCTGGGAATGATCTCTAAAATACTCAAACATGGATGATCTAAAACCACCACGGGCATGTTTTGAGGAGGGAACATCGTTATAACTTGGTAGAAATCTCCAAAAGGTCGATTTAGCATAATAGCGTCCTTTAAAATACACATAGTAAAGGTTACATTAACAAAGCAGAGACATATCATCTTAGAAATATAGAACATCTGATTTGTAAAGCTTAAAATAAATGTTCTAAATGATGCGTCTGGAAAAGTGACATTTCACAGCTGACTTCAGTCTGTAATTAGTGAAAGTCTTGTTTTTGTTTTCTGTCTGTATAGTCGGGGAAATGTGTGTAAGAAAAAAGAAAAGCAAAGATTGAGGTAATTTAAGAATAAACAAGAGCGAGGTATAATTACATTTGGAAAACTTTAAAACCATAATGGACGGATTCCAGTCAATCTGCATAATATTAAACCGTCTTCAAACTTTATAAATTACAAATTTGCATGTAATTAAAATGGCTACTTCCTTTTATTAGAGCTGTACCAATAGTCCAGTCACTGTACTCAAGTCCAGTGGAGCATATGATTCACTGATACTGTCCTAGTAAAGTCAAAAGTACTTACAGTTAGGTTAAGGTTAACTTTAAAACGACTGTAGTTGTAGTAAGTTTAATCACAAAAAAATAAATAAAACATTATCACAGTCACACACACAGAACTCGGTCATTGTGACTGAGGCTTTGGCTGAAGCTAAACTTATTTATGCCTAATTCCACATGTAAAGATCAATATACACAAAAAGAAAAAAAAAACCCGCAAAAAAAACAAACAAAAAAAAAAAAACCAACACGACAATTTCAAATAATTTTAAAATACAGAAAAAAAGAAAAACAATTATTTTTATATTCTTACAGTTACCTCTGGGTTTATATTTATATATATAATGATCATTAGTAGTTCTTATTATCATAATCATAGGTGTTATTTCTAATCATCAACATACCATTTTATTATTATTACTTTTTCTTTTTTTTTTTTTCAATTTTTCTTTATTGTCACATGTGCATATACATACAAGATATATAGCACAGATGAAATTGTCCGTCCTCTCCTACCTCAGTGCAAACATATTAAATGTGCAAAAAAAAAAAATAAATAAAAATAAATAAATAAAAATGTGCAAAAAAAAAAAAAAAAAAAGTGCAAACCAAGTAAACATTCAAACATAATTTTATTTTCTTATTACATTATTTATATTATGTAATAGACAAAGTTTATCCTCTCTTCATTAATGTTCAGTTCAGTTGTCATAGTAACAGTTATACTATTGCTCTATATTTTTCTATAATTTTTAATGTACACATTTTTTTTAATTTTTTTTTAATACTTTAATTGATGTGCAGCTTTTTAATTCATTATCCAGACAATTCCATAAATTAACCCCTGTAACCGAGATGCACATACTTTTTTTTTGTAGTTCTTGCCGTAGTTTTTTGGACGATACCAGCTCCCCTCAGATTATATCGACTCTCTGTAGGTCAGAACAGCTCCTGGACATCACAAGGAACAGAGAATTTTAAGGTTTGGACATGTAGACAGACTAATATTAAATGGTTTCGGGTTTGCTTTTGATGACGTAACAACATTATAACGTGACTTAAAGCTCAAAAGAATCCATTTTGTGTTGTAATATAGGACCTTTAACCCCCCCATTACAAATCATTGCATATTCCCTTTTTACCTCCTCTTCAATTAGTCTATTTCTGGTGCTGGAAACTCTTGATTTTGTATTTTAGAGGATATTTTAGTAGTGTAGCATCATTAGCATCTTGGCAGTGCTAGTTAGTGAACTGGGGGTTATATTAGTCGCTGTCTGCCTCGCTCCAGACTTGTTTAATTATTCAGACTTCACAGCTTCTGCTCGTAGTGTGATGATTTGACAGTGTTCATATCAGAGGCTGTGTAATGCATCGGGGATTGTAGTGGTTGGATCAAAGCGGGACTCTTTTCAGAAGATATAGAACTCAAATGTGTAATACAGTATAGAAAATGAATATCTGGACGAACCAGAAAAGCAGAGACAAAGTTGTAGACATGAGTTTCAATGTAATACTTCCAAAAGCTTAACAAAGGCTCAAATTAATGCAGGAAATAACAAAATCGAAACTAATCCAACCAGCGACAAGAGCAGGTGCGTTTAACTACAAGAGGATTAACCCAAAATGACCACAAGAGGGAGCTACTACGCTAAAAGATAAACTAAAACTAGTGACGGACAAATGAGGCGGAGTCTGGAGCACGTCTCGTTCTTTCTGCCTCGGAGCTCGTCTCACGTGACCAAAGTGTCAAAGTGTCGGTCCCTCCCCCTCCTGCTTCGCTCTGCGTGTCAGTCGCTTCAGTGAATCGAAGCGTTTCATTGGCTCAGTGAATGTTCCGCTCTGCGATTGGTTCAGAGCTTCAACTCATATTTGTATGGACTGTAGGAAACATCATGTATTGGACTTGGAGACATTTATTATAAAAAAGTCACTGACACTTTTAAATCTTCAGTAGCTCCTTTATAATTCTTAAGTTAAACTCATCAAATTTTAGCCGTAGATAAACTGAACCTCCCAGATTTTTGGCAATATATACGGTTATATTGTTCACTTACAGAGAAAAAAAAAAAAAAGAAGAAAAAGAGAAAATAGAATGAAGAAAAACTTGAACTTATCACTACTTAAACTAGGGGAAGTAAAAATGACCAATTTTTTTAAAATAATGTTTTTTAAGTGTCCACCATTTTTGTGTTTGTCTCTGAACAGCCTGATCCAACACACTTTACAGAACATTTAAATCATTTCCAGCTTATGGCTCTTTTTGATCCTCGATATTATGTTTTTAAGTCGTTTATTGTCTGAGTTTATTCACAAACACCTTTTCTTTAAGATAGCCTCACAGGAAGAAATCAGGACTAGTCAGGTCTGTGGAGATCACATACTGCCCCCTGTCTGTGAAAAACACTTATTAGTTCCTTTAATGGCATTTACGTTTTTGGGGCATCTCTGCTATTAAAATGTCGACGGTAACACCGCTGGGTTTGTGAATTTGACCCATGTGACTCAAAGTACCACTGTACATGAGGGTTCGTTTCCTCGGTGCTGTATTTGCTCAGATTAATGTGGAAGGATCGTTCTAAATGCTCTGAAAAAATAAAATAAAATATTTAGAAACAAAAGGGTTATGGATTTTTTAAAACTGTCAGTGACTTTTGGGCCACCCTGTATTAACTGCTAATGTTAATGATTGTACATGGTCCCTGACAAATAAGAAAGAAGAAAGAAAGAAAGAAAGGCAAAAAGAGCTGAACTACTTACTTACTTGTGCTGCTTTTGGCTCTTATGTGGAGGAGGGTCACCACCCGCTCGTCTCCATGGAGATGTTAATGCTTTGTCCTGGAATATTCTGCAGTTCAGTATTAAACTTGTTCATGTTTAGAGCAAGATTTATTATCTCATTTTATGCTAAAAAATCAGGGCAAAGTATTGTGTTAATCAGACGGAGAGGAGCGAGGGAAGAGAGATGGAGAGAGGTCTGGGGGGGAGAAGAGAAGAAGAGAAAGGAGATATATAGAGAAAGAGAGGAGAGGAGGAGGGGGAGAACAGGGAGAGTGAGAGAAGAGAAAAAGGGGGAGTTTAAAAGAGGGAAGGGAGGGGAATAAGAATGAGAGGGAGAGGTAAAATATAGACACAGAAAGCACTGCATCACACCAGAACAGGGGATTAAGAAGATGAATGAGAGAGAGAGAGAGTGGGAGGAAGAGAAGCGAGAGAGCAGAAAAAGAGACAGATATAGAGGGAGAGGAGAGAGAGAGAGAAAGTAAGAGGAAGCGAGAGAACAGGAGAAGCAGAAATAGAGGTAAAGAGGAAAGACAGAGAGAGAGAGAGTTAGAAAGAGACAGATCTGAATGATGACAGGAATTAAGAAGATGAATGAGGGAAAGAGGGAGAGTGACAGAGAGATTGAGGGAGAGAGAGACAGAAAGAGACAGGGATGAGACAGAGAGAAAGACAGGAAAGAGAACAAACGAGAACAAAAAGGACAGAGAGGGTGAAAGAGAGGCAGAGAGACAGAAATTAGGGAACTGAAAGAGATAGAGAAAGAGAAGAGAGGGCGAGAAAGACAGGAAACACAGCAAAAGGAGAAAGAAAGAGAGAGGGAAAAAACGGCAATTAAGAAGATTAATAGAGAGAGAGAGGAAAGAGAAGCAGTGAGAGACAGAAGAGAGGGAAGAGAGAAAAGAGGGAGAGAAAGAAAGGAAACACAGCAAGAGAGAGAAGAAAAAAGATGGAAAAAACAGGGGTATAAAAGAATGAGACTGAGAGAGGGGAAGGGGGAAGAGAGAGGCAGAGAGCAGGAGAAAAGATACAGATAGGAGAGAAAGTAAGAGGAAGCGAGAGAACAAGAGAAGCAGAAATAGAGAGAGGGAAAGACAGAGAGAGAGAGAGAGTTAGAAAGAGACAGATCTGAATGATGACAGGAATTAAGAAGATGAATGAGGGAAAGAGGGAGAGTGACAGAGAGATGGAGGGAGAGAGAGACAGAAGGAGACAGGGATGAGACAGAGAGAAAGACACGGAAGAGAACGAAAAGGACAGAGAGGGTGAAAGAGAGACAGAATAGAGGGAAGAAGAGAGAAGAGAGGGGAAAAGAGAAAGCCCAGAGTGAAGTGAGTGTAATATTTGTGAAAAGTGCAGATGGGGTTGTTCACATTTAAAGGGCTGTTGGGCTGTGATGTATTGTAGAGTTTTATATATTGTAAAAATATTGTAGAGTTTTATATATTGTAATAATATTGTAGAGTTTTATATATTGTAATATATTGTTAGTTTTATATATCTTGTCAAATATTGTAAGTTTTATAATCTCTCCAAACTCACATGTTTATGAAGATTGTTTGTGTTTCATTAAGTCAAATATAACTGAACAGATAAGGACGTGTTCTCATTATTACACACTTTGATCTGATCACTTAAAGTACGAGTTTGTACTTGTACTTTTTCTGTGTATTTGAGCAGAATGTGTCTTACCCCTGCACTGATATAAAATATAAGCAGCTCTCGAGGTCAAACTAAGTCCATCGTTGTTGTTCGTGTCACTGAGGCGACAAAACTCTGTGAAAACTGCTTAAAAATGTGTTAAAATGAGTGAGATAAAACTTTGAACCACTGCAAACTGTTTTAAAATGAACCAGTTCTGTTTTTTTATATAAAATCAGGGACAGTGTCTGGTTTAGTCCCCAAAACTCACTCTCTCTCCCCTCTTTCACCACATCTCACTCTCTTCATCACTTCCCCCTCCTTTTGCGTCACTCTCTCCCTCTCTTTTTTATCTCTCCTTCACCACATCTCACTCTCTTCATTACTCTCCCTCCTTTTCCATCACCCTATCCCCCTTCTTTTTCTCTCTCTCTTCACCACATCTCACCCTCTTTCATCACTCTCCCTCCTTTTCCATCACTCTCTTCCTTTCTTTTCTCTCTCTCTCTGCCACATCTCACTCTCTTCATTACTCCCCCTCCTTTTACATCACTCTCTCCCTCTCTTTCTTTCTTCACCACATCTCGCTCTCTTCATCACTCCTCCCTCCTTTTTGTGTCACTCTCCCCTCCTCTCTTCTTTCTCTCTCTTCTCTCTCTCGCCTCTCTCCGCCACATCTCACTCTCTTCATTACTCTCTTCCTCCTTTTCCATCACTCTCTCTCACTCTCCTCTCTCTTCACCACATCTCACTCTCTTCTTCACTCTCTCCCTCCTTTTTCCATCACTTCTCTCCCTCTCTTTCTCCTCTCTCCTCTTTCATCCACATCTCACCTCTTCATTACTCACCACCCTCCTTTTCCATCCACTCATCTCTCTCCCTTTCTCTCTTCACACCACATCTCACTCTCTTCAATCACTCTTCTCCCTCGCCTTTCCTTTTCTCATCACTCTCTCTCTCTCTTTCTCCCCCTCTCCTTTACCGCATCTCTCCTCTCTTTCTCTTACTCTCCTCTCTTCTCACTCCCTCTCTTTCTGCATCACTCTCTTTCTCTTTATCTCTCTTCACCACATCTCACTCTCTTCATTACTCTCCCCTCCTTTTCGCATCACTCTCTCCCTCTCTCTCCTCTCTCACCTCCGCCACATCTCCTTCCTCTTCATCACTCCCTTCTTTTTCCATCCTTTCCATCCCCTCTCTCTCTCTCTCACTCTCTTCATCCCTCCCCTCTTTCTATCTGCTTGTTTTCTGGGGATGGTTTGCTTTGCTTGAGTAAGATCTGTGGAGAGGCGAGCCCAATCACAGTATAAGAAGCAGGTTTTTTTTGGGGTTTTTTTTTTTTTGTTTTTTTTTTTATCCTAACTAAAAAGTTTTCACATTTAAATATTTTGTGTAAAATAATGTTTGTGTTTTAACTCGATATTTTCTTTTTTAACAACTGATTTGCTTTGGATCAACTTGGAATAATTAATTGGGAAAAAGGTCACGGGGCAATTTAAAAAAGGGTCGACATTTCATTTTTCTGACAGACTTTATCTGTGAATAAAGTGATAATTACAAATGCAATGGTTTTATAATCTGCTCGTCTGTTTCTCGTCTGTGATTCAGTTTTTATTGTGTAAAGGTCAGATTAGATTTACATAACACAAAGACGAAAAAAGAGCGACGCCGGCCCTTTAAAACGACAAAACCACTCTCTGTTTATTCTGTCGCTCTTTTGTGATAGACAGAGAGAGAGAAAGACAGAGACGGAGGAAGGGACACAATGAGAAAAAGAGATGGAGAGAGAGGAAGGGACACAATGAGAAAAAGAGAGAGAGACGGAAAAAGATGGAGAGAGAGGAAGGGACACAATGAAAAAGAGAGAGACAGAGATGGAGAGAGAGGAAGGACACATGAGAAAAAGAGAGAGATGGAGAGAGAGGAGAGAGGAAGGGACACAATGAGAAAAAGAGATGGAGAGAGAGGAAGGGACACAATGAGAAAAAGAGAGAGATGGAGAGAGAGGAAGAGACAGAATGAGAAAAAGAGATGGAGAGGGAGCAAGAGAGAGCATGAGAAAGAGAGAGGGGGAGAAAGTGATGAAGAGAGTGAGATGTAGCGAAGAGAGAGAGAAAGAGAGGGAGAGAGTGATGGAAAAGGAGGGGGAGAAAGTGATGAAAAGAGTGAGATGTAGCGAAAAGAGATAAAAAGAGGGAGAGAGTTATGGAAAAGGAGGGGGAGTGATGAAGAGAGTGAGATGTGGCGAAGAGAGAGAGAAAGAGAGGGAGAGAGTGATGGAAAAGGAGGGGGAGTGATGAAGAGAGTGAGATGTAGCGAAGAGAGAGTAAGAGAGGGAGAGAGTGATGGAAAAGGAGGGGGAGAAAGTGATGAACAGAGTGAGATGTGATGAAGAGAGAAAGACAGGAAGAGAGTGATGGAAAAGGAGAGGGAGTGAAATGTAGAGAAAGAAGGAGACAGTGATGGAGAGAAAGAGTGAGTTTTTGAGAAAGAGGGAGAGATGGAGGGAGAGCGGGTCACACTTACATCGGGATATTTCTAATTAGCCTATTTTTACCACCTCCTTTGATGCTTTCGGGCTGTTTTTGTCCGAATCATCTTCACTCGGCGTTACCATCAGCGCTCGTCATGACGCCACGCACGAACTCAAAAATGTCTCCTCTTTTATTTAGAAAAAGACAGAGAATCACAGGATTGTTTTAAAAAAAGAGGAAATACTGTGTTCACTGTGTTACTGTGGCTGAGTGGGCGGGCTTAGCTGTCCATGTCAATCAAAGCTAACAGATATAAGCTTCGTGTGAGTTCATTTTATAATCAGCAGATGCAGTAAAAAAGCGAGTATTCGAGTGTGTTTGGTGCTTTCTTATACCTCCACACCGCTCTCCCTCTCACTCTTTTCTTTTGTCCTCCAGGTACTGCCCAGTTTAGCCACATCCCGGGGCCAGAGAGGGTGACACTGATGGTAACCTTAGGCTTTTTAAAATAGAAATAGGTACGACCGAACTGTGATTCACGCAGGCGGAAACAACACAGCAACAGTCAGGTTTTCTCAAAGTGCAAAGAAGAAGAAGAAGCTGTGTGTGAATCGAGACCGTAGTATTTCCCAATCACCCCAAAATGTGCAGCTGTTTGTCGTATATTGTATTTGAGCAGAATGTGTCTTACTCCTGCACTGATATATAAAATATAGCAGTCTCTCGAGGTCAAACTAAGTCCATCGTTGTTGTTCGTGTCACTGAGCGACAAAACTCTGTGAAAACTGTTTAAAATGTGTAAAATGAAGTGAGATAAAACTTTGAACCACTGCAAACTGTTTAAAATGAACCAGTTTCTGTTTTTTATATAAAAATCAGGGACAGTGTCTGGTTTGAGGTTTTAGTCCCAAAACTCACTCTCTCTCCCTCTTCTTTCACCACATCTCACTCTCTCTTCACTTCCCCTCCTTTTCCATCACTCTCATCTCCTCTCTTTCTCTCTCTCTCTTCACCACATCTCACTCTCTTCATTACTCTCCCTCCTTATGCATCACTCTCATCCCTCTTATCTCTGTCTTTGCCACATCTCACTCTCTTCATCACTCTCCCTCCTTTTGCATCACTCTCTCCCTCTCTTTCTCTCTCTCTTCACCACATCTCCTCTCTTCATCACTCTCCCTCCTTTTGCATCACTCTCTCCCTCTCTTTCTCTCTCTCTGCCACATCTCACTCTCTTCATCACTCTCCCTCCTTTTCCATCACTCTCTCCCTCTCTTTCTCTCTCTTTGTCACATCTCACTCTCTTCATTACTCTCCATGCTCCCTTGTGCATCACCTCTCTCCTCTCTATCTCTGCCACATCTCACTCTCTTCATCACTCTCCCTCCTTTTCCCTCACTCTCTCCCTCTCTTTCCTCTCTTCTCTCTTCACCACATCTTACCCTCTTCACCTCTCCCTCCCTTTCCATCGCTCGCGCTCTCTCCCTCTCTTTCTCTTTCTTCACCACATCTCACTCTCTCTTCATCACTTCTCCTCCCTTTGCATCACTCCTCCCTCCCTTTCTCTCTCCTCTTTTCTCTCTCCTCTCTTTCTCTCTCTCTTCACCATTCACTTTTTCAGGTTTTTTGTAGTGGTCTTTGTCGACAGCTTGTGGACCTTCTGGACGCTTCTTTCGGGCCTCATAGGTGAAGATGGCGTCCGTCCGACTTCGGCTGGTACTTCGTTTTAAATTCTGAATCTGACCGACACCTCCGTCACCGTAAGAGACGATCCAGAGGAGGACGGGGAGCAGCGGAGTGAGAGACGATCCAGAGGAGGACGGGGAGCAGCGGAGTTAGACTATTCCAGATGAGGATGGGGAGCAGCAAACATGATATGATAGTAGTCAGACCACAAAACTTCATAAAAATACTGACAACCACAGGGGATAAGCAGGTAAATGTGGACTGCTAAACATTAAGTTCCTTTCCTCTACATCTTAGTTTAATAAATGAGTTAATTGGCGACTATAATAAAGATCTTCCAGCTTTAAACTGAAATGTGGCTCCAGCAGCAGGATTATGTCAGACTGAATGAGTCGACTCCACCTTCAGAGCATCAGGAGAAACATTTTGAGGTGGTCATTCACACTCCACTTTACTTCTTAAACTAAATCTATCAATGGCATTTTGCTCATTTGAAGCCTCTTACTGTCAGTCTACTGCTGTACTCGTCATCCACCAACCTCCGTGTCCCTAACCCAAGTTGTTCTGACTGACTTCTCTGACTTTACATTAAGTGTTAGCTCAGGAAAGGATTTTAAAGTAGATGTTGAACAGCAGTGACTTCCTCAGTGGTGCCTGCAGTGCTCTGCCAGATGGGATTGTTTTTTTTTGGTTTTACCCAAAATGTAAATAAACCAAACCACAGCCGCAAGCACAACCCTGGACCACTTTGTGGTCCAGGGTTGTTTCAGTTTTGTTTTTTTTTTCCTGAAGAGATTATCCTACCCCACCAATAAAAACAATGAAAAGGAAAATATCCAAAGATTTCCATCCTACCGTTTTCCTCCCAGGCCTGGGTCACCTCTGCGACCTCTGGATAAAGCGGACTTCTGTTTTCACACACTCTTCATCCAGTTCTCTTCATCCAGCTCTTCGTCCACTCTTTCATCCAGCTCTTCATCCAGCTCTTCATCCGCTCTTCAGAGAAGACCTCAAGGCATTTCCAGCCCAGCCAAGAGACATAGTCCCTCCAGCGTGTGCTTCCCCGAGGGCCTCCTGCCGGAGGGACGAGCTCATACACATCTCTAGGACGGTGTCCAGGAGGCATCCGGAGCAGATGTCCATGACACCTCAGCTGGCTTCTTGCAACAGGGAGGAGCAACCCAGAGGTACTGTCCCTGACCACCACATCGCAGAGGTGCATCAGCCAAGACGTGATCTGCCTCAGGAGTCACCATAAGAAGCAGGGCTCAATAGGACTCAGCCTGACAGCCCTGACTGATCCGACATCCACCAGGGGGCGTTTCAAGGGTTCAGCCACTGTGACAAACACCAGAGCCACAGGTTTGAGCATGCTGCACCGACTGTGGAGGTGGAGAACATCCACTGTCTGGATCTGGAGAGAAGAGAGTGATGGAGAGAGAGAAAGAGGGGAAAAAGAGGGAGGAGAGAGTGATGTGAGAGGGAGAGGAAGAGAGTGATGGAAAGAGAGAAAGAGGAAAAAAATAGAGGAGGAGAGAGTGAGAGTTAGAGAGAGGGAGAGAGTGATGGGGAGAGGGAGTGAATGACAGAAAGAGAGACAGAGAGAGTGATAGAGTGAGGGCGAGTGATGGAGAGAAAGAAAGAGGAAGAAAGTGACAGAGTGAAAGAGAAAGAGAGTGATGAAGAAAGAAAGAGAGGGGGAGACAGGAAGGAAAGAGTGACGGCAAGGAAGCGGTGATGAACAGAGAGAGAGGGAGAGTGATAGAGAAAGAGTAAGAGAGGGAGGAGAGAGTGACGGGGAGAGGGAGTGAGTGATAGAAAGAGAGAGACAGAGAGAGTGATGGAGAGAGGCAGAGACAGTGATGGAGAGAAAGAAAGAGGGAAGAAGAGAGTGCCAGAGAGAAAGAGTAATGAGAGAAAGAAAGAGAGGGGAGACAAGAAGAAAAGAGTGACGGCAAGGGAGACAGTGATGCACAGAGAGAGAGAGAGAATGTGGAGAGAGAGAAGAGGGAGAGAGACAGTGAGAAACAGAGGGAGACACAGAAAAAGAGAAAGAGAGAGGATAGGGAGATATATTATGTACATTATGTGCAAGTCAAAACAGTGGAAAATAGGAACTGTTACCATAGCAACTAACAATTTAAGACAAAATACATATTATAAATCAGATGTTACAAACTCTACTCTTTAAGTTACTATTACTGTCTCTTGTAAATACTTTTTTTTTTACTCTTACTTGAGTAATTTCTTGGACCTCCATGTTGTTTTTTTGAAGTAACATCGCTCTTACTTCAGTACAAATTCTGGTTACTCTACTCACCCATGCAGTATTTTTTTATTTTTTTCCGCATTGGGGGTCCGCTGTATGCTTGTCTCGTGGAAGATGCTGCTGCTTTTTTTTTGGTCAAGTTTCCCAGTATACCAGTATTTTTTTTTTTTTTTTTTTTTTTTTTTTTTTTACCTTTTAAATGACTTTAAAACATACTTTCTGACTGACTTACAGATATTTGCCTCTCCACAGAAGAGCAGATTTGGACCTTGTACCAGAAAAGTTACATAGTGCAGCTTTTAAGTACTGTGTAAATCATGTTCGTAGTATTGTTCCTTCACCGGTTCAGACGCCCTCCCCGCTGAAGGACTCGTGTACTCTCGTGCTCTTGTGTACTCACATTCACAAAGTAATTACAGCGCTGTGTTTTGTGCTCCAGTGAATCGCAGACAGCTCCTTTAACTCCCTCCCTCCACATTACGCTTCACTCTGTAAGAATAAAACAATTTATTTCTTCTTCTCTGATTTACATAATTTTTCATTAAATTTACTGTCAGCATTTAACCACAACAAATGTTCAAAGGCAAACAATCTTTTCTGGTTTTAAAAATGTGATCCGTGCATAAATAAATTATATTGTATATCTAATAGAAAGTAGGTGTGTTATGAATATATTTTCTATGTGGGCTGATGATCAGTGTCTATTTCATATTTTATGTTTTTGGCTCTTTAAATATGCCATAAACTGGGTCTGTGTGTGAAGGAGTGTTATCGCCATCTAGTGTTCACTTGGTGGAAATAGCATCCATGCATAGAGTAGACAGTTTATCAAATAAAAAAAAAAACAGAGGGAGAGAGAGGGAGAGAGAGGGAGGGAGGGGGAGAGAGAGAGAGGGAGAGAGGGGGGAGAGAGAGGAGAGAGAGGAGGGGGGGAGGAGAGAGAGAGGGAGGGGGGAAGAGAGAGGAGAGAGAGGGAGGGACGAGGGAGGGGGAAAGTAGGAGAGAGAGGGGGAGAAGAGAGTGGAGGGGAGAGAGAGCGAGACAAGAGTGAGAGGGAGAGATAGAGGAGGAGAGAGAGGGAGGGACTGATGGAGATAGAGAGAGAGGGAGGAGACAGAGCGAGAGAGAGAGAGGGACAAGAAGAGGCAGGAGTAGAGAGAGAGAGGGAGGTAGAGAGAAATGGAGGCGAGAGAGGAGTGAGGAAAGAAGTCCACGTCAGAGGAGAGGTAGATAGACTGATGGAGAGAGCGAAAGAGAGGGAGATAGGGAAAGAGAGCGACAGAAAGAGAGAGACATACATAGAAGAGAGAGTCTTGAGAAGAGAAAGACAAAGAGGGGGATAGGAAAGGAAAGAATGTAAGAGCAAGGGAGACAGTAGCGATACACAGTCATGGAGAGAGTAACAGAGAGAGTGATAGAATAACAGAGAGAGAAAGAGAGGAGAGAGACAGTGAAACCAGAGGAAATAGATACAGTGAAAAAGATAAAGAGAGAGGGATAGAGGAGATATACATTATTTTTTTTTAAACAGTGTAAAATAGTAACTGTTACTATAGCAATAACAATTTAAGACAAAATACATATTATGAATGTGGAAAAGTCCTCGAAACTCTGAACCCATGAATACAGACATTATTCTTTCAGTACTTCTCCACATGCAAGGGTGAAGTGTCTTGCCCAAGAGCACAACAGCAGTTTGCAATGTCTCCAATCAAACTACCACCTCTGTGATCAAGCGACTCTGCACCACGGCATCTATTATTTACCACTACTGTTGTTTAGGAACTTTCTCTGCACAAAACAGCTTTTCGTTGCACATTTGTTGATAGTAAATTTCTCTTCCTGCTTCTCCTCAGGCTACACTCGCATTTTTAGAAGCGCGGAACAAAAGTGCAAAGTGTAAACATTTTCATCAGCTGTTTGTGATAAATGAAATAGTGTAAGATCTGAACGAGCCACTGGACGGAGCTCCCTCAGGCTGAGAGATGGTTCATTCACAAACACTAAACTACACGGTTTTTTAGCTTCTTCACAGTCACACAGAGAACAAGAGAAACGCTGCACTGACAAACAGAAAGGGCGTTACACTGGGACATTAAACTTAAATGACAGAATCTAGTCTTTTGGTTGTTTTCAGATTTACACTCGATTTGAGATGAGAACAATAGAGGCATTTTAAACTGTATGTAGTTGCACTCTAACAGTCTTAAATAAATGAAAAATAAGCTATATTTGATTTGAACATGTCCGTTTTATCTGGGGACACAGATTAGTCACGTTTATGAAATTTAAAATCAAAATCCTCAACCTGCATATATCCATGGAGATGTTATTCCCATTTCCGGAAATGTTTCACAGTGTGTCATTTAAGTTATATCTATCTCCATGGAAACGGCTAGTTACAAGTGAGATTTGTGGAGAGGTTATCACACAGAATAATAAAAATGCATGTTTTTCAAGTTACTTATGAATGAAAACACCTGGACTTGATTAAATGCAAACAAACTAATACAATCTGTATGTAGACAAGCAGAAAAGTTACACAGTGCACCTTTAAGAGCTCTTTAGTTGAGCGAGGATGGTCATAATGTTTTGGTGATTGGTGAAACTTTACTCTTTGTAATGTGACCCAAAACACACCGTCTCCAGGCAACAGTCTCACCATGACTCCAGTGACGACGCAGCAGGACGGATCTGACCCAAGACCCAGTACATGAGGAGGAAAAGGAAAGAGAGGGAAAAGAGAGGAGAAAGAGGGAGAGAAGAGTGAGAGAAACCGGGGGAAGGATCTGTCCTCAGACTAAGAGAGGTTTAGGGGAGTTATGTGTCAGATCTGGGTGAGAATGGAGAGGGGGAGAAGACTTGGCAATGGACTAGTCAGACAAAAAACAAAGCGCTGGGGAGAGAGATAGAGGAGAGACAAAGTGGAGAGGCATAGGGAGAAACGAGTGAGAGAAGTAGAGAGAAAGGGAGAGAGAGTGTGACAGACAGCGTGAGGATCCAAGATGGCTGCTGCTCTGGAGTCTTGCAGACCCTTCTCCTCAGACCTGTCCCTCATCAGACGCCTCAACTACAGCCTAAAAGCACGAGCAGAGGTAACTTTTGCACTTTGCAACTTTTATTTCTTGTGTTTTAGTAACATGGATGGATTTGCTGTGGATTGAGGGCTGTCATTCTCGGAAGAAAGACACTGCACTAACTAGAGTTTCAGGTCCATTCCCATATAAGTGTAGTTTTGTTTTTCTATTGTATATCTCTTAAAGTTGTATTTGGAGTGATTCATACATGTTTTGGTAATCTTTTTACTCCTGTAGTCTGTATTCTCCGATCTACCCTCGTTTTCATGGCCACCGGCGTACGCCCTCTTTGACGTACTTTGTTCTCCCATTGCACATGAGATGCACATAGGATTCTGCAGCGCCCCGCTTAGTCTCATTTTGGTACAAATGCAAAAATATTACAAATCCATTTTCTTTCTGCTTATCTGGGCCAGGTCATGGGGGCAACAGCCTAAGCAGGGACTATCAGACTTCTGGCATCCAAGACACTTCCTCCAGCTCCTTTGGACCCCAAGGTGTTCCCAGGCCAGTCGAGTGACATAGTCCCTCCCGTGTGTCCTGGGTCTTCCCCAGGGCCTCCTCCCGTGGGACATGCCCAGATCACTCTCTTCAGGGAGGTGTCCAGGAGGCATCCTGAACAGATGCTGAAGTCACCTCAGCTGCTCCTCTCAGCGTGGAGGAGCAGTGGCTCTACTCCAAGCTCCTTTAGTGTGCCAAACTCCTCAAAGTATTCCCGTCCACCGTCCAACAACATCCTCAGTCGAGGTCAGCAGCTCTCGTCTCGCCGTACTGTAACGTGTTGGTGAAGCACTGCTTCCCCCCTGCAGAGGCATCAGATGTTTTGTCAGAATTTCTTTGGGGGCCGTCGATAGTCCCTCTTCCATGGCATCTCCAAACTCACTCTCAACTCGTAAAGCTGCGGCTCAGGAGTCCCCACAGCCAACAAGGCTCGATGGGACTCTTTCTTCAGCCTGACGGTATCCCTTACTTCCGGTGACCACCGCTGGGTTCGGAGTTGCCACAGTGAAACAAGCACCAGCAGATCTTATGACCACCACTACGAGCAGCCGCATCAACAATGGAGACGAATAACATGGCCCCATCCTCTGTCCCCAGCCTCCCCCGGATCTGGAGAAGCTCTCCCGGAGGTGTGGATTTAAGGCCCCTGCTGACAGAGGGCTTCTCCAGGACATTCCCAACAGGCCTTCACAGCACGTTTTGGTCTGTCCAGGGCTGTTTTGGCTTCTTCCCTGGCTAGAGTATCCAACTGGCCGGTTGACAGCTCATGCCCCTCTCTTGCACCGAGTGTCCAGAACACATGGATTGTCAGATGACACGACAACAAGTCAATCATCAACCTCGGGTCTAGGGTGTCCGTCCCGGCCATGTGCTCTGATTGACAAATGAATGTCTAAATTATAACTTAATGATCCACTTGTGCTATAGATTACTAAAAAAAAACTCTAAAAAAAAATGGCAGACACAAGCTTTTTTTTTTTTACTTTTTACATCTACTAAAGTGAAATGATTGAAAGTTTGTATTACAGCTATTTATTATGTAATTGTTAATGATTATTCATAGACATCACAGTGAACAAAGCTGCAGCATTTAAGGGCTATAAACCATTTTTATTTACTATATGTTCTGAAACTGCGGTTCATGTAGGACTTGGACACGTCGTCTAGTTTGTGGTTTTTGCCTAATTTAGAGCTAATTTGATCCTCGTCTTGTTCTCCTTTGGAAAATTGTTTATTGCTACTTTGCAGTGACTGAACGCTGTTTGCACACAGCTCCAAACTCTTGCCAAAAATTTAACCTATCTGAAAACGCAGAAAAAATACAAAATGGATTTAAACGCAGTTTTTCAGGAAACTGTTACAATAGTGCGTTCAGGTTCCTGTTTATTTTGATTTGATTTGATTGAAAGTGGGAGGCCCAAAAATGGTTGGCTAGCGCCTAGCTGGAGATTGTAATGATAATTTGAGATGGACTTGTAGTCGATGTAGGTTCCAACAGTCAATCAGATTGTGTAAAACAAAGGTAGATTTAAGTGTAACGTTGAGTAACAAGCAGTGCCTCCAGTTAGCATCACACCATGGAATGTTTGAGACAATCCTGTAAATATCATAACTACTTGCAATGATGTAGTCCACTAGAAGAAACAATTTAAACCCTGGAATGGCCCTGAAATAGTTCTAATTTAGATCTGGGATACTCGGAACAGACATTTTTTACTTGTTGAGACTCGGTTTTAAAAATGCTTAATTTCCCACCCGGCTATAGAAATCTGAATAAGGGCATATTGTTCATACCCTCTATAGAGTCGTTCTCCTTCAGAGACTAAGACCCACTTTGAAGTGCTGGCTCCAGCCGTGCCCCTCCTCCGTGGGGACGTCCCTGTTGACCCCTGCAGCGGCACCTACACCCCGGATCAGGGCCCTTTGGAGCTAGGAAGCCACAGCCGTTCATATGTTTGTACGCCCAGTGCCCTCCTGACCTCGGGTACTCCGTTTAAGGTCAGAGCCAGGCAAGAAACCCCAGGCAGTGGCCTCCCCTTTACATGTCCCCAGAGAATGACTGGAACTCACGATGGTCCAGCCACTCTGCACTGAGGGCTCGATCAATGGTGATAGAAGATTGGTCTTTTTATCATATTGGATTATTAGGCCTGGTGATTGTCATGATTTTGAAAGAATACATCAAGTGTGTGTAAGTAC
>JAIEZT010000441.1:3165049-3419386 GCA_019594935.1 Periophthalmus modestus | reverse complement strand
CGGGGGAATGTGTGTAAGAAAAAAAAGAAAAGGACAAAGATTGAGGTAATTTAGAATAAAAACAGAGCCGAGGTTATGTCATTAATTTGGGGACAACTTTTTAAAAACAATAAATGGACGGATTTGCCAGCAATTGCATTAAATAATTAAAACCCGTATTCAAACTTTATAATACAAATTTGAGTAATTAAAATGGCTACTTCTTTTATTAGAGCTGTACCAAATAGGTCCAGGCACTGTACTCAAGTCCAGTGGAGCATATGATTCACTGATACTGTCCTAGGTAAAGTCAAAAGTACTTACAGTTAGGGTACAGGTTAACTTTAAAACGACTGTAGTGTAGTAAGTTTTATCACAAAAAAAAAATATAAAAACATTATCACAGTCACCACACAGGAACTCGGTCATTGTGACTGAGGCTTTGGCTGAAGCTAAATTATTTATGCCTAATTCCACATGTAAAGATTTCAATATACACAAAAAGAAAAAAAAAAAAACCCGCAAAAAAAACAAACAAAAAAAAAAAAAACCAACACGACAATTTCAAATAATTTTAAAATACAGAAAAAAAGAAAAAAACAATTATTTTTATATCTTACAGTTACCTCTGGTTTATTTTATATATATAATGATCATAGTAGTTCTTATTATCATAATCATAGGTGTTATTTCTATCATCAACATACCATTATTATTATTATTACTTTTCTTTTTTTTTTTTCAATTTTTCTTATTGTCACATGTGCATATACATACAAGATATATAGCACAGATGAAATTGCCGTCCTCTCCTACCTCAGTGCAAACATATTAAAAGTGCAAAAAAAAATAATAAAAATAAATATAAATAAATAAATAAAAATGTGCAAAAAAAAAAAAAAAAAAGTTGCAAAACAAGTAAACATTCAAACATAATTTTTATTTTCTTATTACATTATTTATATTATGTAATAGACAAAGTTTATCCTCTCTTCATAATGTTCAGTTCAGTTGTCATAGTAACAGTTATACTATTGCTATATTTTTCTCTAATTTTTAATGTACACATTTTTTTTAATTTTTTTTTAATACTTTAAGTGATGTGCAGCTTTTTAATTCATTATCCAGACAATTCCATAAATTAACCCCTGTAACCGAGATGCACATACTTTTTTTTTGTAGTTCTTGCCGTAGTTTTTTGGACGATACCAGCTCCCCTCGATTATATCGACTCTCTGTAGGTCAGAACAGCTCCTGGACATCACAAGGAACAGAGACTTTAAGGTTTTGGACATGTAGACAGACTAATATTAAATGGTTTCGGGTTTGCTTTGATGACGTAACAACATTATAACGTGACTTAAAGCTCAAAAAGAATCCATTTGTGTTGTAATATAGGACCTTTAACCCCCCCATTACAAATCATTGCATATTCCCTTTTTACCTCCTCTTCAATTAGTCTATTTCTGGTGCTGGAAACTCTTGATTTTGTATTTTAGAGGATATTTTAGTAGTGTAGCATCATTAGCATCTTGGCAGTGCTAGTTAGTGAACTGGGGGTTATATTAGTCGCTGTCTGCCTCGCTCCAGACTTGTTTAATTATTCAGACTTCACAGCTTCTGCTCGTAGTGTGATGATTTGACAGTGTTCATATCAGAGGCTGTGTAAATGCATCGGGGATTGTAGTGGGTTTGGATCAAAGCGGGACTCTTTTCAGAAGATATAGAACTCAAATGTGTAATACAGTATAGAGAAAATGAATATCTGGACGAACCAGAAAAGCAGAGACAAAGTTGTAGACATGAGTTTCAATGTAATACTTCCAAAAGCTTAACAAAGGCTCAAATTAATGCAGGAAATAAACAAAATCGAAACTAACCAACCAGCGACAAGAGCAGGTGCGTTTTAACTACAAGAGGATTAACCCAAAATGACCACAAGAGGGAGCTACTACGCTAAAAGATAAACTAAAACTAGTGACGGACAAATGAGGCGGAGTCTGGAGCACGTCTCGTTCTTTCTGCCTCGGAGCTCGTCTCACGTGACCAAAGTGTCAAAGTGTCGGTCCCTCCCCCTCCTGCTTCGCTCTGCGTGTCAGTCGCTTCAGTGAATCGAAGCGTTTCATTGGCTCAGTGAATGTTCCGCTCTGCGATTGGTTCAGAGCTTCAACTCATATTTGTATGGACTGTAGGAAACATCATGTATTGGACTTGGAGACATTTATTATAAAAAAGTCACTGACACTTTTAAATCTTCAGTAGCTCCTATAATTCTTAAGTTAAACTCATCAAATTTTAGCCGTAGATAAACTGAACCTTCCCAGATTTTTGGCAATATATACGGTTATAATTGTTCACTTACACTTGAACTTATCACTACTTAAACTAGGGGAAGTAAAAATGACCAATTTTTTTTAAATAATGTTTTTTAAGTGTCCACCATTTTGTGTTTGTCTCTGAACAGCCTGATCCAACACACTTTACAGAACATTTAAATCATTTCCAGCTTATGGCTCTTATTTGATCCTCGATATTATGTTTTAAGTCGTTTATTGTCTGAGGTTTATTCACAAACACCTTTTCTTTAAGATAGCCTCACAGGAAGAAATCAGGACTAGTCAGGTCTGTGGAGATCACATACTGCCCCCTGTCTGTGAAAAACACTTATTATTCCTTTAATGGCATTTACGTTTTGGGGCATCTCTGCTATTAAAATGTCGACGGTAACACCGCTGGGTTTGTGAATTTGACCCATGTGACTCAAAGTACCACTGTACAATGAGGGTTCGTTCCTCGGTGCTGTATTTGCTCAGATTAATGTGGGAAGGATCGTTCTAAATGCTCTGAAAAAATAAAAGAAAAATATTTAGAAACAAAAGGGTTATGGATTTTTTAAAACTGTCAGTGACTTTTGGGCCACCCTGTATTTAACTGCTAATGTTAATGATTGTACATGGTCCCTGACAAATAAGAAAAGAAAGAAAGAAAGAAAGAAAGGCAATAAAGAGCTGAACTACTTACTTACTTGTGCTGCTTTTGGCCTTTATGTGGAGGAGGTGCACCACCCGCTCGTCTCCATGGAGATGTTAATGCTTTGCCTGGAATATTCTGCAGTTCAGTATTAAACTTGTTCATGTTTAGAGCAAGATTTATTATCTCATTTTATGCTAAAAAATCAGGGCAAAGTATTGTGTTAATCAGACGAGAGGAGCGAGGGAAGAGAGATGGAGAGAGGTTTGGGGGGAAGAGAGAAGAAGAGAAAGAAAGAGATATATAGAGAAAGAGAGGAGAGGAGGAATGGGCGAGAACAGGGAGAGTGAGAGAAGAGAAAAAGGGGGAGTTAAAAGAGGGAAGGGAGGGAATAAGAAGGAGAGGGAGAGGTAAAATATAGACACAGAAAGCACTGCATCACCAGCGAACAGGGGATTAAGAAGATGAATGAGAGAGAGAGAGAGGGGGGGGGAAGAGAAGCAGAGAGAGGCAGAAAAAAGAGACAGATATAGAGGGAGAGGAGAGAGAGAGAAAAAGTATGAGGAAGCGAGAGAACAGGAGAAGCAGAAATAGAGGTAAAGAGGGAAAGACAGAGAGAGAGAGAGTTAGAAAGAGACAGATCTGAATGATGACAGGAATTAAGAAGATGAATGAGGGAAAAGAGGGAGAGTGACAGAGAGATGGAGGGAGAGAGAGACAGAAAGAGACAGGGATGAGACAGAGAGAAAGGCAGGAAAGAGAGAACAAACGAGAACAAAAAGGACAGAGAGGGTGAAAAAGAGAGGCAGAGAGACAGAAATAGAGGGAAGGAAAGAGATAGAAAGAAAGAGAAGAGAGGGCGAGAAAGACAGGAAACACAGCAAAAGAGAGAAAGAAAGAGAGAGGGGTAAAACGGCAATTAAGAAGATGAATGAGAGAGAGAGAGGAAAGAGAAGCAGTGAGAGACAGAAGAGAGAGGAGAGAGAGAGAAAAGAGGGAGAGAAAGAAAGGAAACACAGCAAGAGAGAGAAAGAAAAAGAGGAAAAAACAGGGGAATGAGAGAGAGAGGGGGAAACCAGAGAGAGGCAGAAAAAGAGACAGATAGGAGAGAGAAAGGAAGAGGAAGCGAGCGAGAGAAGAAGAGAAGCAGAAATAGAGAGAGGGAAAGACAGAGAGAGAGAGAGAGAGTTAGAAAGAGACAGATCTGAATGATGACAGGAATTAAGAAGATGAATGAGGGAAAGAGGGAGAGTGACAGAGAGATGGAGGGAGAGAGAGACAGAAAGAGACAGGGATGAGACAGAGAGAAAGACACGGAAGAGAACGAAAAGGACAGAGAGGGTGAAAGAGAGACAGAAAAAGAGGGAAGAAGAGAGAAGAGAGGGGAAAAGAGAAAGCCCAGAGTGAAGTGAGTGTAATATTTGTGAAAAGTGCAGATGAGGTTGTTCACTTTGTGGGTGAAGTTGGGCTGTGATATATTGTAGAGTTTTATATATTGTAAAAATATTGTAGAGTTTTATATATTGTAAAAATATTGTAGAGTTTTATATATTGTAATAATATTGTAGTTTTATAATCTCTCTAAAGTGTCAAAATCACATGTTTAATGAAGAGGTTTTGTGTTTCATTAAGTCAAATATAACTGAACAGATAAGGACGGTGTCTCATTATTACACATTTGATCTGATCACTTAAGCACGAGTTGTACTTGTACTTTTTCTGTGTATTTGAGCAGAATGTGTCTTCCCCCTGCACTGATATAAAATATAAGCAGCTCTCGAGGTCAAACTAAGTCCATCGTTGTTGTTCGTGTCACTGAGGCGACAAAACTCTGTGAAAACTGCTTAAAAATGTGTAAAATGAAGTGAGATAAAACTTTGAACCACTGCAAACTGTTTAAAATGAACCAGTTCTGTTTTTTATATAAAAATCAGGGACAGTGTCTGATTTAGTCCCAAAAACTCACTCTCTCCCTCTTTCACCACATCTCACTCTCTTCATCACTTCCCCTCCTTTTGCGTCACTCTCTCCCTCTCTTTTTATCTCCCTTCACCACATCTCACTCTCTTCATTACTCTCCCTCCTTTTCCATCACTCTCTCCCTCTCTTTCTCTCTCTCTTCACCACATCTCACTCTCTTCATCACTCTCCCTCCTTTTCCATCACTCTCTCCCTCTCTTTTTATCTCTCTTCGCCACATCTCACTCTCTTCATTACTCCCCCTCCTTTTGCGTCACTCTCTCCCTCTCTTTCTCTCTCTCTTCACCACATCTCACTCTCTTCTTCACTCCCCCTCCTTTTCCATCATTCTCTCCCTCTCTCTCTTCACCACATCTCACTCTCTTCATCACTCTCTCCCTCTCTTTCCCTCTCTCTTCACCACATCTCACTTTCTTCATCACTCTCCCTCCTTTTCCATCACTCTCCCTCTTTCCCTCTCTCTCACCACATCTCACTCTCTTCATCGCTCTCCCTCCTTTTCCATCACTCTCCCTCTCTTTCTCTCCCTCTTCACCACATCTCACTCTCTTCTTCACTTCCCCTCCTTTTCCATCACTCTCTCCCTCTCTCTCTTCACCACATCTCACTCTCTTCATCACTCTCTCCCTCTCTTTCCCTCTCTCTTCACATCTCACTCTCTTCTTCACTCCCCCTCCTTTTGCATCACTCTCTCCCTCTCTTTCTCTTCACCACATCTCACTCTCTTCATCACTCCCCCTCTTTTTGCATCACTCTCTCCCTCTCTTTATATCTCTCTTCACCACATCTCACTCTCTTCATTACTCCCCCTCCTTTTTGCGTCACTCTCTCCTCTCTCTTTCTCTCTCTCTCCGCCACATCTCACTCTCTTCATCACTTCTCTCCCCCTCCTTTTCCATCACTCTCTCTCCCTCTCTCTCACTCTCTTCATCCCTCCCTCTTTTTCTGCTTGTTTCTGGGGATATTTGCTTTGCTTGAGTAAGATCTGTGGAGAGGCGAGCCCAATCACAGTATAAGAAGCATGTTTTTTTTTTTTTTGTTTTTTTTTTTTTGTATTTTTTCCCATCACTATAAAAGTTTCACATTTAAATATTTTGTGTAAAATTAATGTTTGTGTTTTAAATCGATATTTTCTTTTTACAAAACTGATTTGCTTTGGATCAACTTGGAATAATTAATTGGGAAAAAAGGTCACGGGGCAATTTAAAAAAGGGTCGACATTTCATTTTCTGTCAGACTTTATCTGTGAATAAAGTGATAATTACAAATGCATGAGTTTTATAATCTGCTCGTCTGTTTCTCGTCTGTGATTCAGTTTTTATTGTGTAAAGGTCAGATTAGATTTACATACACACAGACGAAAAAAAAAAAAAGAGCGACGCCGGCCCTTTTAAAACGACGACAAAACCACTCTCTGTTTATTCTGTCGCTCTTTTGTGATAGACAGAGAGAGAGAGAAAGACAGAGAGACGGAGGAAGGGACACAATGAGAAAAAGAGATGGAGAGAGAGGAAGGGACACAATGAGAAAAAGAGAGAGAGATGGAGAGAGAGGAAGGGACACGATGAGAAAAAAGAGAGAGAGATGGAGAGAGAGAGAGAGGAAGGACACAATGAGAAAAAGAGAGAAAGACAGAGATGGAGAGAGAGGAAGGGACACAAGGAGAAAAGAGAGAGAGAGATGGAGAGAGAGGAAGGGACACAAGGAGAAAAAGAGAGAGAGAGAGGAAAGGACACAATGAGGAAAAGAGAGAGAGAGAGAGGAAGGGACAGAATGAGAAAAAGAGAGAGAGAGAGATGGAGAGAGAGGACGAGGCAGAATGAGAAAAAGAGATGAGAGAGAGGAAGAGACAGAATGAGAAAAAGAGAGAGAGAGAGAGAGAGAGAGGAAGGGACAGAATGAGAAAAAGAGAGGGAGAGAGAGATGGAGAGAGAGGAAGGGACAGAATGAGAAAAAGAGAGGGAGCAAGAGAGAGCATTAGAAAGAGAGAGGGGGACGAAAGTGATGAAGAGAGTGAGATGTGGCGAAGAGAGAGAGAAAGAGGGAGAGAGTGATGGAAAAGGAGGGGGAGTGATGAAGAGAGTGAGATGTGGTGAAGAGAAAGAGAAAGAGAGGGAGAGAGTGATGGAAAAGGAGAGGGAGTGATGAAGAGAGTGAAATGTGGCGAAGAGAGAGAGAAAGAGGGAGAGAGTGATGGAAAAGGAGGGGGAGTGATGAAGAGAGTGAGATGTGATGAAGAGAAAGAGAAAGAGAGGGAGAGAGTGATGGAAAAGGAGAGGGAGTGAAATGTAGAGAAAGAAGGAGACAGTGATGGAGAGAAAGAGTGAGTTTTTGAGAGAAGAGGGAGAGATGGAGGGAGAGCGGGTCACACTTACATCGGGATATTTCTAATTAGCCTATTTTTACCACCTCCTTTGATGCTTCGGGGCTGTTTTTGTCCGAATCATCCTTCACTCGGCGTTACCATCAGCGCTCGTCATGACGCCACGCACGAACTGAAAAATGTCTCCTCTTTTATTTAGAAAAAGACAGAGAATCGCAGAATTGTTTTAAAAAAAGAGGAAATACTGTGTTCACTGTGTTACTGTGGCTGAGTGGGCGGGGCTTAGCTGTCCATGTCAATCAAAGCTAACAGATACAAGCTTCGTGTGAGTTCATTTTATAATCAGCAGATGCAGTAAAAAAGCGAGTATTCGAGTGTGTTTGGTGCTTTTTATACCTCCACACCGCTCTCCTCTCACTCTTTTCTTTTGTCCTCCAGGTACTGCCCAGTTTAGCCATATCCCGGGGCCAGAGAGGGTGACACTGATGGTAACCTTAGGCTTTTAAAATAGAAATAGGTACGACCGAACTGTGATTCACGCAGGCGGAAACAACACAACAGTCAGAGGTTCTCAAAGTGCAAAGAAGAAGAAGAAGCTGTGTGTGAATCGAGACCGTAGTATTTCCCAATCACCCCAAAATGTGCAGCTGTTTGTCGTATATTGTATTTGAGCAGAATGTGTCTTACCCCTGCACTGATATAAAATATAAGCAGCTCTCGAGGTCAAACTAAGTCCATCGTTGTTGTTCGTGTCACTGAGGCGACAAAACTCTGTGAAAACTGTTTAAAAATGTGTAAAATGAAGTGAGATAAAACTTTGAACCACTGCAAACTGTTTAAAATGAACCAGTTCTGTTTTTTATATAAAAATCAGGGACAGTGTCTGGTTTAGTCCCAAAAACTCACTCTCTCCCTCTTTCACCACATCTCACTCTCTTCTTCACTCTCCCTCCTTTTGCATCACTCTCTCCCTCTCTTTCTCTCCCTCTTTCACCACATCTCACTCTCTTCATTACTCTCCATCCTTTTGCATCACTCTCGCCCTCTCTTTCTCTCTTTGTCACATCTCACTCTCTTCATCACTCCCCCTCCCTTTCCATCACTCTCTCCCTCTCTTTCTCTCCCTCTTTCACACACATCTCACTCTCTTCATCACTCTCCCTCCTTTTGCATCACTCTCTCCCTCTCTTTCTCTCTCTCAGCCACATCTCACTCTCTTCATTACTCTCCCTCCCTTTGCATCACTCTCTCCCTCGCTTTCTCTCTCTCTTCACCACATCTCACTCTCTTCATTACTCTCTCCCTCCTTATGCATCACTCTCTCCCTCTCTATCTCTGTCTTTGCCACATCTCACTCTCTTCATCACTCCCCCCCTTTTCCATCCCTCTCTCCCTCTCTTTCTCTCTCTCTTCACCACATCTTACCCTCTTCATCACTCTCCCTCCCTTTGCATCACTCTCTCCCTCTCTTTCTCTGCTGTGGACTGCAAAAAATTAAGTTCCTTTCCTCTAAATCTCAGTTAATAAATGAGTTAATTGGCGACTATAATAAAGATCTTCCAGCTTTAACTGAAATGTGGCTCCAGCAGCAGGATTGTGTCAGACTGAATGAGTCGACTCCACCTTCAGAGCACCAGGAGAACATTTGGAGGTCGTCATTTCACACTTTACTTCTTAATCCTAAATCTATCAATGCATTTTACTCATTTGAAGCCTCTTACTGTCAGTCTTACTCCTGTATCAGTCATCCACCAACCTCCGTGTCCCTGACCCAAGTGTTTGACTGACTTCTCTGACTTTACATTAAGTGTTAGCTCAGGAAAGGATTTTGAAGTAGATGTTGAACAGCAGTGACTTCCTCAGTGATGCCTGCAGTGCTCTGCCAGATGGGATTGTTTTTTTGGTTTTACCCAAAAATGTAAATAAACCAAACCACAGCCGCAAGCACAACCCTGGACCACTTTGTAATTTCCTTTCAGTTTTGTTTTTTTTTCCTGAAGAGATTATCCTACCCCACAAAATAAAACAAATGAAAAGGAAAATATCCAAAGATTTTCATCCTACTGTTTTCTCCCAGGCCTGGGTCACCTCTGCGACCTCTGGATAAAGCAGACTTCTGTTTTCACACACTCTTCATCCAGCTCTTCATCCAGCTCTTCATTCAGCTCTTCATCCAGCTCTTCATCCAGCTCTTCAGAGAAGACCTCAAGGCATTTCCAGCCCAGCCAAGAGACATAGTCCCTCCAGCGTGTGCTTCCCCGAGGCCTCCTGCTGGAGGGACGAGCTCATACACATCTCTAGGACGGTGTCCAGGAGGCATCCGGAGCAGATGTCCATGACACCTCAGCTGGCTTCTTGTAACAGGGAGGAGCAGCCCAGAGGTACTGTCCCTGACCACCACATCGCAGAGGTGCATCAGCCAAGACGTGATCTGCCTCAGGAGTCACATAAGAAGCAGGGCTCAATAGGACTCAGCCTGACAGCCCTGACAGCCCTGACATCCGACATCCACCAGGGGGCGTTCAAGGGTTCAGCCGCTGTGACAAACACCAGATCCACAGGTTTGAGCAGCTGCACCGACTGTGGAGGTGGAGAACATCCACTGTCTGGATCTGGAGAGAAGAGAGTGATGAAGAGAGAGAAAGAGGGGAAAAAAGAGGGAGGAGAGAGTGATGTGAGAGGGAGAGGAAGAGAGTGATGGAAAGAGAGAAAGAGGAAAAAAAGAGGGAGGAGAGAGTGAGAGTTAGAGAGAGGGAGAGAGTGATGGGGAGAGGGAGTGAATGACAGAAAGAGAGACAGAGAGAGTGATAGAGTGAGGGCGAGAGTGATGGAGAGAAAGAAAGAGGGAAGAAGAGAGTGACAGAGAGAAAGAGAGTGATGAGAGAAAGAAAGAGAGGGGGAGACAGGAAGGAAAGAGTGACGGCAAGGAAGCGGTGATGAACAGAGAGAGAGGGAGAGAGTGATGGAGAAAGAGTAAGAGAGGGAGGAGAGAGTGACGGGGAGAGGGAGTGAATGACAGAAAGAGAGAGACAGAGAGAGTGATGGAGAGAGGCAGAGACAGTGATGGAGAGAAAGAAAGAGGGAAGAAGAGAGTGCCAGAGAGAAAGAGTAATGAGAGAAAGAAAGAGAGGGGGAGACAAGAAGAAAAGAGTGATGGCAAGGGAGACAGTGATGCACAGAGAGAGAGAGAGAGTGATGGAGAGAGAGAAAGAGGGAGAAAGACAGTGAAAAACAGAGGGAGACACAGAAAAAGAGAAAGAGAGAGGATAGGGAGATATATTATGTACATTATGTGCAGGTCAAAACAGTGGAAAATAGGAACTGTTACCATAGCAACTAACAATTTAAGACAAAATACATATTATAAATCAGATGTTACAAACTCTACTCTTTAAGTTACGATTACTGTCTCTTGTAAATACTTTTTTTACTCTTACTTGAGTAATTTCTCGGACCTCCATGTTGTTTTTTTGAAGTAACATCGCTCTTACTTCAGTACAAATTCTGGTTACTCTACTCACCCATGCAGTATATTATTTTTTTCCGCATTGGGGGTCCGCTGTATGCTTGTCTCGTGAAGATGCTGCTGCTTTTTTTTTGGTCAAGTTTCCCAGTATACCAGTATTTTTTTTATTATTTTTTCCTCTGAAATGACTTTAAAACATACTTTCTGACTGACTTACAGATATTTGCCTCTCCACAGAAGAGCAGATTTGGACCTTGTACCAGAAAAGTTACATAGTGCAGCTTTTAAGTACTGTGTAAATCATGTTCGTAGTATTGTTCCTTCAGCCGGTTCAGACGCCCTCCCCGCTGAAGGACTCGTGTACTCTCGTGCTCTTGTGTACTCACATTCACAAAGTAATTACAGCGCTGTGTTTGTGCTCCAGTGAATCGCAGACAGCTCCTTTAACTCCCTCCCTCCACATTACGCTTCACTCTGTAAGAATAAAACAATTTACATTTCTTCTCTGATTTACATAATTTTTCATTAAATTTACTGTCAGCATTTAACCACAACAAATGTTCAAAGGCAAACAATCTTTTCTGGGTTTTAAAATGTGATCCGTGCATAAATAAATTATATTGTATATCTAATAGAAAGTAGGTGTGTTATGAATATATTTTCTATGTGGGCTGATGATCAGTGTCTATTTCATATTTTATGTTTTTGGCTCTTTAAAATTATGCCATAAACTGGGTCTGTGTGTGAAGGAGTGTTATCGCCATCTAGTGTTCACTTGGTGGAATAGCATCCATGCATAGAGTAGACAGTTATCAATAAAAAAATAAAAATAAAAAAAAAAGAAATCAGAGGGAGAGAGAGGGAGGGAGAGAGAGAGAGAGAGGAGAGAGGGAGAGAGGAGGGAGAGAGAGAGAGAGAGAGGAGGAGAGAGAGAGAGGGAGAGGAGAGAGAGGAGGAGAGAGAGGGAGGGGGGGGGGGGAGAGAGAGAGAGAGAGAGGAGAGAGGGAGACAGAGAGAGAGAGAGAGAGAGGGAGGGAGGGAGGAGAGAGAGAGGAGGAGAGAGAGACAGAGGGAGGGAGGAGAGAGAGAGGGAGGAGACAGAGAGAGGGAGGAGGAGAGAGAGAGAGAGGGACAAGAGTGACAGGGAAAGAGAGAGAGAGAGGGAGGAGAGAGTCATGTCAGAGGGAGGGAGGGAGAGACTGATGGAGAGAGGAGCGAAAGAGAGGGAGAGAAAAAAGAGCGACAGAAAGAGAGAGACAGGGAAGTAGAGAGAGGGAGGAGAGAGTGACAGGGAGAGGGTTACAGAGAGAAAGAGAGGGAGGAGAGTGACGTGGAGAGGAGGCGAGTGAGTGACAGAAAGGAGGAGAGAGAGGGAGAGAGTGACAGAGAGAGGGAGAGTGACGGAGAGAGGGAGAAAAAGAGAGGAGAGAGAGATAGGGAAGAAGAGAGAGTAAACGTGAGAGGGAGATAGAGAGAAAAGAGGGAGGAGAGAGTGACAGGGAGAGGGAGAGAGTGATGGAGAAAGAGAGAAGAGAGGGAGGAGAAAGTGATGGGGGAGAGGGAATGAGTGACAGAAAATGAGAGGGAGAGAGAGACAGAGAAAGTGATAGAGATAGAGATAGAGAGTCATGGAGAGAAAGAAAGAGAGGGAGACAGGAAGGAAAGAATAACAGCAAGGGAGACAGCGACGCACAGAGGGAGAGAGTAACAGAGAGAGTGATGGGGAGAGAGAAAGAGAGACAGTGAAAAACAGAGGGAGACACAGAAAAAGAGAGAGGGATAGGAAGATATATTATTTTTTTTAAACAGTGGAAAATTGTAACTGTTACCATAGCAATTAACAATTTAAGACAAAATACATATTATGAATGTGGAAAAAGTCCTCGAAACTCTGAACCCATGAATACAGACATTATTCTTTCAGTACTTCTCCACATGCAAGGGTGAAGTGTCTTGCCCAAGAGCACAACAGCAGTTTGCAATGTCTCCAATCAAACTACCAACCTCTGTGATCAAGCGACTCTGCACCACGGCATCTATTATTTACCACTACTGTTGTTTAGGAACTTTCTCTGCACAAAACAGCTTTCGTTGCACATTTGTTGATAGTAAATTTCTCTTCCTGCTTCTCCTCAGGCTACACTCGCATTTTTAGAAGCGCGGAACAAAAGTGCAAAGTGTAAAACATTTTCATCAGCTGTTGTGATAAATGAAATAGTGTAAGATCTGAAACGAGCCACTGGACGGAGCTCCCTCAGGCTGAGAGATGGTTCATTCACAAACACTAAACTACACGGTTTTTAGCTTCTTCACAGTCACACAGAGAAAAGAGAAACCGCTGCACTGACAAACAGAAAGGACGTTACACTGGGACATTAAACTTAAATGACAGAATCTAGTCTTTGGTTGTTTTCAAATTTACACTCGATTTGAGATGAGAACTATAGAGGCATTTTAAACTGTACATAGTCGCACTCTAACAGTCTTAAATAAATAAAATAAAAGCTATATTTGATTTGAACATGTCCGTTTTATCTGGGGACACAGATTAGTCACGTTTATGAAATTTAAAATCAAAATCTCACCTGCATATATCCATGGAGATGTTATTCCATTTCCGGAAATGTTTCACAGTGTGTCATTAAAGTTATATCTATCTCCATGGAAACAGGCTAGTTACAAGTGAGATTTGTGGAGAGGTTATCACACAGAATAATAAAAATGCATGTTTTTCAAGTTATTTATGAATGAAAACACCTGGACTTGATTAAATGCAAACAAACTAATACAATCTGTATGTAGACAAGCAGAAAAGTTACACAGTGCACCTTTAAGAGCTCTTTAGTTGAGAGAGGATGGTCATAATGTTTTGGTTGATTGGTGAAACTTTACTCTTTGTAATGTGACCCAAACACACCGTCTCCAGGCAACAGTCTCACCATGACTCAGTGACGACGCAGCAGGACGGATCTGACCCAAGACCCAGTACATGAGGGAGAAAGAGAGGGAGAAAGAGAGGGAGAAAGAGGGAGAGAAGAGTGAGAGAAACCGGGGGAAGGATCTGTCCTCAGACTAAGAGAGGTACAGGGGAGTTATGTGTCAGATCTGGGTGAGAATGGAGAGGGGGAGGAAGACTTGGCTGGACTAGTCAGACAAAAAACAAAGCGCTGGGGAGAGAGATAGAGAGAGGAGAGACAAAGGAGGAGGCATAGGGAGAAACGAGTGAGAGAAGAGAGAGAAAGGGAGAGAGAGAGTGTGACAGACAGTGCGAGGATCCAAGATGGCTGCTGCTCTGGAGTCTTGCAGACCCTTCTCCTCAGACCTGTCCCTCATCAGACGCCTCAACTACAGCCTAAAGCACGAGCAGAGGTAACTTTTGCACTTTGCAACTTTTATTTCTTGTGTTTTAGTAACAAATGGATTTGCTTTGGATTGAGGGCTGTCATTCGGAAGAAACACTGCACTAACTAGAGTTTCAGGTCCATTTCCCATATAAAGTGTTTTGTTTTTCTATGTATATCTCTTAAAGTTGTATTTGGAGTGATTCATACATGTTTGGGTAATCTTTTTACTCCTGTAGTCTGTATTCTCCGATCTACCCTCGTTTTCATGACCTCCGGCGTACGCCCTCTTGACGTACTTTGTTCTCCAATTGCACATGAGATGCACATAGGATTCTGCAGCGCCGCTTAGTCATTTTGGTACAAATGCAAAAATATTACAAATCCATTTTCTTCTGCTTATCTGGGGCCAGGTCATGGGGGCAACAGCCTAAGCAGGGACTATCAGACTTCTGTCATCCAAGACACTTCCTCCAGCTCCTTTGGACCCCAAGGTGTTCCCAGGCCAGTCGAGTGACATAGTCCCTCCAGTGTGTCCTGGGTCTTCCCCAGGGCCTCCTCCCAGTGGGACATGCCCAGATCACCTCTTCAGGGAGGTGTCCAGGAGGCATCCTGAACAGATGCTGAAGTCACCTCAGCTGCTCCTCTCAGCGTGGAGGAGCAGTGGCTCTACTCCAAGCTCCTTTAGTGTGACCAAACTCCTCAAAGTATTCCTTCCACCGTCCAACAACATCCTCAGTCGAGGTCAGCAGCTCTCGGCCGTACTGTAAACGGTGTTGGTGAAGCACTGCTTCCCCCTGCAGAGGCATCAGATGGTTTGTCAGAATTTCTTTGGGGCCGGTCGATAGTCCTCTTCCATGGCATCTCCAAACTCATCTCAACTCGTCAGCTGCCTCAGGAGTCCCACAAGCCAACAAGGCTCGATGGGACTCTTTCTTCAGCCTGACGGTATCCCTTACTTCCGGTGACCACCGCTGGGTTCGGGAGTTGCCACAGTGACAAGCACCAGCAGATCTTATGACCACCGCTACGAGCAGCCGCATCAACAATGGAGACGAAGAACATGGCCCCATCCATGTCCCCAGCCTCCCCCGGGATCTGGAGAAGCTCTCCCGGAGGTGTCAGTTGAAGGCCCTGCTGACAGAGGGCTTCTCCAGACATTCCCAACAGGCCTTCACAGCACGTTTGGGTCTGTCAGGGCTGTTTGGCTTCTTCCCTGCTAGAGGATCCAACTGGCCGGTTGACAGCTCAGCCCCTCTCTTCACCCGAGTGTCCAGAACACATGGAGGTCAGATGACACGACAACAAAGTCAATCATCAACCTCGGGTCTAGGGTGTCCGGCCATGTGCACTGATGGACAAATGAATGTCTAAATTATAACTTAATGATCCACTTGTGCTATAGATTATAACTATATGGCAGACACAAGCCTTTTTTTTTTACTTTTTACATCTACTAAAGTGAAATTATTTGAAGTTTGTATTACAGCTATTTATTATGTAATTGTTAATGATTATTCATAGACATCACAGTGAACAAAGCTGCAGCGTTTAAGAGCTATAAACCATTTTTGTTTACTATATGTTTCTGAAACTGAGGTTCAGGTAGGACTTGGACATCTCTCTAGTTTGTGGGTTTGCCTAATTTAGAGCTAATTTGATCCTCGTCTTGTTCTCCTTTGGATAATTTGTTTATTGATACTTTGCAGTGACATCACGCTGGTTTGCACACATCTCCAAACATCTGCAAACACTGCCAAAAAATTTAACTGATCTGAAAACGCAAGAAAAAATACAAAATGGATTTAAACGCATTTTCAGGAGACTGTGATCAATATGGGCGCTCATGGTCCTGTTTGATTTGATTTGATTTGATGTGATTTGAAAGGTGGGAGCCAAAAAATTGTTGGCTAATGCAAGCTAGTTTGTGATTGTAATGATATTTGAGATGGACTTGTAGTCTGATGTAGTTCCAACTAAGTCAGATCAGATTGGGTTAAAACAAAGGTCAGATTTAAGTGTAACTTTAGTAACAGAGCAGTGCCTACAGTTAGCATCACACCACCAGGGAATGTTGAGGACAAAAGGTGTAAAGTATCAATAACTACATTGACAATGATGTAGTCCACTAGAAAAAACAATTTAGCCCTGGAAAGGACCTGGAATAGTTCTAATTTAGATCTGGTGATACTCGGAAAGACATTTTTTTGTTTTGGTGAGACTCGGTTTTAAAAATGCTTGAGATCCACCGCTATAGAAATCTGAATAAGGGCATATTTTCACACACCTCTATATTCGTTCTTCAGAGACAGACCCACTGTGAGTGCTGGCTCCAGCCGGGCCCCTCTCCGTGTGGACGTCCCCCTGTTGGACCCCTGTAGTGGGCACCTCACCCCGGGATCAGGGGCCTCTTTGGAGCAGAGGAATCCACAGCCGTTCATATGTTTACCCCATGTGCCCTCTGACCTCTGGGTACCTCCAGGTTTAAGGGGCAGAGCCAGGACAGAGAACCCCAGGACAGTGAGCCTCACCCTGGACATGTCTCCAGAGAAGGACTGGAACTCACGGAGGGTCCACCACTCTGCACTGAGGGCTCGGATCAATGGTGAGAGCGGATTTGGTCAATGATTTTACACATTTATTTGGTCTTTTTATCATAATGATTAATTAGGCCTCGTGATTGTCATGAGCTTTTGAAAGAATATATCAAGTGTGTGTAATGTAATGTGTATAATGCAGTTATGTAATTATTAAAATATATGTTGAAGTTGAACCATGAATTCGACCAGAATAAGTTATTTTATATATTTTTGTAATATATTTTGCCTATGTGTAGTTCCTTCCTCTTTCCACCAGCCTCTTTCATATAAATACTCTCCCCCTGCATCATCCTGCCTTTTCAACTACATCATCTCTCTTTCTGTTCAGTTTCTCCATCTATGAAATCTAGACCAATACCAATCTTCACCTTTTTTCAGCCAATCCTGATGAAGACCCACCCAAACACGTGGCCCAGGCTGTGTCCAGTGGTGTCCCTCTCAAGTCTGGACAGCAGGTACATACACAACATCGTTTTTTTGTTTCATCTTTCTCTCTTAAAATAAAGGAGAAGTTAGAAGGTCCAGAGTTTTGTCGATCTGTGTGGAGTTTTTCTGTTTCTCCTACTTCTAAAAACATGCATTGTTGCTGTAAAACTTACCTTAGCACAGGGAGTTACCGTCCTCATAGGGAAATTTGTCCTTTGCATTTGACCCATCCTTCAATGCCGCTGGGACAACTCGTCAGGAGCAGTGGGAACCATCTCCAGATCTTGAGCTAGTCTTGGTCAGGACTACTTTCACTGGAGGAACTGACATATTTTGCATGTTTTGGGTTGTTGAGGGAAACCAGAGTGCCTGGAGGAAACGCACACAGACACAGGAAGAACATGCAAACTCCATATAGAATCCGCAGATCGAACCTTCGAACCTCTGGAACCTCTGGAACCTTCTTACTGTGAGGCTGCAGCACTAATCCCTCCCCAATCTTACTTGAGCGTCTTCACAATGAATCAAGTGCACAGTTATTTGTTATTGACAGGCTTTACATCTACAAATTTGACGTTTTTGAGCTTTTAACCACATCGCTTTTGTCCCCTCATCAAAAACTGCTGTATTTTTGCTTCGTTCACGCTTATTTCATTAATCCAAATCCTCTGTAAACTCTCAAAAACGCTAATTTCTTTTGACTTCACTTTTCCCCGTTTAGTTGTGTAAAACTCCAAACTTCCCAAGCGTGATTTTTAAGCCCATAAACCATCACCGGGCTCATTCTGTGGTCAAATTGTGTTCACAACAAATACGTGGCTCTATTAGCATTCCCAGGGGATAAGAGCGTCATCTGTTTTCTTCTCTTTTCTCATTGTTCATTCTCGTGGCTGGCGGCAAAGGGAGCTCCAACTCCTAAATTCCTTATTGGAAACGGAAGTGTAGTTTACATTTTCCAAAGACAGACATTATTTTAAGTTCAAAAATGTGAAATATTTATCCCAAGGTGACCCAAAGCATGTTTAAAATAATGTTTCACTGTGAAAACTCCATAAGAATAATACAATCGTGCTAATCTCAGTTTCTAATTTGTACCTCACAAACCAGCACCAGCCATTTCTCATTAAAAGTTACGACTCTCACAGTGAATTACAAGACGCGCCGCATTCTTTACATCTCCTTCTAACATAAACCCGTCAACACTTTTGTAAAACATTATGTCGCAATTACACAAAGTCTTGTCTAATTAATCTGTAAACAACAACAACAGGGATCTGAACACGAGATACCTGCGTCTGCGTCACGTCCCCGTCTCTGCAGGTAATCGCGTGTTAATGAGTTTGTGTTTATCCAGAGCAGACTGGAGGCTGTTTAGATGATTGTGTCGCCACTTCAGCTCCTACAGATCAGAGAAAAAGAGGGAAAAAGAGGAAAGAAGACAGAGGTAGAGGAGAGAAGTGATTACAGGGGGATGGTGAATGATAATGAACTTTGTTGTATTACTGTGTATAAGAAAGGTCTTTAAATTATCAGCCTGCAACATTAAAGTGCATATGGTTTTCTTGTTTTTTTAAAATTATATTTATTTGCTGCAGTAAATATTCGTCTTACTTTTACACTTGTCAAGTAGTAGTTTGAAAATACATGTTTTCAAAAGTTTGAAAAGATCCATTACCGGTCAATCTACGTTCCTCCCCTCACATGGTCATGACTCTGGGTAATGACCGAAAGGACAAAATGAGTTTCCTCCGCAGGGTGGCTGAGCGCTCCTTTAGAGATAGAGTGAGGAGCTCAGAGTAGAGCCGATGCTCCTTCACGTCGAGAGGAGCAGCTGAGGTGGCTCAGGCATCTGCTCAGGATGCCTCCTGGACGCCTCCCTGGGGATCTCAATAGCGTCCTTAATCCAACACGCTGGTCTGTTAAAAATAACTTTTATTTAAGCCTCTTTTGAACTTGTTTGAGATTTTAACCATATTATTACCATTGTTCCCTCATCAAATACATAGTTTGAGTTGTATTTTGCTTTTTTGTTTGATGAGTCCTGCTTCGTAAGTCCACTCCTAAGCACTAAAAGCACAGGATTTAGAATTTCCCAGGATTCTTACATCACAGGTAAAGGTTGGGACGTCTCATTCAGTCTATACAACTTCATGCTTCTGTTAGCATTTCAAAGTTACTGACCCTAGTTGTTACTGCATGTAATTCTTCAGAGAAACCAATTAAATGTGTAGGTTAAAAAAAAAAAAAATCTAATTATCAATGTGTTCCCTCTCCACTTCATCACTCTGCTATTATAGTTAAAACCATCAGTCATCTGCCTCCTCAGCCTCTCCATCTCCTCCTCTTCACCACCAGTATCCAAAGTTTATCTATTAAACACACATTTTATTGCATTCTCTTTGTTCATCTATTTAAACTTCTTCAAGTACGCACATTTTTTCTTTCTTCCTCACAATGCTAGCTACAAATAATTCACCTCGACCCAAATATGCAAAATTAAGGGGGGAATAATTATAGTTTTGGCATTAAACGTACCTGTCTTATCTCTGCAGGCTCCTGTTCCTCCTGAACAGTGGATTTCTGAGGCAGTTCGACATTACACATACACTTCTGCGACACAGAGGTGAGAGCTCGTCTCCTCAAGGGCAGGTACAAAATACTACTGTAATAATACACAAGCAATAACAGAGTGACCACTAATATGGATGGAGCGAGTAAACATTTAAGGGCTTTAACTGGTTTAGACCTGGAGTATTCCTGGTTTAGACCTCAGTCAGACCTTGAGTAGTGGGTTAGACCTGGTTTAGACCCGGTTTAGTCCTGGTTTAGACCTGGTTTAGAACAGCTCTTGTGGTGTGCTACACTGCAGTGAGATCTAATGTGGATAATACCTTGTTTAGTTCTGGTTCAGTCCTGGATTAGACCTGGTTTAATTCTGGTTTAGTACAGGTATCCGTTTTAGACCTGGTTTAGTCCTGGTTTAGTCCTTGGTTAAATCTGGTTTAATTCTGGTTTAGTCCTGAGTTAAACTTTAGTTAGACCTGGTTTAGTCCTGAGTTATACCTGTTTTAGACCTGGTTTAGTCCTGGGTTAGACCTTGTTTAATCCTGGTTTAGTCCTGGTTTAGTCCTGGTTTAATCCTGGGTTAGACCTGGTTTAATCCTGGTTTAGTCCTGAGTTAAACTTTAGTTAGACCTGTTTTAGTCATGGTTTAGTCCTAGTTTAGTCCTGGTTTTGGCCTGTTTTGGAGCAGCTGTGTGTTCTTAAACTGCAGTATCTGATGGATGTGCTTTATATCTTGTTTGTCCTGGTTTAAGGGGAGGTTTAAATCTGATTTAGTGCTGAACTTGAGTTAGACCTGAGTTCAGACCAGGTGAAGTACAGATTGTCTGTGATTCTGATTAGACCTGGTTTAGTCCAGTTTTAGCTCCGAGTTAGACCTGGTTTAGTCCAGTTTTAGTTCCGAGTCAGACCTGGTTTAGTCCAGTTTTAGTTCCGAGTCAGACCTGGTTTAGTCCAGTTTTAGTTCCGAGTCAGACCTGGTTTAGTCCACAACTTTATAAATACCTTTATAAATAGTTAAAGAGTGCTGCTCTTTCCAGTTCACAGTGGGAATGAAATAAAATGAGACTAAAAACTGGATATGACTCAACATAATGTGGCAAGTCTCATTTTCTCCATCAAATGCCATTAAACATAATTAATGCCAAATGACTAGAATATAAAATCCTTGGTCCGAAAAGTTAAGAAAACTCCCGCACACTATCTCACTCTCGATTCACTTTTATTCTCACAAGGTCAGAGGGACCGAAACTTCTCCTCCGACGCACCTGTCGCCCAGTCAGGTGTGCAGAGTCTACACAGAAACGAGTAGAATATAAAATCCAGCAGAAAGAGTTAGAGAGATTCATGTTGTCTCAAGGTGATGCAACGGAGGAATTTAAGCAATCAAAAAAAGGAGGATTTTCAGCTCAGATGGGCAATAATCTGCTGCCCATAAAGAACGAGACTGACAGCACAACGAGACAAAATTAAAAAAAATAAATCGATGCAAATGAAAAACTGCATGTTATATGGAAAATATGAGACTGAAACATACAGAGCCTACAGAAAGCCAAAATAGGTAAAGTATAATTGGTGCGAGGGATGTAGAATTACCCTGGAGGACAGTTTTTTTTATCTATAAGAACAGCCTCTTAAAGCCACTATAGATAAACATGGAGGTTATATACAGCAGGGTTTACTGTATATGAAAATACATGCACCAACGTTTCTGTTAACAACATAAATTTGCATTCTTTTATTGGGATAAGCATGATCCAGGAAATGAAAATGAACCTGCAGTTACAACATATTCAGGCCACCACCAGCTTCTACTATGTAATAACTATTAAAACTTTTATGTTACGTTTCAAAAGACTAAAAGGTTTGTGTATTGTATTAGGAAACAGATTGTACATTTGGGAACAATGAACTGTTGCTTTAATAAAAGACGTTTAATTTACTCACACCATTTACAGCTACATAAACACAAGTTTATCTTTAATTACACTCCAAACTCCCTCTCCCAGCTGTATGTTTTTAAACCTTTGGGATAAATGAAAGTTAATCACGAACAGCAACGTCACCTGTCCCCATCTGAGAGTTACTAACAATTTTAAGGATGTGAAATTCAATTAATCCAGTTTAGTAATGTCCAAACACATACGCCTAAATGTAAATGTGTAAAAAGATGCTGTTCCTGTCACTCTGTTCATTCACTCGTGTTTGGCGTGTGCTTCTAAAGAACATTTCTGGATCAGCTAAGTTATCACCCCTAAAAAGAAGCCCAACACTAGAGGAGTTCGGGGAAATAAAAGCTTCTCTGAACTACCTGGCTGTGAAATGATTACCATCAGTGAGCAGCAGATACAGCTCCTGACTCTGCTGGAGCTGGTCAGTAAACTGCGAATCCCGAGAGAAGAAAAGGACCAGCGCGTTGAGGGTTTTGGAGAGGTAAGTGAATGTGCTCGAATGAACGACATGGTCATCACCGGGATTAATATCAAGTGGAGCAACAGGTGGGTTCCTGCCTCCAAAGCACGAGGATAAAGTCAGGCCTGGAGCACATCGAGGCCTGTCACCATCTGCCCTTAAAGATCAACCAACGACCAGCCGTCATAATGAGGTTTGTGAGTCGGGGAAACAAAACAAGGACAAAAAACTGAAAGGAACTAACATTTTCAGCATAGCATAAAAGGCCAAGCAACTCAAAAAGCTGCAAAAGATCCAACAAACTGTAAGATTTGTTACCCAGAAGAAACCAAAGTGTTGGTGGTGAGAAAGAAAGAAGAACTGGACAAATACAACTGACATCAATGGACAAAATAAGATAAAACATGACTCTACACATGCCTTTTGAACAATATGGAAACAATATGAACAATAGGCCTTCATCAAATATATCTAGACCAGGGGTGGGCAAACTACGGCCAAATACGGCCCGTTGGACTTATTAATCCGGCCCTCTGAACGTGACCAACTTATGTCACACTTCATCTACATCAACCTTGTATTACTTCCTTACTGTCTTATGAGCCCCTCTGCAAAAATTAGCTTATCAGAGAAAAGAAAGGTGGATAGTGAGTGCGGAGTGGACAACAAAATGTTTTTTCACTGAAGTCCGATCAAAATACCAAGGAAAGTTTTTTGCCTGGCCCGGCCCCCCTGTCAAATTTTAGAACCCATTGTGGCCCGTGTGTCAAAAAGTTTGCCCACCCCTGATCTAGACCATCAAACAGCAACGAACGAGACACACTCCAGAGAATCCTCCATCACAAACACATGGAACTGGAAACTTTTAAGTACATGGAGCCGACACACTTCAATCTTCTCTCCACTTTTGATACAAACTGTTATTTGATGATATAAATGACATAAATAACAAGGAACCCTTACTATCTTTTTCTCTCAGCAGCCAACAAACAAGAAGTCAAATATGTTGTTCAAAAATGTAAAAATAAATTCAGTCACGATATCGACATGTCACTGGTAAAAAAAAAAAAATCATAGATAACATTGTAAAACCTCTAACCCGTATTTGTAATTTATCTCTTCAGTCTGGCTTCTCAAACAAAATGAAAATTGCAAAAGTGATGCCACTATTCAAAAACAGAAATAAACAGTTTTACAAATTATAGACCAATTTCTGTTGCCTCAGTTTTCAAAAATTCTCGAAAAAATATTCCAATCCCGGCTAGAAAAGTCAAATAATAAATGACAGTCAGTGCGGCTTTAGAGCAAAAAAAAAAAAACTTTTCCATGGCAATAATTGAAGCAGTGGAAGAAATCACCAATGAACTGGACCAGAAGAAGCTGTTTGTATCTTTATTGATCTGAAAAAAGCATTTGACACAATTAATCAATCAATCCTGCTAAATAAACTTGAAAGATAGAGGAGGGCTACAAGATGGCGGGCGGTGCAGTCGCATAGAAAGAGGCTCTGTAAAGTCGGTAAACTAAAACTCCACTAAAACTCGAAAACTGGCAACTAAATCGATGAAAACGTAGAATGAGTGGAAAGGGATCACGGAAAAGCCGTAAAAAAAACAAAAAAGCATGACGGAGGTCGCTGAGAATGAGGAGAGTGACCACGAGGAGATGGAGGAAGACGGGAGAGAGACAGACCCAGGCTATGCTAAGCTAATGCTAGAGGGGTTAGCAAAACTCATTAAAGAGCTACAAGGCTTCCAAACCACGATACGAGACGAACTATCCTCGCTTAAAGCAGATCTCAAACAAGATATAACATCACTTCGCCAAGATATGGAACTGAAATTTAAAGAAAGTAACAAGGAGCTAGATGAGCAAAGGGTAAGCCTGACCGAGGCGCGGGGCCGCATTGTCGACCTGGAAGAGTGGCTGACGGAGGCTAATGATTCACTGCTAGTTATGCTAACTCGCACAAGAAACTTGCAAGACAAAATCACCGAACTTGAAGCAAGAAATAGGAGAAATAACATCCGTTTATTTGGTTTGCCAGAGGAAAGTGAAGGGGACTCGGTCATAAAGTATCTGGATCAGCTGTTTAAGCGAGAACTAGATTTGCCACAAGACACGGAGCTCCATATCCAAAGAGCACACCGGACCAAAGGAAGGTGAGCGGCCCCGAGCGATAGTGATGAACTTTCTGAAGTTTGAAACGAAGGAAATGATTCTTAAAAAAGCCTGGCAGAAGAGAATACGTGTTGATGACCGGCTGATTCAGTTTGATCACGATTACCCTGCTGAAATAGTACAGAAACGCCGCTCCTACACTGACATTAAAAAAGTGCTGAAAGACCAGGGAGTTCGTTTTCAAACTCCATACATAAGACTACGGGTTTTTTGGAAAGACGGTATTAAAAATTACAATAATGCCATGGATGCGGCGCGGGATCTGAGAGCCAGGGGCTACGAAGTAAATCAACCGGAGGACAGCGGAGGAGAAGGAGAGCACACGCAGGCAGCGACGAGAGGGCAGAGAGCCGGAGGACGAGCATTCTCCACGAAGACAACGGAACGGATCAGGAAGAAGCTACGCGAATATCAGAGGCCTTAACAAGAACAAAGATTAAACTATCGAGGTAATTAATAAAAGAAACCCACTAGAAAATTTCCTGAGTTGAAACTGTGCTAAATACTATGGGAAACACGGAAACAAGGGTATTTGAAATGCGGCCCAAATATAAATAAACAAATAGGCTTAGGTAAACAGAAATGCCGACAGGAGAGGATTGATGAAGATGACGTTGGACATTGCTAGACCTATAAATATATCTGTAACACCGATCAACGAGTCTAGTGGCGGGCCCACCTGCAGTGGGGATTTCCTGCCCACCCACCAACGGGGTAATAGGGAGAAGTTTAGCAACATCTCCACCATGGAAGTCAAGTGTTTACTGTTCATATCTGGTTATTAATGGTTGTTTTATGTTGTTCGGGTTTGTCTGGGAGCACACGATTTTGTCTAAAGCTGAAGACATGTATAATTTAAATATAGTTTCGTTGAATGTGAATGGGTTAACTACTCCTAGAAAGAGAGGGAAGGTGCTACTAAAACTGAAAAAAGAAAAAATACATTTTGCTCTATTACAGGAGACACACTTACGCGACGAGGAACATGAATATCTTAAAAAAAATGGGTTTTAGGAATACATACTATAGTTCATATAAACAGGGGCGTAAACGGGGGAGTGGCAGTTCTGATATACAACACGTTAAACTTCGAACTTATAAAGGAGATTAAAGAAAGAGAAGGCAGATATATCATAGTAAAGGGAAAATTGGAAAATGAGATTATTACAATAGTGAATGTTTATGCCCCTCCTGAAAGTGATAAACACTTTCTTCAAGTCACTGTTTGACGTTGTAGCAACAGAAGCAGAGGGAACTCTAATCTGCGGAGGGGACTTTAATATTATATTGAATCACAAATTGGACACGACTAGTGCTCAAAGAAGTAAAAAGAGCTTGACTAGATTTGTAAAAAATATCACTTGAAGAACTAGGACTGATAGACGTGTGGAGGGCTCTCAATCCCTTTCAGAGGGACTACACCCCCACTATTCCCATAGCCACAATGTACACTCACGGATAGATTATTTCTTCATAAACAAAAATAGATCAATATAAAGTAGATCAATGCAGAATTGGATGCGCAGATGTGTGTCAGACCATAACCCATTAAATATGAAAATTAATATTTCCAGTAGGAAAAAAAACAAAATTTGTGGAAATTAAATCTAGGTATTTTGAACAACGAAAAAAAAATAGTACAAGAAATAAAAGGGGAAATAAAAACAATATATAGAGCAAAATGATAATGGAGAGGTTGATCCAACAGTGGTGTGGGATACCTTGAAGGCAGTAGCCAGAGGAAAACTAATATCTAGAACAACCTGGTTGAAAAAACTTAAAATGCAAGCTTATGAGGAATGCTCCGGAAAACTTAAAGAATTGGAACAAAAATATCTGAAAACTAAAACACCAGAGATTAATCAAACAATCAAAGATACAAAAAAAATCTATTAATAACATATTAGAAGAAGAAATAGAAAAAAAAAAAAAATCTACTTTAGACAGAGAGTTACTACGAAACGGGACCAAGATCAATAAAATTGCTAGCAAAAAGGTTGAGAAAACAACAATCATTAAACACAATCTACAAAATTAAGGATCCACGCACTGGAGTGATAACTCATAAGCCAGAGGAAATTGAAAATGTTTTCAAGGTCTTTTATGAAAATCTCTATGCTCAATCCTCTTCTCCAGATGAAGAGGAGAGAAAAAACTTTCTCCAATCATTGGACCTACCATCAATAGGAACTGACCAAAACAAAACTTTAACAGCTCCGATAAAGAAGGAGGGAAATTCTGAAAGCCATAAATCAGTTAAAGAATGGCAAATCGCCAGGAAGTGATGGTTTTCCAGCCGAATGGTACAAGCTATTTAAAGATGAATTAGTACCAATTCTATATAAATCCCTAAACTGGACTCTAAAAGAAAATAAAATGCCAGCTTCATGGTCCGAAGCAAATATATCAGTAATTCCCAAACCAGGCAAAAACAGGGACTGCTGTGCCAACTATAGACCAATCTCTGTATTGAATATAGATTACAAAATATATACATCAATAATTTCTAAAAGACTGAAAACATTTATATCAGATTTAATTGATGAAGACCAGACAGGATTTATCAATGAACGTCAGACGCACGACAATATTAGGAAAACCATGCATATAATTGAAAGGGCGCAGAGGGAGAAGAGAAGCACAGTTCTATTAAGTATCGATGCCGAAAAAGCATTTGATTCGGTGGATTGGAAATTTTTGTACCAAGTACTGGAAAAAAAAAATGGGCTTTAATGAGAAATCCATACAAATTATCAAGACATTATACAATCACCCAACTGCTAGAATAAAAAATAAACGGGAATCTCACAGATAAAATTATTTTACAAAGATCTACTAGACAGGGATGTAGCCTTTCGCCCACGCTCTTCGCAATCTTTATTGAACCGCTAGCACAGGCAATACGGCAAAATCTAGAAATTAAGGGAGCTACGATAAATGGAGTGGAGCATAAGATTGGACTTTTTGCGGATGATGTGATTGCTTATCTGGAAGAACCCAATATATCCTTACCTAAATTGATGACTCTACTGGAAACATTTGAATACTTATCTGGATATAAAATAAATATTTCAAAGACACAACTTTTAGAATTCAACTATACACCCTCTCAAGAAATTAAAAAATCCTACAAATTTAATTGGGACATGGAATCAATAAAATACTTGGGAGTAGTACTAACTAAAGATATTTTCAACATTAATAGTAAAAATTATAAGCAAGTTCAAGAAAAAGTACAAAAAGATATTGAAAGATGGAACACATTAACACTAGATCTCAGTTCCAGGATCGAAATCGTAAAAATGAATATCCTACCCAGGTTCCTGTTTTTATTTCAAGCACTACCAGTAGAGGTCACCCAAAATCAATTAACAACATGGGACAGAATAATATCAAGGTTTATATGGGATGGTAAGAGACCCAGGGTGAAATACGGGACTCTCCAGCTTCCCAAAGAGAGGGGTGGGATGGCACTGCCAAAGATGAAAGAATATTACCAAGCAGCACAATTGAAATACATCTATTGCTGGTGTAATCCATACTACAGTGGTAAGTGGAGAGATATAGAAGTACGAAACTTGGGGATGCCTATTCAACACCTTCTCGGGGATAAAGATGCATATGAAAAAAATAAAAGCCAGCTTGATCAGATAACTAAACACACATTGGAAATTTGGTTCAAATATCTTCGAACAAGCAAAATTCAAAATCATGCAAAAAAATTAAAATGGATAGCATGTGATGACAAATTTAAACCAGCTAAACTTGATCAAAGCTTTAAAAAACTGGACAACCAAAGGAATTACAGCTTGGTGTTCACTGGAAAACAATGGGAGGCTGGAGAGTTTCCAAGGTTTGACACAAAAATACCAACTTACAAAACAGGACTTTTTCGCTATCTACAGATGAGGGAATACTACAGGAAAGAAATACAGGGGGAACCCTCCATGGGCGAGAGCAACGTGATTCAAATAATGACTAAGGCTTACAGGGATAGCAATACTAGAATAATTTCAGTAATATATAAAGCCATGCTAAACAAAAGATAAACATACAACCCAAAAAGTAAAGTCAAAATGGGAAAAAAGAGTTTGAGATTGAAATTGGGGATGAAGATTGGCTAAACATGTGGAGGGCCCATCATACAACCACCAGCTCTCGGGCATGGAGGGAATTTGCCTGGAAAAATCTGATTCGTTTTTTTCTTACACCTCAGCTGAAAAGTAACAATACAGACACCTCAGGAATGTTGGAGAGAATGCGGGGAAATTAATGTTGACCACTCACATATATTTGGGAAATGCTCAAAAAATTGTGGAATTTTGGAAAAATGTGTGTAAAGTGATAAGTGAAGTACTGGGATATACAATAGTATGGGAAACCAGAAATTCTGTACCTATGCAACTTTCAGGAGGACAGTATCAGTGAAGGTGATAAATACCTGGTAAAGGTGATGTTGATAGCAGCCAAAAAATGTATAACGAGGAAATGGGCCCCCCACGAACGTAACACCAACTAAGGATCAATGGAGAGCAACGATGGAAGACATATTTGTGATGGAAAAAACTTACACACAGAATGAGACTACAGGAGCCACAAATGAACAAAAAAATGGGGAAAAATGGACATTATTTAAGCAAAGAGACTAAAGAGACTAAGAAGGTGCTACCCGGACTTGTTGATTGTTGATTGTTTAATGTTTTGTGTAAAAAGTTTATATGTTATAAAAATGAATAAAAATTTAAGTTACAAAAAAAAAACTTGAAAGATAATGCATCAGAGGAGTAGCTGGCTCAGAGAATGAGTCCAGTATGTTAAAATGGAAGGATACTCATCTGAACCTTGGCATTGCTTGTGGTGTTCCCCAGGGGTCAGTGTTGGGGCCCGTAGTTTTCAATCTTTATATAAATGATATATTTATTAAAATTAATTCTATTTGCTGCTGACACTAACATTTTTATGTAGTTTAGATTATAATGTGCTTGTAGACACTGTGAATGTGGAACTAAATAAAATAAAATAAAAGATAGATACAAATAAACCGTCATTAAATCTAAGTAAAACCAAATTAATGACCTTTGGTGACCATAAAACCAACCCAGAACTACAAATAAATTTTGAGCGAATTGAAAGCGTGTTTGAGAATAAATTCTTAGGAGTAATTATGGACAGCAAATTATCATGGAAAGTCCACATCCGGCACATAAAAACTAAAATAGCCAAAAGCCTCTGAATTATAAATAAAGCAAAACAGTCTTAATCACGATGTTCTTTGTACATTACACTGCTCACTGGTTTTCTCTTATTTCACGTATTGTGTTGAAATATGAGGAAACAATTACAAATACTCCACTAAGCCATTTCTCTTATTGCAAAAACGAGTAGTGCAGATCATTCATACAGTTTTCCTACATCATACTCACAATCTTTTCATCCAGTCCAAATTATTCAAACTTCCCGACTTTGTAAAATATTATATTGTAATTATATTATTCAAAGCCTTCAATAAGTTATTATCATGTTTCGTGCAGAAGTGTTTTTCTCTTAAAGAGATCTTACAGTTTGAGACGTTATGGAAATTTGATTCTACCTAATGTTCGAACCACTCGTAAAAGTTTTTGTGTGACTGTGTGGGGTGAAAACTGTGGAATGTTCTGGATTTAAAACAAAAGCAGTGCCAGAGGATTCATAAATGTAAGTTTTATATAAAGACATAATCTGGTAAGTATATTATTATTGTATTAAGTATATATGTATATGTAATACATGTGTGTATGTATAATATGTGTGTGCGTGTGTGTGTGTGTGTGTGTATATATATATATATATTTTTCCTCTTTTCCCCTTTTCTTTTTTCCTTCAACTGAATATGAAGCATAAACAAAGCGTTTGATTTGTGTCTTGATGGAAGGTAGAGGTGGGACTTAACAAGTTTTCTTCTTCTCACTCCTTTTCGAGTGATTGTGAGATGTACTTTAGGTGTACCTGTGCTCGAAATAAAATAAAATAAATAATAAAAAATAATAATACATTTAAAAAAAAAAAATAAAATGATAATCAAAAAATAAAATAAATAATAAAAAATAATAATATATAATTTTAAAAAAGCAAATAATAATCAAAAAATAAAATAAAAAAATATGCTGAGACAAGTAAAAGCACAATACATTATCTATATGACTGAATATATGATAAAAGAAAATGTGTACTGTTACAGGAGTTATGAGGATGTGAACTGGGACAGGAAGTTACCACGGCGACTGAAAGCTCCAGACTGTACTTTGGAGAAAATGGCCGACCCTGTGAGAGTACCTTCATCAAGACGATACCATGAGAGACCCCAGCTGTGGCAGGTCAGGCACTGATCTGCTTCACAGGAGGGAGAAATGGCTAAAATCTACACATACATACATATATATATATATACACACACAAAAATGCCTCTTATCCACAGTGAAGCTGCACTGGCCCCTGGCGTCTCTCTGTATAAATCTGAGACGTTTCATGTGTTTGTGTGTTTAAGGTTTAAAGGTCAGGGACAGACTGTTGTTGTCACACGGCTCCACAGCCACAGGGTCAGAATAAAACGTTATGTTATTGTTATTTTTCTACAATGTGGCTGACAAGTGTGACATGAAGCGTCCAACTTCTTCTCTTTTTTGTGATTTGTAATGTTTTGTTGTTTTATTATTAATAATTTGGAATAATTCAGTGACAGAAATAAATAAATGCATTTGCGATGTATGTGTAACTAATTTACTTCTTTACGATGTTAAAGTTGAGTACTCAAGCTTTAACTATCCTCCACAAAGTGCACAGATGGTTTTAACGGTGGTCATCTGGAAAAGTTTTTTGTGATCAAGATCTTTGGGCTCATATCCAGAAGCCATTTTCAATTTTATGGAATTGGCCTGAGACACTTGGATTTATGCTACTTTGAGTTACTAAGACCAACCCCGAGGGGAGCAGTCTCAGAATGAACCTGCCCTGCCTATATTTTACCTCTATATCACACCCTCTCTTATCCTCCACAAACTGTTTAATAAATCCTGAACTTTCATATTTTTCTTTCTTGATTTCAGTCGGCTGGAGCCGAGTGGAACAGACGACAGCTTCGGTCTCAGGAAGATGTCAGAAAACCCATCTCCTTGTAAGTTTAATGTTTATTACTGAAAAAAGTAGTAATAACTTTCAAAAACAAATCAGATATCAGTGATTTCATTTGACCTCCAGCTGCAGTGGATGCCCTCGATCAGGACAGATCCCTTTGTACACGTGAGTTACATTTGTGTAAGCTGTTACATTAATGAGCATTTAACAGGTTTTCATGTTTTTTCTAATTCTGACTTGGTTTAATTATTCAAAATTGATGATATCGTTGACTGAAGTATCCTCAAAGTAATCTAGAAAGCAAAGTGACTCAAGGAATAAGAACAAGTCACTACAATCTAAAAGAAAAAGAACCAGTATCTTGAATAGTATTGACAAAAAAGAACAATAATGACATTTAAGAACTTACATTATGCATTAAAAGTGTGGAAATCTGTTTTTAATGGATTAATGTGGGATATAAATGAAATAAATGTTTTAAAGTAATGATCAGTGTTAAGTATTGTCGGGAAAAGGGTTTTTTTTTTTTTTTCTACTCCTTTTCATTCATTTCTTGACATTGATGCATTTTGGTATTTTATGAAATGAAAAATATTCATCATAGTTTTACATCAGTTTAGTGCCAGTTTGAAAAGTACAGGAAATATACAGGAAATATTAAACCGAATGGCTCCAACTCTGTCATCAACACAGAAAATTCTATCCAAAATATAACAAATATAACAACACACTGCTCTCAACATGGACTAAACCAGGACTAAAACAGGACTAGACCACGACTAAACTAGGACTAAAACAGGACTAGACAGGGACTAAACTAGGACTAAAACAGGACTAGACCACGACTAAACTAGGTCCAAAACAGGACTAGACCACGACTAAACTAGGACTAAAACAAGACTAGACAGGGACTAAACTAGGACTAAAACAGGACTAGACCACGACTAAACTAGGTCCAAAACAGGACTAGACCACGACTAAACTAGGACTAAAACAAGACTAGACAGGGACTAAACTAGGACTAAAACAAGACTAGACAGGGACTAAACTAGGACTAAAACAAGACTAGACAGGGACTAAACTAGGACTAAAACAGTACTAGACCAGGACTAAACTAGGACTAAAACAGGACTAGACCACGACTAAACTCAGACTAAAACAGGACTAGACCACGACTAAACTAGGACTAAAACAAGACTAGACTATGACTAAACTAGGACTGAAACAGGACTAGACCAGGACTAAACTAGGACTAAAACAGGACTAGACCACGACTAAACTAGGACTAAAACAGGACTAGACTAGGACTAAAACAGGACTAAACTAGGACTAAAACAGGACTAGACCACGACTAAACTAGGACTAAACCAGGACTAATCCAGGACTACAAATGCCATATCTTTGGGCTGTTTCCAACCAGGAAAAAAAACTTATACTTCTTCACCAAAAATAAAAATAATAAATACATACATACATATATAAACACATAAATAAATAAAATAGGCAATGTTTTTAGTAAAATCTTCAAATCTATTCTACTCTTCAATATAATATAATAATAAAATGAGACTAACCTGTCATATTGCCTTTAATTCTATATAGTTTTTTTTTTTACTGACTCTTTGCTGATATTTTACCAGTGGTGTGATCGGCCGTACAAACCCAGAGGACATCGATAACCCAGACAAACCCTTTACTCCTCTGACCCTGAAGAGAAGTGTACAGCCCCCCTACACCCCGACTGCACGGTGAGACTGCCCCCTGCTGGACACAAGAGTCATAACTGTGCTCAGAGACTTACATGCACACACACCCGACTGGATTTTATCAAACATTATTACAACGATGTTTCCAATTAGACAATATCAATAATTATTTGACCACATATGGTTTGAATCTCATGAATCTGAATTGATTTTTATAGCTCTCCTTGAATCAATATGTGTGATTATGAAGTTAAAGCAAAAATACCTGGTTATACATATTTATTTACACATTTAAATGTATTTTATTTGCCAAGCCAAGGCATTAATTTGCATTTTTAGCAGGGATTTGAATTAGTTAATGAAGATGTAAGTTTGTATGAGGGAAGATTAGGTTTTAAAGCATTTGTTTAAATGATTGTTTACTGAGAAATGTATTTGTGAAGGTAACAGTTGATTTATTTTGTTAGTCGGACCACTATTCCTGGTTACACTGGGAGAGGGGTGTATGCAGACTCCTCAGACGGATCCAGTCCTCAGAGTATGGGGTGAGTAACTCTTATAATCCAGATGATTTTATGGTAAAATGAGTCAAATGTGCTGTTTTAGATTAGATTATTATTGACTTGTTAATAACTAGTAGATTGTACTCAGCGTGTGGAACGTACCAAAGTAAAAGTATTCTGCTTAAGTACAAATTGTAGGTGTCTGTACTTTACTTCAGTGAATTTTAAAGTGAATACTATTTACTTTTATTACACTATATTTGAGCGCAGATATCTGTACTTTATACTTCACTACATTTTTGAACAAGATTGAAAAGTAAAAGTATTTTTTATTATTGTCTGAAACCTGCTGAGGGATTTATTTTTATGTTTGTAGTTTGAGCAAATAAAAATGTACAGATAAAAAAACAGGTATTGATTCAATTGTTTCTTTATCAAAATCACTGCATTTGAAGATTCAGGTGTCAAAATATGAGAAATACTTTCACTTTTTTACTCTTTAAGTACATTTTTGAGTTGATTTTTCCATGTGATAATTTTACATTTACTTGAGTATATTTTTGCTCTGGTATTTGTACTTGTACTTAACTAACAACATAGAGTACTTCTTCCACCACTGCTTGTACTTTAGTCATATGCAGTTCTATGTTGTGTCCACTGGAGGGCGCACTTATGCACTCCACCTAGGACAGACCAGAGCAGCTGTGCAACTGTCCCTAACCACAAACTATGGCATTTATTGATTAACTGAAGTCTGATTTATGAATTTATACATTTTTCTTCATTTTGTGGACTTTTGGAATAATTAAAATACTGTTTGTCTGGATGTGCCTTTTTAATTTGAACTAAAATGCTAAAACATGAATAAAAACAGTTTGTGTTTGAGTGTCAGTTTCAATAAAGTTGATTCACTCATGTATTTAGTTGAATAACCTGCTATTTTGGAGGGTCCTGAGCAACTTCTGAACCAGGTGAGAAAATAAAACAATCAATGACAATTACAAAGAGGCTACACACATATTAGCACTTAGCATATTAGCAATTTGGAGCCGCTGGGGTAGCATGGAGCGGGCACTTAGCCACGCTGTCAATCAAACCTGGTGCTAACATTTTAAGACCGAAAATGACGAGGCTCACTGCAGCTGTTACAGAAAGAGGGGTGACGATGTTTCAATGTAAAGTGAATTGGAGCCAGATGATCACTTCCTGTTTGGAACGCAGTTGTTTGTTAGTTCGTTTGCTGTGTCCATTTATATTTATACAGTCTGTGGTCATCTTTAAGTAAGCAGGGAGCTGTGGGAACTGTTGTTGGTCCAAAGTCATTAACACTTCTCCAAACACGTGCAGACAGTGGACCTGTTTCCTCTGGTCTTTCCCTCCCTCTCTTTCTGTCTCTCTCTTTCTCCCTTCCCCCCTTTCTCTGTCTCTCTCTGTAGTGTTTCAGGATCCTGTCTCCAGATGCAAATCCACAGCCCCCCGAGTCGTGTGGGCTGTAGTTTCAGCTTCATTTTTGCATGGTCCTCTGTTTCCTTCCTCTTTCTCTCCCTCTTTCGTTCCCTCTCTTTCTCTTTCTATTGTGTTCTCTCTCCCTCGCTCTTTCACCTCCTTCTCTCTGCCTCCATCTCTACCTTTGTTTCTCTCTTCTTCTTCCCTCTCCCCCTCATTTTAGTTTTGCTCTTCTCTCTGTTCACAATCTCATTCTCTACTCCTGTTTCCTCTCTCTCTCCCCCTTCTCTCTCCCTCCTTTTTCTCCTCTCTTTCCTCTCCTCCCCTGCCCCCCTCTTTCTACTCCTCTCTCTGTCTCTTTCTGTCATTACCTGGAGGCTTCTCTCTCTGCTCCCTCCCTCTCTACATCTTCTCTCCCCCTCTCTTATGCAGTTTTGTCTCCTGTCTCACCCTCTTCTCTCCCTTTCCCATTCCTCCTCTCTTTCTTCTCCTCTGTTTCCTCTTCCTCTCTCTGTTCCCCCCTCTCTCCTCTGCCCCTCCTCTTTCTCTCTTTTGACACATGTCCCGTTTTCCTCCTCCCATAAACCACAGTGGTTCAGGAGTTTAACCGTCAACTCCAACCGTCCAACTGTGGATCAGGCTTAGCCCAGTCAACACAGCCACTGCTCTCGACACGGACTAGACCGGGACTAAACCAGGACTAGACCGGGACTAAACCAGGACTAGACCGGGACTAAAACAGGACTAAACCGGGACTAAAACAGGACCAGACCGGGACTAAAACACAGGACTAGACCGGGACTAAACAGGACCAGACCGGGACTAAAAACAGGACTAAACCGGGACTAAAACCAGGACTAAACCGGGACTAAAACAGGACTAAACCGGGACTAAACAGGACTAAAACAGGACTAAACCGGGACTAAAACAGGACTAGACCGGACTAAAACAGGACCAGACCGGGGGACTAAAAACAGGACTAGACCGGGACTAAAATAGGACTAAAACAGGACTAAAACAAGACTAAACCGGGACTAAAACAGGACTAGAGTGGGACTAAAACAGGACTAAACCGGGACTAAAACAGGACTAGACCGGGACTAAAACAGGACTAGACCGGGACTAAAACAGGACCAGACCGGGACTAAAACAGGACTAAACCGGGACTAAACCAGGACTAAACCGGGACTAAAACAGGACTAAACCGGGACTAAAACAGGACTAAAACAGGACTAAACCGGGACTAAAACAGGACTAGACCGGGACTAAAACAGGACCAGACCGGGACTAAAACAGGACTAAACCGGGACTAAAATAGGACTAAAACAGGACTAAAACAAGACTAAACCGGGACTAAAACAGGACTAGAGTGGGACTAAAACAGGACTAAACCGGGACTAAAACAGGACTAAGCCGGGACTAAAACAGGACTAAAACAGGACTAAACCGGGACTAAACCAGGACTAAACCGGGACTAAAACAGGACTAAGCCGGGACTAAAACAGGACTAAAACAGGACTAAACCGGGACTAAACCAGGACTAAACCGGGACTAAAACAGGACTAAACCAGGACTAAAACAGGACTAAAGCAGGACTAGAGTGGGACTAAAACAGGACTAAATCGGGACTAAAACAGGACTAAACCGGGACTAAAACAGGACTAAAACAGGACTAGAGTGGGACTAAAACAGGACTAAACCGGGACTAAAACAGGCCTAAACTGGGACTAAAACAGGACTAAAACAGGACTAGAGTGGGACTAAAACAGGACTACACTAGGACTAAACCAGGACTAAACCGGGACTAAAACAGGACTAGACTACGACTAAACTAAGACTAAAACAGTACTAGACCGGGACTAAACTAGGACTAAAGCAAGACTAGACTACGACTAAACAGGGACTAAACCAGGACTAAAGCAGGACTAAGGCAGGACTAAGGCAGGACTGCCTTAAAGATGGAAAAGCTCTATATAAAAATGTGATAATTTACTTTTGTCTTGGGGATTTTTTTCCAAACTCTTTCAAAAATGTCATGACAAATGGACAGATGCAGCTTTTAGTGTCTGGTAGATTTTTGACTCAGAGATGCAAACGTTTTTACAGGGGATTTTTAAATATTTTTAACTTTTTTATCTCATCTTCAGATAACATCTCACCCACACCAGGCCATTTGGATATGAACACGTTTCAGTAAAAATATTTCTTACGTAATTGTTGAGGATGTGTTAAAACGTGGCATGTGCAGTCGGGGAAAAAGTTAGTTAGTTTTTGACAAGAAAGAATGATTAAAACGTGAACAAAGATTATAAAAAGACAGCATAGAATATAAATGTACCTTTGGAGAGACATATGCTACTGGATGGACCAAGTTTTGGGGTTTTTTTGTGAGATGTTCTAATTGTCTGATTGAATTGATGGAAATTAGTAACTATAACCTGGCATATTACAGATGTTCATTAATGTGTGCTGTCCCTATCAAAAATAAATAAATAAATAAATAAATAAAAAATAAAAAAAAAAAAAAAAAAAAAAAAAAAAAAAAAAAAAAAATTAAATAAAAAAATAAATAAAAATAAAATAAAATAAAAATAAAAAAATATATGAAATAAATAAAAAAATAAAATAAAATAAAAATAAATCAATTGAATAAATAAATAAAATAAAAATAAAAATAAATCAATTGAATAAATAAAAAAAATTTAATAAAATAATAATTAAATAAAATAAATAAATAAAAATACATAAATAAAATACATTTAAAAAAAAATATTTCCTCATCCCTCAGGTCACTTGGAGTTTTGCAGAGTCCATCTTTGGTCCGCTCTGCTCCTCTGTCTCGGCTGGTAACCACGACCAGTCCGTGGAACCCGTTCACCAAGAACCCCGCCTCCCGTCGGACCCGGACCAGATAGATCTGCACCAGAACCAAGTCTGAACTAAGTCTGTACCGAGCCTGAGCGTCCGATGGTGCAGACAGGCAGATATGGACTGAGAGCACCAGAACTAAACTGGTATGTCACTGTGATTAAACCTGAACCAGACCAGGAACAGTCCAGGTCTCAAGACTGAATCGATGGTTTAATCAGGACTGACCACGGCCTGAAAGCAGTTTACTCAAACCAGGACAAAGCTTTGGATTTATTGCTCATAATGATTCAAATAAAATAAAAAATCTCAAAGGACTCACAAGATTCTTCCTCCATTAGAACCTGCAGTACCATCAGTGTCCACGGACCAGATGTTGAGACCCCACAGCTCTCCTCTCACTCCTCTCTCTCCCCTCCCTCTCTGTTCTCCTTTCTTTTCTCTATCTATCTGCCTCCGTCTCCCCTGCTCTCTCTATCCCCTCTTTTCTCTATCTCTCTCCCTTTATCTCCTCTCTCCCTCTCTTTTACCATCTCCTCTCTCCCTTGTTCTCTCTCCCTCCCTCTCCCCGCCTTCTCTCTCCCCTCTCTCTCTCTATCTCTCTCCCTTTATCTCCTCTCTCTGTCACTCTTTCCTCTCTCTCTCTCCCCTCTTTTCTCTTCTTTCTCTCCCTTTATCACCTCTCTCCCTCTTTCTTTACCCTCTCCTCTCTCCCTCTCTGTCACCTCTCTCCTCCCTCTTCTCTCTCTCTCCCCCTCCCTCTCTCTCTCTCCCCCCTCTCTCTCTATCTCTCTCACTCCTATCTCCTTTCTCTCTCTCTCTTTTTACCCTCTCTCTCTCTCTCTCTCTCTCTCCCTGTCCTCTCCCACTCTCTCTCCCTCCCAAGCCCCCCCCCCCTCTCCTCTCTCATCTCCTCCCTCTCCCTCCCTCCTCTCTCTCTCTTTCCCCTCTTCTCTCTATCTCTTTCTTACCTCCTCCTCTATCTCTGTCTCTCTCTCCCTGTCTTCCCACTCTTTCTCCCTCCCAACCCCCCCCCCCCCCCCACCTATCTCCTCTCTCTCATCTCCTCCCTCTCCCTCCCTCCTCTCTCTCTCATCTCCTCCCTCTCCCTCCCTCCTCCCCTCTTCTCCTCCACACTCCTCCCTCTCTCCCCCTGTGCGTCCAGCTCGTATGCAGAATAATGAGGCAGAGACATTATCATAATTTGTGTGATTTAGATGAGTGCTTTCCAAACTCAGTTCAGAGATGGAGCATTGTCGTCCTAAACACGGCGCTTTGACTCACTGACTCCACTCGAGGATCTGAGTCCAGCCAAGGGCACGAGACTCGACGTGGAAAGAGACGTTTTCTCAGGTTTAAAGCAGATTTTAATATCAAAACTCCTAATATTAAACTTCACATTTTAGTTTGATTATTTTTGTTCTTATATTTATGTTGAGCATTTCATACATTTCACTGTAGAAAGCACAAAATTCTCATCCATTTTCACACAATATGTATGAAAATAAGTCATTGTAGTGGTCGGGGACAGGTCCATCCTTCCATTTTCTTCCACTTATCCGGGGCCGGGTCTAAGCAGGGACTCCCAGACTTCCCTCACCCCAGACAGAAGGAGAAGGAGAAGGAAGGAGATGGGTGAAAAGAGAAATTTTCTGAGCACTCAAACCTCAAATACAGGACAGTACAGGATTACAACTTTGAGTATATTTATGATGAGAGTTAACACATTTAACACATTTAAAAACTCTGCAGATGTAAATGTACTTCCTAACATACTGTTACCATGTTATAATGTTGTTTCCTCATCAAAAACATTCCCAGATTTGCTGTGTTTTGTTTCATTCACACATGTTTGAGTAACTCTTTATTATTAGTCTGTCTAAATCTCAAAATACTCTGTTCCACATTGTGATGTCATGAAGCAGTAGTTTTCAAATAAGAGCTACCGTTACCTTTTTAATTCAGTAAAGTTTGGCAATTCCAGGGCTGAAATTGTCCAAATGATCCTCGTAGTGAAGGTTTATGGAGTTTACAAACACAGTGGAGCACAGTATTACCCCATGACATCACAAGGTGGGACAGAGTTTTTTGTTTGAGAGAAGAACTTAACCTAAATATGTTAAATATGTGAAACATGTGCGAATGAAACAAAGCACAACTCCAGGTCTGTCTAGATCAGAAAATGGCGTAATACGAGCCCTTTAAACTACACTACAGTCCCATATATTTCAACAAAAAGTATTTTCAATGAGTCCATTTGATCTGTGTGTGAGATGAGTGACACGATTATGAAGTGTCTGTGGTTTGTGCAGTCACAGGAAACAGGGATGACCTACTTCCTGTTTCTCACAACTTCTAACCATCCACCTCAACCTGGATTCTACCGATGCCATTTTGAATTATATCTCCATTTTATTCACAAGTAACAAAAAACGTCACCAGATTTGTCAAAGTTTATCGTTTCCTTCAAATGTGCTTAAATCCAGTTAATCTTGGTGGAGCAGTCTTCCTCTGGCCCAGTATCTCTAACAGCTCTGAGCAGCAGGAAGGAGCAAACCACAAACTTGTGTTTCATTCAAAAGTCCTACTATGTACTTCTACTCTGGCAGTTTAAAGGGTGAGGGGTCCTGGACACGTGCTGATCGATGGAGAGACGAGTGAAACCAGACCTGAGTTTTACTGACGGGATGAGAGCAGTTTTCAGTTCAACAATCACACAACAAAAAGTGGTTTAAAAAGATAAAAATCCCCACAAAAAGTCCATAAAACTAAGTGGGCTGAAATCTACTGAGAATTACTAAAAGGTTTGTTAAAGTGACAGTATGTAGCTTTCCATGGAAATAGTGAGTTTAAACCATCTGGAACATTCTCCATGGAGACAGATGGATTATGTCACACTGTGGAATATTATAACCATCCTCCAGGCCAAATAAGAGTCCGCTGACCAGCCATTCCTGTCGACATTCTGATCTAATCCAGAAGGGTTAGAAGTCGCTAATTTGTATCACGTGTTTCTCAAAAGCAGGAGACGTCTCTTCTCAAAAATGCTCATAACATTCAGAACAATATATAACTTATTTTACCTGAGATAAATAAGAGTTTGGTGCTTCGATTGTTGAATCTGCAAAAATCTGAGCTGTCTGAGCCATCTTTGTTTTTGACACAAACGGAGCATGTGTCTCTCTGATTGGTTAATCTGCCTGTCAATCAAAAACCAAGGAGACAAGATGCGCCTCCAGATCTTTGTAAACTTTTGTGAGTGCATGTGGTTTTGGCTGGGCAGGTGAGTAAATGCGCATGTTTTCAGTGCAATAAAAACACTCATAATGTTGTAAATGGCACCACGCTGGCTGGTTAAAATACAGTGCAGCCTCCTCTCCGGGTCCAGAGAGTCTCCATCTGTCACCTGTGAAGAGTAGAACACGAAGGCACGAGGGAGAACAGGACACCCAGGCCTTAGGCTGCGATGATGGAGCGCTGCTACAATACTCACGCAGCAAGACAAAGTTCTGCCCCTACGCCTACGTGGATCACAGAATAAACAGCAGTGTCCAGACCAAACAACTGCTGAAGCCCTGAGGTTCTACTCTGACAAGTGTTACTAAGATTCATGTTCCTCACACGGCTGGCAGAGAAACACAAATATGCACAAATCATTTCATAGTAACATTCATCACTGGCAGAGTTACTCACAGTTTGTCTGAGATCCAGAATCCACACACTTCCTCAGAACTAATCCGCCATTTTCAAATGAGTGTGATTGACAGGTGGATTATCCAATCAGGGGCACACATGGTCCATCTGCATCTGAAAAAAAAATACAATAAAACATCTCACAGGGGGCTGAAAAATATCATAAATTTGTGCAGAATCAATAAGTGAAGCCGTAAATTCTGTTCATCTGGGGTGAGGTAAATTTAATTTTATTTGTAAATAATATGTGACCAATGAGCTTGTTCAGAAAAAACAAATCTGACTGCATGATCTCATTTGACTGGAGGATGTGAGGACCAGAATGAAGTCAATCTGTATAAAAAAACACAGATAACATTCGCCAGGGGGATTTGCCAGGGAAGATTAATGAAAAATTTTACTCCTGTTACAGTGTACAATATATTACACAAGTACGAGTAAAAGGTGTCTCCAAGAAGTACAATTTTATTAAAAAGTTTGCTTTAAATTTGGATTTTCCTACTGCACAGGCCTCTATAAAGCCACAAACCTCTATGCTAATACATTCACTTCTCGCATTGTCCACCAACCTCTTAATAAACCTGCATCCTTTCAATCTCACATGTATTATCAGACCTACATCTCCATTAACCTCATCCTCTCTCCCTCCCTCCTCTCAATACATTTTCCATTTGGTGATCTTGCATCTTATTTTTCTGCCTTTCAAAAACATCTTTCTCACACTGATTGATTCGAGCCTCGCGTCTCTCCTGTTGGAAATCCGAACGGCTGCTTGGGCGTAAGATTAATTCCTCGGCTAATTTTTCACACGTTGCTTCTCCATGAAAAGGCCAGAGTGTCAAGCATGCCTGCCTCCTTCTACTGACAACGAGCAGATGATTAACATAAGGAAATTGATGCGTTCCTTCGGAGTGGGGAATTTAATTTAGCCAGACATCTTTGCATAATGCCATCCCAAATAAAAGGGGAGGTTGTCTTTTTTCGCTCTGCAGATAAATTGGAGTATTTAAAGGGATTATCAAGCGTTGAACCAATTAAGAGTGACACGTGATATGAGGCAGTGAATGCTGTTTAAACGCCCATGAAATAGGCAGGGTAACGCCGCTTTTGTGGGAGAAGGAGAGCGAGGGGAACCGGAGAGCAGGTTTATAATGATGTTAATTACAAAGACATGGGCTGAATCTCACCTGCAGCAGAGACTGAACAAGATTCGAATAATGAATTACTTTATTTAGACAGTAATAATGCAAGAATTTGATTAAACATAGATGACCAATAATATGAAGTTAATAAATCTGTTTTGCGTTAATGTTGTGCTGTCACAATACTAACATTTTAAACTCGATTTGGATGCTAGGGATTAGATGCGATACTCAATACAGATTCTGATAACACCATGCTAAAAAAAACCCACTATATCTATCTATAAATGTAACTACTTTTTAACTCTCTAAATAACTGTTCCTGTATTTATTACTTATTCAAGTTGCAAATATAACATGTCTGTGTAACTGCGTGTCCCCTGATAAACTGACATTTTTAAAGTGTGTATCTGGTCGGCGTACTCCTGCTCACAGACCTTCAGCACTGCTTCAAGTCTTTTAATTATTGGACAATTTGTTGTTTTTCCTGAAGACTAACTTTTGCACATTTAGCTCCATGTTTGGTGTCAAAATGCCGACATAGATTCTACTTTTTCACACCCAACCTGCCTCATAACACAAAAAACATACAGGTTTTTCTCCTTGAAGCACAAACTTGTATTCACCTTTCTTGAAACTGCCTTTAAGGCCGACAAATTTCGTCTTCCTGAACACTTTGAGGTAATTATTTGCAAATATATCTCAGTTCCACTTGTTGGGAAAATCTCATTAGTTTATGGTCGATGCAAATGTTAAAGCAGCATAGACTTATTTAAAATGACAGTCGAGCCTTTTAATTTACCTTCTCACGGGCCACATAAAATGACGTGGCGGGCCACATTTGGCCCCCGGGCCTTGAGTTTGACACACGTGTTCTAAAGCTATTCAGAGGTTAATTTCTGTCCTGTGAATGTGGCCTGTTTAGCATCAATATCTGTTCAAATGAATATCTAATTTCGATACAGGTTTAACATCAAATCAATAACATCAGCAGCTTTTTACCATCTGAAAAACAACAAAAATCAAAGGTTTACTGTCCAAAACAGACTCAGAGAGACTTATCCTGCATTTGTCTCCAGGAGGTTAGACGACTGTAACGTCCTGCTCACTGGACTCTCCAAACGAGCCTTAAGACAGAACAGTACATCCTGGAATTTCCCCACTGTGGGACTGATAAAGGCATATCTTATCTTATCTTATCCAGAACACTGCTGCTCGGGTCTGACTAGAACCAGGAAGTACTTCACATATGTGTCCTGTGCTCAGGTGAAGTACTTCACACATGTGTCCTGTCTCAGGTGAAGTACTTCACACATGTGTCCTGTCTCAGGTGAAGTACTTCACACATGTGTCCTGTGTCAGGTGAAGTACTTCACACATGTGTCCTGTGTCTCTGGCTCCTGTGGCTCAGAGACTTTAAAGCAGCTCTGAACAAGTCTCTCCATGAACCAAAGAACATCTCCCACATGTTAGAGCAGGGGTCGGGAGCGTATGGCTCTTTTGATGATTGCATATGGCTCGCAGACAAAACTTAAAATACTCTCACTTGTTGTAGCCCTTTAGCGTCGGATGCTATCGTCGCTGATAGACTCGCGGTGGTAGACTTTTCATTACCGTAACTCCGCAACCAACTGTGCTTCATGTAAATTCAAACGGCGTCTCACAGCAGAGTCACGAGGTTCTTTAGATATTTTACCGTCATTACGGTAAACTGTCTCTGTTGTCCCTCGAAAATGACAAATGAGAGGCAGGAGCCACGGGGATTTTCCCAGTCGCTTATTCAATGCGTCAAAGAATAAATTCTAGGGATGGGCGAATAGAGCCTCGTGAAGCATTGACACCTCAGTCTCAATATTGTCTCAAATGGTTCGACGTGTCTGAGGCCTCGGAGAAACACTGACCTCTAGTGGACAAATTTAACCATTGCAAACCAGCACACAACCCATGATTTGGGAACCAACAACTCTATTTTCTATTTTATTAGAAGTCATAAATAGTATATATTCTGTTTTTAACATTAAAACAAAAAAAAAAAAAAAAAACCCCACACAACTCTTTATGCGCTGACACGCAGAGCGAAGCAGGAGGGGGAGGGGCCGACACTGCGACACTTTGGTCACGTGATGCTGCGAGACAAGCTCCGAGGCAGAAAGAACGAGACGTGCTCCGGAGCTCCGTCCCATTTGACCATCACTAATAAATACGGATGGATATGTAAAATAGAGGTAGTTGTGTGAAAAAATGCAGTATATTCTGACACTTCCTTTAATATGTGAGTGTGAGTGTTGCTGTATTGACCATGGTTGGATCTTTGTGCATGTGTCATTCTCACAACTTAAAAACATCAAGTACAAGTCGCATTAATGGTGAGTATTATAACAACATTATTTAAAAGAATAAATCAGAGGCTTATTGTACTCACATTTAGTTCAATTTAGTCTTAAAATACATTATATGGCTCTCACTGAAATAAATTTCCAAATATTTAGCTTTCATGGCTCTTTGAGTAAAAAAGGTTCCCGGCCCCTGTGTTAGAGCCACATGAACATCTCACACTCTGAGGACTTCAGGGACCGGCCTCCTGCTGGTCCCAGAGTCAGGACTAAACCTGGAGAATCAGTGTTTCAGTTTTATGCAGCTAAAACCTGGAACAGTCTGAAGATGTGAGACAGACTCGACTTTGACGATGTTTAAATCCAGACTCAAAACTGTTCTGTTTATCTGCTGTGACTGGAAGGTTTTTATTCTGCCTCTTCTGTTTTAATGGTCATTTTGTGTTGATTATTTGTGGTTGTGATTTTAATGTCTTTCTTATTCTGTAAAGCACTTTGAATTACTTTGTGTATGAATTGTGCTCTATAAATAAACTTGCCTTAGAACCTAGTATCTGATACATTTGACGTCCCTTTGTTCATGTGACAAACTGACACAGAGTTCACCGTCTGTCTCTCAGTCTGAATGACATAAGTTATTTTTTTACATTAGCATCAGAAAGTGGTGCAATTGTTCAAAACCAGAATGTGATTGATCAACTGAAAAGACTTATAACATTAATGTGGAAAGTTTGTTCTCAAAATGCAACCTGACACTGTAGCTCCTAGAAATGATTAATAATGTTTTGTCTCGTTGATTAAAAATATGATACTTGATGGTTATTTGCAGATAGTTTTCCTGCAGTAACCAGCTACACCGTGGAAGGAGACAGCAATGGGGCAGAAATGTCTTGCCGAAGAGCACAACAACAGATCCTTCTGGTCAGACGCAGAATTAACTCATTATTTTATTAATTCATGGTTGAGATGCACTGTGGAACTTCTCTGGATATATACCTCAACTCTACCTGTTGTCTCTGTGGAAATCCTTCAACATGGCATTAAACTCAACAAGATAAAGACGCCGTCAGGCAAAGTTACAGGTCAGATCTGTCGAGAGGCGAGCCCACTCACAGCCAGAATGCATATTTATGTATGTATAATGTATAATGTGACCTATTGTGTAAGTGCAAGCTATAGTTGAATGCCCTGCAGTGGTTTATTTATTTAGTTTCTTTTTTTTTTTTATACAGGGAGTGCAATGAGAGCACCAGATGAGTGCCCTTAAAATACAGTACAATAAAAGATAATAAATGAATAAAATAAAAATAAAAATAAAAATAAAAATAAAATAAAATAAAATAAAATAAAATAAAATAAAATAAAATAAAATAAAATAAAATAAAATAAAATAAAATAAAATTAAATTAAATTAAATTAAATTAAATTAAATTAAATTAAATTTAAAAAAAATAAAAATAATAATGCATAGGTCCATTTAGGTGTGACTAGATAAATATTAAAATGCATAAGTGGCATCAATGTATGTAGTTTTACATCCAAAATTATACTGAGCATTAGGCCAGCTTATTTATAAACCTCAATCACATAACTTTTCCCCGATATGGAAGCCATTTTGAGGACTTTATCATTCAAATAATAGAATATTTTTGTGATTTTAGTGACTGTGGTGATACTGCTCATTTTTCCTCACGTGAAGCACATGCAGAGGTGTCGTCAGTTGCTCCTCTCTCCCTCTCTCCCTCTCTCCCTCTCTCCCTCTCTCCCTTTTCTCCCCCTCTCCCTCTCTCCCTCTCTCCCTCTCTCCCTCTCTCCCTCTCTCCCTCTCTCCCCCTCTCGTCTTATCTCGCTCTGCTCTGACTTGTCGTGTCTGGGCCTTTTGCTTTGTCATATTAGGAGCCACAGATGAACATTTTGTTTCAATCTGATACAGAGAAGACAAGGACCTAAATAAATCCCCAAATATGAAAGCCCCGAATGACTCTTTTCTAAATCTGGAGACGGTCCAAACAGCATATTTTATATCTTTAAATGGACGGTTTTCTGATGTATGTTATAATTGTTTCCTCATCAAACAAACACCTGGAGAATACTACATTTAACACACAAACCCTGCAGATTTAGGCTGAGTTCTTCTCTCAAACTGAAAACACTCTGTTCCACCTTGTGATGTCATCATGTGGTAATACAGAAAGTGCTCCACTGTGTTTTTAAACTCCACACACCTTCACTAGAATCATTTGGATCATTTCAGCTCTTGAATTGCCGATTTCTACTAAATAAAAGGTAAAAGGTCGCTGTTAATTTGAAAACTACCACTGTATGACATCACAAGGTGGAACAGAGCATTTAGAAATGTAGACAGCCTAATAATAAAGGATTTCTTCTTCTTCAGGTCTGTTTTTGATGAGGAAACAACATTATAACAAAGCTCACAAGAGTCAGTTTTGCGTATTATAGCACCTTCAAGACATTACATATCAATAAGTGTTACTTCCATGGGTCTCGGTCGTATAACTCTTTTTTTTAAATTGTTCATCACTCTGAAATGACTGCATATATTGTTAGAGTTAGCGTATGGCCTACAGCATGTTATTTAATGTCATTTTAGACTGGTGAAAAACAACTTCATGACGTAACTCCTGGCCAAAAGCAGTTGGATTTTGGAGCGGCCGGTGCTATCAGCGTGAGCCAGTGTGTCCCTGTCCAGATACTGTCCCACTCCCAGTAACAGCGCACCCTCCCCCTGCTCTGATCTGCTCTGGGGGCTGGGGGTCGAAGGGGGAGGAGGAGAGAACGGCATAAGAATGTATGTAAATGCATGGTTTATACACGTGTGCATATCGACTTTATCCCATTCAAAAGACGTAATATTTAGTTTTTAATCCAATCTTTTTTTCTTTTATCACAGTGTAACCCATGGATATAGTGTGTGTTTGGTGTTTGGCGCATTAATGAACACCTGCAGCAAAGGTTTCTAAATCTTAAAACACTAAAACAATCAAAATAATACTGATAATGCATCGGACGTGGTTCACAAAGCACGGGGTAAAGCGTCTTGCCTAAGGACACACCAAAATTTTTGTGTCGTACTTATCGGAATTCATAAGACACGGCCCCAGACTCTACTTTTGTACTTTTGTATTACCACAGCTGATAATGACAGAGACGAGATGTCACTCATGATTCATTTATCGTTCACATCAATATTAATGCACCAACCACATCTCTGAGCATTATTTTAATACGCTATATCTGATTTTGTACGACAATTACCGGATGGACTGACAATTTGATTCAGGGGAAAATTAAAATTGAATAAAAAGTGCTTCTCCTTGTTAATAAACAGCCCCGCAGACACATATAAAGTTTTAGGCGACTTGTTAGACCAGGCTGGTGTCTTAAAGAGCTGTAAAAAGTGTAAATTAGACAGATTTTTGCTGTCTTGATTTGGATTCAACTCGTAATTTTGGAACAATTATCAACATTAACGATCCCTGAGTCCAGTTTAGTCCTGATACACCTTTATTGTGTTGAAAAATCAGATTCCCATGACATAAATCCTGTATTTTTACAAGATTTAAACTTAAATACAGGATCAGTCTCCAGGAAATGAAGGTATTATTCCCACAAGCATCGAAACCCAAATGCAGACTATATCACAGACCAATTATCCATGTGTCGACACCCCGTTTTGATTAAAAATATCCTAAATTCAATGCACAAATGTTGACTTTCATCGTGACCAAGCAGGTTCATATATTTTTTCATCCAACCACAAAATCTGCATCTCATTTAAACATCACTGGGCTTATATAATGTCATAGTACCATCGTCTGCAGCTGCTGTACACATCCTGGACTAAGCGAGTTTGTATAATGTGGCACAAATATGTTACCTCTTTTCTGCAGGACAGTGTTTAATGGACTAATGAACTAAACGAATCTATAAACCTGCAGAATATCACCTATTTACTGTCCTTTGTTCTGCACAAACTCCCCGATCCGCTCGTTCCTCCGTGAACCAAAATTGCGTCGTTCCAAAAAGATCCTCGGCCTTTGCTCAGTCACTTTTTTTTTTTATCAAACCATGAGGCAGTGGAATCAGCTCCAGACTCTGAAACTGTCTGTGGATTTGAAGAGTTTTACTAGAAATTTGAAAAAAGTACATTTTAAATAATCAAATGTGTCACATGAGTCGAGTTCATTGCTCTGTCCTCACTGTATAAACCTGCACAGAATGATTTTTATATTAGTCTGGACTGAACAGACTGTATTGGACATGGGACTTTTTTTTTTTTGTATTTAACTGTTATTATTTATGACAAACTGTTAGTCGTATATTGTAATTGTTAATTGAAATGTGTTTTTTAATGTGTGTTCACCTGCCCAGGGACTGCACATGGAAAGTAGCAGCGGCTAAATCTGGCACAAATCATCTTTTCTTTGTAAGATGAATGAATTTGTACATGGTCCCTGTCAAATAAAGAAGAAAGAAAGAAATTTGAATGTATTTCGTTGGGACACTACAGTAACATAAGCTGTAATTTAAACCTCTGTGTTAATTTTATTGGGATTTTCTGCTGTTCTGGGTTTAGTCCAATTTCAATTTTTTGTGCTAAAACTAAACAAACCAGCAAATTGTCAGCTGTTTGAAAAAGACGTATTGGATTCCATGGATTTTGATGGGACACTACATTAACATAAGCTGTAATTTAAACACCCTGCAGTTTATTCCAGGGGCAGGTATTTATGACGTTAGTTTAGTTAATTCTTCATTGTCAGGGACCATGCACAAACTCATCAATCTTACAAAAGAAAAGATGATTTAGCTACTGCCACTGTCCATCTGATTCATTTAGTAGATCATAAAATCCTCTTGAAGCGTCTGAAACATATTGGATTTGACAATTCTACATTAAACTGAACCCAGGCAGTAGTAGTTGATCTAGTTTAATCTTTTTTTTTTTAAGGATTTTCCCCAAGACTCAATTTTGGACCAGCTACTTTTTACTAAACTTAATAATGTCATTGGTTGCAGTTGGTATATATGCAGATGATGGTGTTTTATATGCAAGTGCTCCCTCTGCTGATCAGGCAATTTTAAAACTGCAGCAAGATTTTAATGAAATCCATAAAACCCTAAAAGTATTTGATTTTTAAAATGATCCCAGAGAATTACAGAAAAGAAATTGTTCAAACAGCCTTTCTTTCTGTACTAGATTATGGAGACTCCAGCCTCCACTTTGAAACCTTCAGACGCACTTTTTCACTCAGTCCTTCGTTTCATAACAGGTGATGACTTTAAAACCACTGTTCCACTGTTCACTCGATGACAGGGGTGTCGAAATGTGGCCCTCACACCAGTTTTTATTGGCCCTCAAGCCTCCTGCTGAACCGGCCCGATTGATCATAAGCAGGACTTTTAACAGCAAATTAAACTATTTCTACGACTACAACCTCAAACGTCAAATTGCAGTGTGATACAGACCTAAAATGAAAGTGTTTTAAGCCTTATTAACCCACAGCGGCTCTGTCAAAGCTGTGTTTAAACCGCTCTGCACTGATCACCGTCTGTGGCCCTCGCCTTCAAATATGTTTTGAGATTTTAAAAAAAGTTTGGGCACCTCTGAAAAAGAATGACATGAAAAAGCAGGTTGTCCATCGCCATCTGTGAGAGAGAACAACCCGGAATAAAAAGTATTTCTAAGAGATTACTTGATACCTGAATATGTTTGTTGAACTTTGATGCAGGAGCTTTAACAGAACATCATGATGGTCCATGTCCGGCTGCATCAGAACTGAAATGAAAAAAAAAAAGCTTTTGGTTATTTTCCGTCCCAAAAATGGAATAAATTTCAAGGACATGCAAAACTGGATACATTAGTGCCACTAATGTACTTTAAAAATCTGATAATTAACATTTAGAATCATAACCTGCGCCTGTTTTTCATGTTTTTTGTTCGTTTTTGTTTGTATTGTTCTGTATTTTCACAGGGCACACACAAAAAAAGAGCCTGGTTCTCTCATAGGGCTCTCACTGTCAAAATAAACACAAAAATAAAATTTAAAAAATGAATAAATGTGCAGTCCCTGGGCAGGTTAACTAAAAATACATGTCACAATCACAATATGAAGTTCACCCTTAACATTAACAACAGCAAAATACAATAAAGTGTCACCATTTCTAATACATAATGTTTCTTACAGTCCATAAAAAATACTAAAAATCATTATGTTATGAGGATCTGTGACAAATATCAGGTCTCCATGATGTAAATCCTTTATTTTTGAGATTTAAACTTACAATACGAGCTGAAATAAAGGTTATATTTACTCCAGTGGCTAAGATTAGGATTGATCTGATCTGATTTAGTTAAAGTTTGTACAAAAGACTGAAATCTGTATCCACATGTGCATTATGTGGAGCTGCATTCTCTATATGGGGACAAAAATCTGCTCCTCGTGACATAATTCCTGTTTTATTAGATCAACTACAAGATTTAAACTGAAAATATGGGTTAAAATAGGTTAAGGTTTAGTTTAAGGTTAGGCAAATGGTTAAAGTTAGGACCTCCCGAGCATGGGGAGCCCGGTATTTGAAAAGGACACGTTGGATGTTGTGTATTTTGCTGGGACACTTCGGGCATTTAAACCTCTGTGTTAATTTCTTTGGGACCCGCGGGCTGCAGGTGACAGAAGGCCGACCCGCGCCCCCCTCTTTTTTTCTCTTTAAATGAAATAAATAAACAATGAACGGGTCCAGTCTCATCCCATCTCATGCATGGCTGCCAGTGATGCTCTGCCTGTCAGCGCTCTCATTGGCACGGCACGGCAAGGCTCTGGCGCAGGCTCCATCCATGCGTCCAGTTCACAAGCAGCTAGGGCCGTGTGGATAAAAAGCCCGGGTACCCATAGGGCTCTCTGCAGACGAAGCGATGCTGGGCTGGAACGAGGAAGTGCAGTGGCGAGGGGAGGGACCGCGTGTGCAGCTCCCGGGGGCCGCCGCAGCCTTCAGACCTGCCGCGTATGGAACTGGGGAGAGCTGGAAGAACTTCATACTGCAAACGCAAGGGATAGCAGGTAACGCGCACGGAAAGACATTCACAAAGTCGGCTTTAGTACAAAAACTTAACATGTTTAAAGGTGAAATGGTGTTAGGAAAGTTCAGGATCACTTTGGAGGAAAGATTTCACTGGAAAAAAATGCTTCCTGTACTTTTCAAAGCAGGTGCACCGAGCGTCAGAGCAACTTTACGCGCGGAACTTTAGCTCTATTCACGCAGTAAAAACAACTAAATATTTCTTAAACAGTGATTTAATTCAGTCTCTTTTTTAGTTGTTCATTATTTATGGCATATCAACCTTTCAAACAACTTTTCCAGGCATCTTTTCCAACTTGGAAACATGGACACGTGTTTTCCCACTTATTCTTAAAATTTACTATTATATTATCGTTGAATGTTTTCGGTTTTTATATTTGTTTAATTGTTTAAACGTTTTCATTCAACTTTAATGGATTTGCCTGGTTTTACGCAGCGCTTTGGCACCTGTTGCAGCAAAGACGCGCGCTCTCCACTCTCTTGCTCGCGGCTTCTGTATTATTAAAAGTGTAAAAAACGACTAATTATGAATATTTGGACATCTATAATTTATTAAAAGTCGTTTTTAACCAGGCACATGAACTTGTGGAAGTCTGAGAGCCGTGCGTAAAACAGGAAGCAGTGAGCGCTTGGAAATAATTGTCGACAAACAATGTATTTATCAATTTATCTCAGTTTATTTGAACATAGCCCCACAAAACAACAGCAGTCGCTTCACAAAATTGATTTAACCTGTGGATAGTTAGAAAATCAAACAGTGAAACAGACAGTGGTCAATAACAGACTAACTAACATCCAGAGGAAAGACGCAAATGGATAACTGTCCCAGAGCATCCCCGTCCTCACAGCCTCTTTCTCACTGGTTCCGTCGGTTTAAGGCTCAGCTCCAGACTCAGCTCGCCCTCGTTTAGAGAAATGAATCGTGTCAAACGGAGGCAGTTGTTGCTGACTGACTCTGAAAGTTGTTAACAACGCCCCGAAATAACGCCGCGCGGTGAAGGCGCACAGAGAGGAACTTTAAGCCCAACTTCACCACTTCCTCTTCTGCAAACACGACCAAACTTAGACTCTGATGCGCTGATGATGTGTGAAAGGAGAGACTTACACAGAGCAGCTTGTGTGATGTGAATGGCGTTTATAACTAACTTTTCTTTCAAATTGATGGAGAATGTGCTGTGCTGGAGTCATGTCCCCACATCTCCAAATGAATCATCCTCTCCACTTTTCACTAGAACTTTCCAGACACATTTTACGCCTGCAGCATTTGTCTAAAAATAATACTCAACACTGCATTTTAATTACAAAAGTTTGGTGTCATATCAGACTCGTGTTATACATTTTTAACAAGCAGTTTCTAAAAATGTCTTTTCAAAAAAAATCCAAAAAGACCTGTACAATTTAACATGATTACATTATTTGCAAATCTACATCTCCATCTTAAAATCTCACTCTTAAGTTAATGCAAAAATATTTTAGCTTCAAACTATGTAGCAGATTTGAAGTTTATTTATCAAAGCATTAAAAATATGCACAATTAGCAGCTGACGTTTATCAAAAGTTCTGGTACATTTTAATTACATTTTCAGGCTAAAAATTAAAAGCAAAACTGAGGGAAAAAAAACTCACAAAAAATAGCATTTATCAGCATTTAGACGCATTACAACTCGATTTAAAATGAATGAGTTATGAGTTATTTTAGCCTTTATTATTTTTTTTTTTTTTACACATTCAGCTTGTGCAAATTGCAATAGCTAATAATGCACATCCCCCCATAAAACACTGACAATTTAAAGTCTAGCAATCGATAATTTTGGATAATACTTGCACAATGATTAACTTAACTTACTGCAAACATGCAACAAAACTAGAGACACAATCAGCAAACAAACTAATGCAGGTCAAATAAAACACAAGAAACAGCAGAAACAGATAATTCACAAATAAAAACCTTAAAGTCCACGTCGACAAACCTCTTCCTGACAAAGCGCTCGTGTTTCGGTTTAACACTATAGTCGTATGTGAGTGTGTGTATGTAAATGTGTGTGTGTGCAGCAGAGACACAACAGCTCAGGAGGAAAACCCAAATTATGATACTTAACATACAGCCAGACGACATATTAGTGAGATGCATTTACAGAAACATGTCTCACTGTTGCTATTAACGGCAAAATATCGTTATTAAAATCATCTCCTCACGACAAGATGTGGATGTAGAAAACAGGAAATCAAAGACAGCACGAATACGCTGGACTGACTTATTTTAATAGGGGTTTTACTGGTAAATTGTGGAGTTTTCAAGGTTATTTCTGACAGTTTTACAGCTTTAAATAGTGACTTCCTGTAAGTGGAGTTAGAGACTGACTTACTGATCATTAATAAGTTGGATTTGACATAGATTTAAATTTAAACAGAGCGTTTATTGTAAAAATTATTCTCAAATACATCTGTTGTGATCTGTGTTTTAAAAAAAAGCCACCGACCAAGTACGTCAAGGCTCCAGTGCAAAAACTTAAATGCGTTAACTAATGCATAATCAAGAATATTGCAAAATTTGTAATGCTAAATTTGAAATAAAACCTTTCACATAGATTTTAGTTGCAAGATAGAGGCATGGAGACCAAAATAAAGCTTAAGAACTGACAGAAAACAGGAAAAATGGTTGATATTCTTTGAGAAGTTTTGTTATTTGCCACATAAAAATCAGTTTTAATAAGAGATACCACAATTTCACGACCTGGAACATGGTCTAAAGCAAAACCGAGACACCCCAGATTTAAACCAGGACTAAACGACGTCTTTATCAGGTCTAAATCGAAGAAAAAAAAAAATAAGTAATTATTCACAAAGAGACAAAAATGATAGAAATTGCATTGATGTAATTAACAATTGGCAGCTTTGTATTTGTGATTCATTTTGTTTGTGTATTCGGTGACGCAGGAGTATTAGAAGACAGTGTCGTTCTTATACATATCCACATATATTACACTGAAATACGTTGCGTCGCCTTATATCTCGTCTCCGTGCTGCTGTGGGCTGGTCTCCATATCAGTAACGGTCTGGTCTCCGCCCTGTTCTGCCCTCCTCGCCTCAATAGTAACACATTTAACACATTTAGTTCAGTTTATTTATGGATAGATTCGGGCAAATTTGCATTAAATGACGCTGTACTTCCTTGATCGTTACATAAAGCATCGAAGACCTTCACTTCAAGACCGCTGCTAGTGGCCCCTTGATATTATTCATTATTATTCACTCATATTGTACATTTGACTTTGATTTTATACAAGGAGGATGACGGATACAGGCTGAGCAGACTTCTTAGAGAGGAGTGGAGATAGTGAACCGCAAAGCTCTTCCTGTCTTCACAAAGAGACTTCAACTTTTCCAGTTACTCACAACTTCACACGTTTGAATGATTCCACCGGCCTCCTCTGCAACATGATCAAACTTTGAACTTTTTTTTTTTGTTTAGTGTTTTAGTTTTATAAATTTGTGAAGTAACCTCCTGAGACTCGAGCTCTTTCATGGTTTTATTAATTCCTTTTTGTTATTTGGGCTTATTAGACCTGAAACAATTATCTTTTTACATTATGTAGTTTATAAGAAAAGTGATGTCCACATATGAGGACATCTGTTCTACATTTTAATCATTTTGATAAAACATTTGAATAATTATTTGCAAAAACTATTTATTAAGAGCCTGAAACAGCAACATTTGTCCTGATGTAAAAACAATTGTGCCTTTTGGATCAATGTGGCTCATGTGAAGAGCTGCTCAGAGGTGCAGAAGACATGACCCTTTACAAAAAAAAATCAAAAAAAAAAATCTGCACAAAACTCAGCTAAACTCTTAAAAATATAAAAAATTGAACAGTTTGCATTGTTGCTGTTCTTGTGTGCTTCTTCTTCTTCTTCTAAAAGTTTGCCTTGTGGCCTAGACAACCCAAAATGTGTCTCAGGAGGTTAAAAAAAAAAAAAAAAAATTGTAGCATGGCAGCCAGACTGGACGTCCCATTATATTCCCCATTAGATACAATAAACATGTATAAAGAAGTAATTTAAGTGAGTGTGACGTCCCTCAGCTCCAGTCGCATGAAGTTCATCGAGTTATAATTTAGAGCGCCACATTTGGAATTCTGACTGAAGTATCATAGCAACCAAAGAGCCAATCCAGAGCGAGGCTGTTGAAGCTCACAACGCTGGTCAGTTATTAATGTTCACATCTTGAATCGCAGACAAAATAGTGAAATAAAAACATCATGTAGAGCGGGTTTATACGAACATTTTAAGACCAAAATGACGAGTCTGACAGCAGCAGTTACAGACAGACGGGCGGCGATATTTCAATGTAAAGTGAATTGGAGCCAGAGTAAGTGTGGCTGTGATCACTTCCTATTTGAAACACGGCAGCTAGCATGTTAGCTATGTCCATTTATGACAATCTATCAATACTTATCGCAAATAACGATTCAAACCTACAATTAGCGACATCGTTGGACTTTTCCTCCTGCTTTTCTCCAGAGATCTTATGTTCCAGGTTAAAAAAATGGGGATGCTTTGAATTAAGGGAGCGTTAACCTGGCAGACCACAGCAGAAAAGTTACGTAGTGCAGCTTTACAGCCTAAAAGTTGTTCTCCTCCCAGCAGCAGTGTCACATGTGCCTGATAACATCTCTCTCCTGAGTTTTCAGTTGGCGTGTTTCTCTCTGCGCTGCACCGCTGTGGCTTTAGGATTATGTATGTATTTATATCGCTCCAACAGACAAAAACTCCTCCACCTGCCTCGAAAACAGCGCCGGGGAATCTAACCCTCAACCCACCACTCCTTACACACCGTAAACACATCGACCAAAATCCCGCCAGGCGCCCTAGTTTTACTTAAATATCCAGATGTTTCGGTGGTTGCTGGTTTAGAATTTAAACCTTTCTGTGGTAGGTTTACTCCGCCCTTTGGCAAGACACTTCTCTTCTCTGCCTCTAAAACAGGGAATCTAACCCTCAACCCACCACTCCTTACAACACATTTACCAAAATCAGGCTAAACGTCCTAGTCCTACTTACATATCCAGATGTTTCGGTGGTTGCTGGTTGATAATTCAAACCTTTCTGTGGTAGGTTTTTTCCGTCCTTTGGCAAGACACTTCTCTTCCCTGCCTCTACAACAGGGAATCTAACCCTCAACCCACCACTCCTTACAACACATTAAGCAAAATCCCACCAAACGCCCTAGTTTTACTTACATATCCAATTGCTTCAGTGGTTGAAAATTCAAACCTTTCTTTGGTAGGTTTATTCCGCCCTTTGGCAAGACACTTCTCTTCTCTGCCTCTAAAACAGGGAATCTAACCCTCAACCACCACTCCTTACAACACATTTACCAAAATCCCGCCAAACGCCCTAGTTTTACTTACATATCCAGATGTTTCGGTGGTTGCTGGTTGAAAATTCAAACCTTTCTGTGGTAGGTTTATTCTGTCCTTTGGCAAGACACTTCTCTCTCTGCCTCTAAAACAGGGAATCTAACCTTCAACCCACCACTCCATAAACATAATAGTAGCATCTTCATTCATAGGCAAACAGTGGCTCAAGTGCACATTGGTTGTCGGTTCATATTCTGGTCTTCTGTTGTTGTGTCCTTAAGCAAGTCACTTTACCCCATTTCCCCTCTTCTGAATGTAAGATTTAACTGTGCATTTATATCACTTTAAAAGATAGTTCCTTTGTGTTTCCTCAAACCACCTGCCTCTAAAACCGAGCCGGGGAATCTAACCCTCAACCCACCCCTCCATATACACCATACGTACAACATATTCACCAGGTGCCCTAGTTTTACTCACAAATCCAGATGCTTCAGTGGTATTGGCGTCTTCATTCATAGGAAAACAGTGGCTCAGGTGCACGTACAGGTTCATGGTTCAAATCCTGCTCTAGTGAGTTAATTCTGTTGTTGTGGTGTCCTCGGGCAAGACACCTCACTCACTTTTCCCATGTTTTACCAATCCACTGAAAGCCACAGTATGTAACTTTTCAGCCATGAAATAAAAGCTTTTTTTTTTCTTTTTTGGCTGTTTTTATTGCACAGAAAACTTTAGGAAAACATGTGAGGGGGCTTGCATCTCCACAAACCTGACTCTGACTTGGTCTGGGGGAGCCCTCCTCTCTCCTCTTGCTTGTTTCCATGGAAATATTGTTCGTTTGGCTATAATATTCCACAGTATGGCATTAAAACTAACTAACAAACTCAAGAAAGAAAGAAAGAAAGAAAGAAAGGAAGGAAGAAAGAAAGTAAAATAAAATTTAAAAAAAGATTTAAAAAAAAAAAAATAAGATTAAAAAAAATAAAATAAGATAAAAAAAAAATATGATTAAAAAAAATAAAATAAGATAAAAAAAATTAATAAATAAATAAAACAAGACAAAAAATAAAATAAGAAAAAAAAAAAAAAAAAAGATTAAATTTAATTAAATTAAAAAATATATATATAAAAATAACAATTCTCTTTGGAGAATGTTCCAAAGTTTGGTTTTAACTTTTTTATTTCATGGTGTCATGCAGGTGACATGCCATCTCCAGAAAGTTACATATCTGTGAACGATGAGTGAACAGAATCTGACAATGAAACCAATCGATTTCTTCCACCATAAACATCTTACCCCCTCTTCAGTATTTACTCATTTAATTTTAATAACACCTTTCGCTGGAGAATACTGTGCTAAAACATCTGTCCTGCCCTGCTCCTATCCTCCCTCTCCCTCTCTACACCTCTCCTCTCTCGTTCTGTCTCTCCTCCCTCTCTCCTTCTCCCCCTCATTCACACATCCCTTGTACAGTATCTCCTTCCCTGTTAGCTCCAGTATTTACAGCCATCTGTCTGTCCCACTCCTCTCCGGGGGTTACTGTGTTATTTTGGGGCCCTCCTCTCCTCTGGTTGGTCTCTGGTTGGTCCCTGGATGGGTCTTGGACAGGACAGAGCCCCTGGACCCCCTGAAGAGGCTGTTTTTGGGGGCATAAGCAGTCCGTCCCATCTGCTAAAGGCTCCACACACATTCATTATTAATGCGCCTCCAGTCTCAGAGCAGGGCCAAGGAGCTGCGCTGGACTAAGGAGGGAGAGTGGAGGAGCGAGGGAGAGAGGAAGAAAGAGAGGAGAGAGGGAGAGAGAAAGAGAGAGAGAAAGAGAAGAAAGAGGGAGAAGATGTTTGTCAAAGGCCTGATTTAAAAGGGTTATTGATCAGCAATGAGCTACTAGATCTGACACTTTAAACATGTTTTACTGTGAGCTTTCATACATGGTTAAAGGTGCAATATGTAACTTTTCTTGAGGGCAATCCTTCACCCTCTTGTGTCCATGGAGATGTTATTGATTTGTCTTGAATGTTCCATAGTTTGTACTCCGTCGTGTATTAAAACAAACTAAATAATCCTACGCAGCTTCTCGTTGTTTGATGCTTACTTATTCAGTTAGTTTTCAAAATACGCAGAAAAAACCTGTGTCATTAGCTCGTTTCCATGGAGTTATCACCATATTGGAAGATGCGGTGGCACTTTCTCCTCACAGAAAGGACTGCCTCGCATTTTTCTGCAGAATTTGCATGTTTCTCACTCCGTCTGCGTAGACCAGAGGTGCCCAGACTCTTTTCACCGAGGTACATATTTTGAAAAATATTCGACACCGAGGGCCACGGTGGATACATTCAGATGGTGCATTTAACATAGTTTTGACTTTATACTTTAAATAAGGCTTAAAATATTAATAATAGGTCTGTATGACAATGAGATGTGATGTTATTTAGGTGATTTCGGTAGAATTACTCAAATTTGCTGTAAAAAGTACTGATTATGATCAATCGGGCTGGTTCGACTGAATACATTTAAGAAAATTCTAGTTGGTTACACTTAAAAGTCACCAGTGAGGGTGACTTTTAAGTGAGGTACGAATAATAACCTCCACAAAAAATGTATTTAAAACGAATAAGTTGTAGTCACAGCTGCCCTGGGACAGAGTGACAAAAGTCCACCACCAATCATTTATGCACACAGGGACAGGACTTGGTCTGAGGGGGACGACTGCTCCACCCACTGAGCCACAATTCTGGGATTTAAAATTATGTTTTGCGGTTCTAAATATGGTCAATTATTTTGTCATTTTTTCTTGGTGTAAAAATAATGATTCTTTTGCTCTTACTCACGTACCCGCTCTCTCTCTCTCCTCTTTCTCGCTGCCTGCCTCCTCTGCTCCTCTCTGCTCCTCTCTCAGACCCACCCATGCATGCTCAGTAAATTAGCCCGAACACGAGCTCCAATCACCGGACGGCTCCTCTCCTCCGCTTCTCCTCGACCTCCGGGCCACGTTCATTTTCCACTTAATTTTGCTGCAGTCACTTTGCATTTTGGGATGATTACGCGACCGGGGAATTAACAATAAATAACAAATGTGCTCCGATAGGTCTATATGTTTTCTTATATTGTACCAGCCCTCCCATCCAGGCCCTGCGCTGTGTCAAAGTTGTAATGAAATTGTCTGCGAGGGGCAAGTGTATCTGCGAGTGCGAGACATGGTCGGGGGTTTTGGGGTCAAAACTAGACTGTCTGTTTGATAGACGAATGTTTTTTGTAACTTGATTAAACTTTAGTCTGTTCTTGCTTTCAGAATACTGATGGATTATATAATGAAAATATCTGTATATTTAAAAAACAAAATGACTCAGATTGATTACTTTAATACAGCCCATAATTAGCTTTAAATTAGACCTATTCTGTAAAATCGACTTTTTAGACTTTTAGTTGTTTTCTTGCACCATTTCCCGTCTTTAAGTTGTATTTGGAGTGATTCGTGCGTGTTTGAACGATCTTTAATCACTTATTTTCAAGACGCCATATTGCGGATCAACTCTGATTTTCACCGCTCACTGCTCTCTGTTATTTCGTTGTCTAATTTTATTTTCTTAATCTGTGATACCGTAGGATTTATTAGTATTGTGTTGTCATTTTGGTTAAAAAAATCCCTGACTCACTAGTGTGATCTGTAACTGCCACAGGAGGGGTTGACGACTTCCGCAGTTTTTTAACACAAAAAACAGTGGATCGATTTAAAATGTGCAAAATATAACAATGATCCACGAGTCTATGTTTTCTTTAATGAAACAGAGAGACAGACTGAATTAATAATGAACAAATAGGTTTTTAAAATGATTCATGGAACATTCTAGGAAAGAAAAAGAAAATCTCCTTGGTGAAGGTGACGGGACTTTCCCCAGTAAAGTGACATATAGTGTAAATTTAAAGCTGTGTTCACACTTTCTCACTCCACATCAAACCATACTAAAGTGGGACAAAACCTGGAACTAAACCATGTCTGTACCAGGACTAGACCAGAACTAGACCAGGACTAGACTAGGACTAGACCAGGACTAGACCAGGACTAAACCAGGTCTAAACCATGTCTGTACCAGGACTAGACCAGGACTAAACTGAGACCAAACCAAGAATAGACCAGGTCTAAACCAAGACTAGACCAGGACTAGAACAGAATTAAACCAGGTCTAAACCATGTCTGTACCAGGACTGTACCAGGACTGTACCAGGACTAGACCAAGACTAGACCAGGACTAGACCAGGACTAGAACAGGACTAGAACAGAATTAAACCAGGTCTAAACCATGTCCGTACCAGGACTGTACCAGGACTAGACCAGGACTAGACCAAGACTAGACCTGGACTAGACCAGGACTAGGCCAGGACTAGAACAGAATTAAACCAGGTCTAAACCATGTGTGACCGAGGACTAAACCAGGACTAAACCAGGTCTAAACCATATCTGTACCAGGACTAGACCAGGACTAGACCAGGAGTAGACCAGGACTGTACCAGGACTGTACCAGGACTGTACCAGGACTAGACCAGGACTAGACCAGGACTAGACCAGGACTGTACCAGGACTAGACCAGGACTAGACCAGAACAAAGCCAGGACTGAACCAGGTCTATCAGGACTAACACAGGATGAGCAGAAAACAAAAGCAGGTCTACAAAACTGAGGCCGAACCAGAACCAAACCAAGACCAAGAGTGAAAGACAGTCTATCGAACAATTATCTTTAACCCACCCACTTAAAGCTGTAATCAATGGAACAGAAACATCTAGTATCATCCATTTAATTTTAATACCACTTTAGAGAACCTGCCCCTCCTCCCCTCTTCTCCATCTTGACTCGCGGCTTCTATAGGTCAAAACTAGACAGTGCGTTTGATAGCCTGATGTTTTGTGTAAGTTGAATTACCTTCTTGTCTCTGGTTTTCAGAATACTTGCACCGTATGGAGACCGAGGAGGCGCAGGAGATGGCCCCGCTGCCAGGTGAGAGATTGAGAAACGCACACTTCACAAACTACGCACAAAAGAGCGACCAAACTGTGTCTGAAAACTCCAGAGTCAAATTTAATGTGGACCGAGCTCTGCCACCTCTGCTTAAATTGGGGTTTTAAGTTGAAAGTGTATTTAGATTACTTCAGATTTGAATTCACACGAGAAGTCACGAGGCTTCTTCGCTTAAGTTCTAGTTTCGAGTCTGTTTAAATGCTTTAGCTGCATCAGGAACAAGGTATTCATCATCGGAACACTGTGAATAAAATGCAAACTGCTATATTATGCTCCAATAAATGCTTTTTAGTGGAAGCAGAGCCTTACCTAACCAGGAAGAAGGCAGATTGATGTATTGCAGTCTCGATAAAGCTCAATACATTATCAGTCTGGAACGGCTCTTGCTGAAAGTGACGGGCTTTTGCTCAAACCAAAATGCTGCCCTGTGATTGGTCTAGTCTCCGAACCATTGGTGCTTAAGTCAGGAAGCGTGACATGATGAATTTTCAAGAGTTTCTGAATTCACAATTTTGCTAGAACTCATCAAAACCCAACAACAATTTTAAAAAATGAGAATTGTTTCGACTGTAAAAATCTATCGGATGTTGTATCTTCAGGTCGGGAAAGCCCACCTCCGAACAACGCGTCAGAGGAGCCAGAGGAGCCGATGGCCGTGCCCGAGGACCTGTCATCAAGCTCCGCCCACCAGCAAACCAACAACAACAAAGGTACGAGGCTTCGGCAAATCAGAGCGCGCTTCCAGGAGGTTTCTCTCTGCAGATATTTTTATGAATGAATCTTCCGAGGCGGTAATTGAACCAACCACATGACGCTTTACTAACACGATGGGGATTATTTAATTAGCAAATATGGTGCAAGATCTGGCGGTTAAATGATGTGAATAAATTGTGTAATTGTCCTGAAAGTTAGCAATGTTCCAGAGCCAATTACACCATGATTTTACAACGATAGGGGATAAAAGTAAGAACATATCCAGCAATTTTGAACAAGAGGCGGTGGCATGATCATTAGAATAATAATAATTGTATAAGGAGACGTTTAAAAGCAAAAACTTCCTCTGGACACTGGCGGTGGTGAGATGGAGAGGCTGAGGTGACTGATGGTTCTGCTGCTGCGTTGTTGAAGAATGTGAAGGTGCATTTACTTGAAATTTTGCTGCAGCTTCCTTCTTTTAATCTCACACATTCCCAGAGCAGCAAAATCAAAGCACAACCCAAAATCATGTTATTAAGCATTTCTCAAATCCTCAAATTAAACTCGTGTTTTAAAAATATTTCCCCGAGTGCATCCAGACGGAGATATTTGCGGACTCCAAAGTGCGGTGCATTTAGGTCACTGGCAGCAGTCGTAAAAAGCAGCGCTCTGATCCATGGCTTGTCAGTAATGAGCAAAATCTTAAGGAATGGCTAATGCGTCCTTGATTTGAGTTTGTGAACGCTGCACCAGGGAATGCCACGGGACGGGAGCTGGGAGGGGACAAACAGCTGTCAGGGAAACTCAAGACTGAATTCAGACAGAGGGAACAAAATATCTCGCTTTAGATTTTATAGATTTAGATAGAAAAGTGATGGTTAAGAGTTGAATTACTACAAAAAACACTCGTATATGCCTGAAGGCTGGGTAACTTTCCATTTTGTTCAGTATGTGTTCGTAAAGGTCTATAATTTTTCTAGCTGAGGGTCTGTCTCCATGGTGATGCCATTGTTGCCCTGCATGTTCCAAAGTACGGCATTAAAGTAATCTATTTGACATTTGTCCTATTAAACACGCTTTCCATTGCTGAGAAATACCTTGAAAAACATGTTCGTGAGCTTGCCTCTTCACAGATCTAACCTGTTACTTGACTTAGGCCTCATCACCTGCATAAATCGATCGATACTTGCCTCCGTAGAGATGTTATTGCTTTGATATGTTCCACAATATGGCATTAAAATACATCTGTTTGGCATTTATTCAATCATATCTTGAAAAGCATGCATTCTTGCTGTTCGTGAGCTTGCCTCTTCACAGATCTGACCTGTTACTTGACTTAGGCCTCATCACCTGCATAAATCGATCGATACTTGCCTCCGTAGAGATGTTATTGCTTTGATATGTTCCACAATATGGCATTAAAATACATCTGTTTGGCATTTATGGCATCAAATCTTGAAAAGCATGCATTCTCACAGCGAGTCGGCTGGCCTGTCCACAGACCTGACATGTTATTTGTTTTTCCGTCCCCATAGAAGTCTTAGCCTCTGTGTGACTGCTCCGTCTGCTTCTCCAAACTGGGAGTGTTGGCAACAGGAAAACGTTGCCCAAGTTTCTCTACATCCCCTTTTACAAAATACTGGACTCTTTTTAAGCAACGTCAAACATACGAACAACAGAAAGTCGACAAAGTTTGTCAGCTTTAAGTACATTGCATAATCATTTATCGGTGCCTACTTGCCGACATTGTTCTAGCTTTATCACGTCGTACTAATTAAAGATGCACTATGTAACTTTTCTGGAGCAAGACCCACCACCTGTAGTTAGTGCTTTGCCAGGAAAGTTATCGATCTTGTATTTACGCAATTGCAGATGTTTTTTTATTGCTAAGAAATACCTTAAAATGAAAAACACATCGTGAGCGGCGTCGCCTTTCCACAGATCTGACCTATAACTTGGCCTGGTGGCATCTGCTGCTTCTTACCATGGAAAGAGATATGCAACAACGCAATTACATCCCTGCAGAGATCAATAGACGGTAGACGCTTCTCCAGAAAAGTTACATCGTCCACCTTAACTTGTTGAATCAGTAGCTACGATATAAAATCTACATGTTGGCTTCCTGTCAGCAGCGTTTCTTTTTCCTCCCCGATCCAGATAACGTTAGTTTAGCAGTAGCAGTTATACGAGCCTTAAGTGAGAGGAAACTGAAATAGGATGTAGGCCTTTCCTAACACGACGCTGCCTTCAGAGTTTCAACACTTCAGGAGATAAAAGTTCAGGAGCAGTTTACCACATTTACACCTGCACCGCTCTGTCGCTGGGCCTCGATGGAAAATCCACATTGTGAAGTGAAAGCAGCTGCAGTGCCATGTGTTCATACTGTGTAGATTGTTGTGGAAATAAGACTCCTTTTGCAGGCTCTTATCTTATTTCTTGCAAGAAGTAGGTCCGACGGCATCTCTCCCTAATGTCAGACCCCGAACGATGGAAATCACCAGGTTTATGGAGTTTAAGATGAACTAGAGGACGCACATTTCAAAGTAAAGATGTGACACTCGTCCTGAGGTGTGGTCAGACGAGCTCCTGGAGGTTTCAGGAGTCAAATCACAATACAAGAGATCTCAAAGCCACATTATAAATAGTCAAATATGAGCAGATATCTTGACAAAATTAGCAATCAAAAGGGAACAAAAGGGTTTACATGAAAAGTTTTCTCACACTGTCTTTGACGACCAAACCAAATAAGTTTTAGTTAAGACCAAGTGATTTCTAAAAGGTAAAATAATGTCACAATATTTAAATTTCCTTTACATAGATTATTTTTACCTTTTTTATCATTTACAACATTTGAATTGATGTTAAAAGTGTTAAAAACGATGTCATTTGTCAGACTTTTGTAGCTTCGAGCTTAAAGTGCATATGGCAGGTTACACGATTCATTTCTCTAAACGCTCTTAGATTTTACTAAAACTTTTGCCTGATCTTTTCTAGTTTTTGGGTTAATCAATCAAACTTTATTTATATAGCACCTTCCAACAACCAAAGCTGACCAAAGTGCTGTACAACATTAAAAACAAGATAAAAGACAATGGGTTTTTTTTTTTTTTGGGAGGGTTATAATTTTACTTTTCGATATGACATATGTAGAGGTGTGTTACCTGGCAACCATAAAGCCAAAACGTATTTAAATCACACAACAGATGTGATTTGACAAATACAAATAAACGACAACATCTATTTTCTTAAATCAGTGTCAGAAAAATGCCTTCCTTATGAATCGATCGCTGTTTCAAAACTCACTACTACATTTTTACACAAACTGCCACTTGACTGACGTAAAACTGTGATAAATATTTACCACAGGTGTCCACCAAACCAAGTAATTATACTAAAAATATATCAAAAAAACAAAAAAACAAGCACGGTTTACATTTATTTTCAGAAATATCCAAAAGGAGAACTTGTCGAACCTTATCACAATATTTGAGAAGGAGCATGATCTCACTATATTCACAGCTACGTTGCCAGATCCTAAAATGCATTAAAGATGAAACTGAGCATGCAAGATTATTTTTCCACAGCTATTATTTTGTTTAAAATGATCTAAATTTAAATGCATCTTACAATTTCCCCACAATTTGAATGAATCCAGATTATCTTGTAAATCACTGAGAGAAAAAGTCTTTATTTTTAGGGTGTTGCATCTGTGCGAATGTGTCTTTATCAGGAATGAAAACGACGGTCTGAAAACAGGGGAAGTGCGAGCTGTGTGTCTCTGCATGGCTAACCTCTAGAACAAAACGTTAAATTTACCCCAGGATCATGTGATGAGGTTTGGGTGAGGTTTGGGTGTGAAGGGAGGAGGGGAGGAGGCTCCTGCGCGACTGAAACCTACAACTCAAATGTTCAAACCCCAGCTCAAATGATAACTTCAGACAGTTTTTTAGTCTGTTTAATAGATTGGCATTTGGCAGAGGAAGTGAAATGCTGTATCCAAAAGTGATGCTCGCACGATATCCACTTTGTACTAAACTTTTTTTTTCTAGGTAAATTTGCAGCTTTCCAGTAGGTAAAAGACCGCCAGGTGTTTCTAATCACAAACTCCTGTCTGCAGGGGGCGGAGTTTGAAAGTCTGTTAGACCAATCACACGGCTCCTTTTACCTCCAGACCCCGCCCCTCCTCCGTCTCTTCTTTACTCCTCGATTTGTAATGTGTTTGTGGGTGGAGTTTAGGTGTTTAGTCCTATTTTAATATAGAAATCATGTATTTAATAGATTCTTATTATTGAACTATACCTGAACTAGATCTAAATTTTACATATTGATCTAAAATTACTTAAAAATAGAAACAGATCCTGGAATAAGAGGGTGGCTCAATGACATATATTCAAAATGTATCCCTAGGAGTCTTAATTTTTCAGATAATCACAATTAAATACAGGCATGTGGGCGGGGGGGGGTACGTGAAAACAAGACAATGCAGAACTACTGAAACATGCGTGAATCAATCAAAGGTTCAAAATTCATTCTGCACAGTACAGTATGTCCCCTTTAAGCTCTCAGTTAGAGGTATGGCATTGTCCTATTTTAGAACTGGTTAAAGGTCTTATATTATGCAAAAATGACTCTTGTGAGCTCTAAGTCAAGACATGATGCTGTTACCTCCTCAAAAACATTTACACTATTAGTCTGTCTACATCTCCAAAGCTCAAACCTGACCCTTGGTTCAGTAGAGATTGAAAATTCCAGTGTTGATTATCCAATTATCCAAATGTTGCTATAGCTGAAAACACAGTGGAGCACTTCCTGTATTACCCCGTGACATCACAAGGTGGAACAGAGTGTTTTCTGTTTCAGTGAAGAACTAAAAATGCAGGGAAAAAATGCATGAAACGAAACAAAACTCCAGGTCTGTTTTTGATGAGGGAACAACAGTATAACATAGATCAGACAAACTGTTAGATTTAGATCTGGTTGTAATTGAAAATAGTCTTTCCTAAGTTGGTGAAAAGTATGAGAGCCACAAACAGATCTATTAACATCCTCTCACCCACGAAAGGAGGGGTGAGGAGGGGGACACGAGGTAGAAAACGATGGTCCTCTATGTGGGACAGAAAAGAAAAACTCAAACCTCAAAAACCAAAACTGTTTCCTGCTTAAACACATGTGGAGCTCTGCAGAGTCTTCACCGTCAGAGAGTCCGAAACACATTAGACCAGCAAAAGACTTTACTTTCATTTTTATTATTTACTGCGTTTTGCTTTTGCTTTTAAAGTCTTACGCTGTACTCACAGGTTTCAGCTTCCTGTTCGGAACATTTTTAGGACTTTTCCATTCAGAAGATGTAATGTTTTAGTTAAAATTGTCACGCACTATGGCAACAACCAGGGCCGGCCCAGCCTATAAGCAGATTAAGCAGCTGCCTAGGGCCCCGAGGCCACCAGAGGGCCCCCAAGAGCCCAAACATTTATACTGAAAATAATATAATATATCAAGTTTTATTGGACACAGGGCTTGTGTGTTTACAGCAGCCTAAATATCCATCTAAAACAATGACATTTGTTTTATAACTATAGTAGTAAAATATCTGCTGCTGCTACATTTATTTTTGAGTCGGGCAGAGGTTTAGAATTTTAAAAATCTTGACCCCCCTTATACATTTGTCTGTTCTTGTGCCTATAGTTTTGGATTTTGGATGTTTTCAGTCTGATGTTGGTCATAAAAACACAAATATAACTGGTAAAAGTGATGAGAGCAGAGTCAGAATGTGTCAAATGTGAATCACCAATAGCTGAGTCAGGAGGGGTCCACTGTCAGGGGCCCCAGAGACAAATTCAGCCGAGGGCCCCCTGAAAGCTGGGACCAGCCCTGGCAACAACCCTCATTTTTCATCTTTCTGAAAAGGTTTTGTGGGATCGGGAGGGATTGGTCATTTGAAGTGATGAAGTTTTAGTTAGGAAACAGGTTAAGGTTAAGTTTGGGAACAGGATTATGTTAAGGTGAGGAAATCGGTTAAGGTTAGAGTTAAGAAAATGTTTTGGGGTAATTAGCATGTTAGCAGGAGTAACTTTAAAAACCTAATTCAGTTTGCCTTATCTCAGTTTACATCATAGACTAAAACAGCCAAAAAATGTCTTGTCTTTCAGTTTTAGACCATAAAAATATTAAATTAATGGCCCTGTGCATCATTTTTGTAGTACAGCTAAGCAGCTCTTGACGTCTACATCCAATTAGGAAGTGCACATTAGCATGCTAGGGGTTGTTAGCATTACCACGATGGCAAAACTCCACTCCGGCATCTGAGAGTTGTGGGAAGCACTTTTAAACTCATCATGGTGAGTGATTAGGGTGATCAGAATGAATAAGCTGAGTCGGGAATAACTTTGGACCTCTAGAAGGATAAAAAACTAGCTCTGTTTTTCACGTTTTTAGAAGACAGTACAAATCAGATACAGCGCCTTTCACAAAACGCTGACGGGATATTTTAGCTGACTTTTTTTTTAAACTGGAGAGAGGGAGAGTTATAGGAAAGCGGGTTTCATTTTGTGCCTGTTCCTGTCAGTGAGCCTGTGGTTTTCACACTTAGATCTCCACCGCTCTGCACTAGACTATTTACAGAACAGGAACCAACTTCACCCTGTCTACAGATCAACAAAAATACTGCAAATATTAGTCATGTACAAGTAAAAGTAGTGCAGAAAAAAAAAATGAATCACGTAAAATTCAGAGGATTTTTATTTTAGTGGAGTACAAAACTACTGACGCAACTTCCTGTATCACGTCGCGGTTGAGTGGAGTTTCAGCTGTGAGTACATCGGGAATCAAACCCACAACTCTTCTGATAAAAGACAAGTTAATGAGGGGGTATTACGAAAAAAAAGTAGTTTCATTAGAGGAATACACGCTGATTGTGACGTGATAGTGCTCTGAAGGGGGGGTGACTTAGCATGTCAAGCAAAGTGAGGGGGACTTCAAAAGTGAAAGTGAAACTTATTAAAAAATGTTGTTTTTGGTGAATATAAAATTTTCAAAACAAGGTAACATGATGATCTGAATATTTTATTATTTAGTAATGAAAACCCCATAGAAGTAAACTACTTCCTCTTTAAATTGCAAGTAGGTTTTTATGTTTTTTCAACTTTTTGTATCAATATCTGATGCCCATGCCCAACCAGGAAGTAAAAATATTTGTCAAACTACTGGCAAAATCCGGCAAAATTCTCCTGCTAATTATACAGAGTGAAATGAATACTAAAAACTCTCCTTTAACCGCGATGCCACCCCCTTCCACTCAATGACTCATCTGTAGAAATCAACAGGAGATACTTAGTTCCCCTGAAAAGTAAAGGGTTGCTTGAGCTTTAAAGTAAATCTACGTTTTGTAAATGTTTCTAAAGCCAATTGTGCAGATGATCTTATTACTACATCTCTTATCTTACTACTGCTACTACTACTTTTTAAAGCAGTCTGTCACTTTGGATTCTCTATTACTACCACTTGGTACAACTACTGCTACTACTACTATTATGGCTACTTATACAACTACTACAACTACAACAACTAATAATTATTCAGTATTAATAGACTGAGATAGAATAAGCCGCCAATTCAAATTATAAATATTGCATATGCATTAGCCTAGATGTATAAATATGGCTGTGTAACTGTGTATCTCCTGATATATTGACATTTTAATACTATCAAACCTTTTAATTTACCCTGTCGAGGGCCACATAAAATGATGTGGAGGACCACATTTGGCCCATGGGCCTTGAGTTTGACACACCTGATATAGAACACAAGATGGCAGAAAATGTATTTACAGGCAAAAACTAAACTCATCTATCATGAAGGTAGTAAAGAAGACCGCTTTATACACGCATACACCATAATATAGCACATATAGTTATACATCTAGATATACATACACATACATACATAAATATATACTGTTCCAGGTTTCATTCAGTAATTATCACGACAGGCTTACTCTAATACATCCCCCTCACACAGAAGTCCTCTGTCCTCACGCTTTTTCCATCAGTTGTTGTTGTTGCATTGTGATTTTTTTATTACAGCCTCTTTTGTTTGCTGACAGTTTGACCTGACAGCGGCTTCCCAAAACTGAACCAGGATGTGTGATAAAGTGTGACAAACATAAGCTTCAGCCTGAGCCCGGTTCCTTCTCCCGATTTAGTCACAACTTCCCCAAATCCATGAGAAGTGCAGAGCCGTGGCCGCCTGCTTCCCTATAGCAACAGGAGACATGCGACAGAAGGCTAATACATGCTTTATATGCAGCAAACAGTCGAGTAGCGTTGTCACGAATGTCTCGATTTCAATAGGAATAGACTCAATACTCAATACAGATTCCCTCAGTCGTCCGGGTAGTTTCCATAGTGGTCATGTGACACGTTTCGATACTAGTTTTAGTATTTGTATCTGGTTTACGATTCTTTTGACAACCCCAATAATTTCCACGTGGTCCCTCTATGTGACCATTAAGGTGAGCACTTCGAGGACTTTGCCATGTGCTTGTTATTACAGTGTAAAATTAAACTAAGGGTTAAGGTCATTGTTGTTCGCCCTCTGCATTTGACCCATCCTTCAATAACGCAGCTTATACCCACCTTAGCTAGAGAATTTGACCTAATGTGCATGTTCTGGGTTGATTCGGGAAGCTAGAGCGCCTGGAGGAAACCCACTCAGACACAGGCAGAACATGCAAACTGCACAAAAAGGCCCAGGTGTGCAAGAGTCGAACCTGGAACCTTCCTGCTGTGAGCCACTTTGCCTCTATCTTGCATGTAAATTACAGGAGGTTATTGAGTAATTATTGCTGCATATTGAATATTGCCTCGCCTCTTCATAGATCTGACCTGTAACTGGACTTGTGGGATTACCTGTATGTTTAAAACGTCCTTTTTACAAGAGTTTATAAAGTTAAAGATGGATTTTCAAACATTCTGAACTGTTTTGATCTGCAGGTTTCAGAAAATGTGCCAAAGCAATTGAAATTTTAATATTTGTCGATCGAAAACTGCCCATGTATCAAAAGTAATCGTGGTCTATCTGGAAGGTTGGATAGTGGATACTGCTGTTGTGCACTTGGGCAAGACACTTTGAAAACGGTGTGTGAAATGCATAGGCCCTAATTAACTGTATTGCTCCCAGTTCTCAGTAGTTTTATTTAATCTGGTCCAGAAATACAACCTTCTAATAATACTCATAGTGGCTCGTGGTGAAAGAGTGACTGTGTTTAAGCTGGAAAGTTGACAGTCTCATGCTATTGTTGTGCCCTTGAGCAAGAAACTGCGAATATGGCGCATGAAATGAGTTTGAAGCAGAAGTATTGTAATATGTATTGTTTATAGTTTAAAGAAAATGAAAGTATATGGTATATTTTTTCTCATCTGTGTGGCAAGTTTAAAAATATAACCTCTCTTCTATACGTCTATGTGTATATAAAAAGCAGGGCAAATATTATATAAACGGTTTTGCCTGCTACAGTTGGGCCCGGCGTCAGTTGCAGCTGGTGGTTGGAGCGTGTTCCCGAGCTTCCCTTTCTGTCACTTCTCCATAACTCTTGTATTTCACTTCAGACTGTGCCTTCTGCTTCCCCTTCTCCACACATCCATGTTCCTCTTCTCTGAGCAAACAGGCCTGACACGGGACACTTAAATCAAATATTACAATGGGAAAACAGGAATTAGGGCTTATACTATAGACTTCACTCTTGAATGTATTGCTGTTGCTGCTGGAGGAGAGAAACTTACGTCTGATCAAATCTCATATCTGATCAGACTTAGAGGAAGCTTCACTTAGGTTGCACAGTCTACTGTTATTTCGAGAGTGGACTTCAGTGCGTTATTCAAGAGTCTGTGTGCAAAAGTCAACTCTGCGTAAGAAACAGTCTCCTCAGCAAAATAATCATCCAAAATCATGAGACTGAACATTATTGGACTTAGAGTTACTTCAGTCCGATAGTCCGAAAGTTATACTTACATGATTTAAATGTATTTGAAAGTAGCCTGACACCATAATTACTATATCGACCTATCACTCAGTATATGTTAGATGGAACTATGTATTTTGGGTTCAGTAATTATCGTGTGTATATTTTCTTTTGTAATCCAGTAAGATTTAAGCCATAAACACTGAATAAATAACTTCTATGACTGATTACAGACACAGATCAAGTACTAAAGTGTTTCATTCTGCTGTGTATTTATAGAAGTGCATTGGTTTTTAACAGTATTGTACATTTTTAATACTTTTTGTGGTTTAAATTTGCTTGTGGGTTATCGTGTCAATGGCATAAATTCAGTATTATTTTTATCGTCTGTATTTATTCAGCAATATATTGAACTTTTAAATGTGTTATCATGACAGGCTTGTGAAAGTTACAGCAAAATATATTTAAATTTTTTACATTTAGATATCTCAGGGAAACAAAGATCAAATTAGCTTGTATTCAGGACAGAAGTGCAGATCCAAACACAAAACATGGGGGATATATACACCCATGAAGTCATTTCCACGGAGACCAGCACCTAAAAGTTACACAGTGCACCTTTAAAGTGTTCAAAAGTATTATAAAGGTCAGGTTTAAGCGTGTGCAGGTTTCCAGTACAGAAAAATACAGTGGCTTAATGAGAAATGAGAGAAAATAAGGAGTTGGTGTCATTAAATAGATGTATGCACAAAATGGCAGCTATGTTTATGCTCCAGGTTGTGGCTTTAGCGGTATCTTTCAGTTATAGCCTATACATTTACTCCATTTACAGCGCAAACAGCAGGTCATATGTTACTGTTATAAAGAGTTTGAAGTTGAAATAGGCCATAGTAAGTGTGGTTGTGGTGGAGCAGTCGTCCCTGTATTTCACCGAGCCTCTTCCTGTCGCTCACTTCCTGTTTATCGCCTCAAAGTGTGATACTGAATCTACAGATCAATGCTACACCTGCAAATGTGTGCGCTCCTGGATACGGGAAATATGTGTCATGCATTCAATCTGCTAAACATGTACTTTGTAAACTCTGATTAATAATAATACAGACATTTTTAAATCAGGAGATAAGAAGAAGTGTGTATAGCGAACGCTCTGAGACTCTCATGGTCACAAATGAATATATTTTGGTGGAATAAGTCCATCAAACTAAGAAATGTATGATTTGAGCTGATTTAAATCTTAATTGCTACAACAAAGGAACGCTGCCATAGCTTGAAACCCATAAATTGTTGCTTTTTCCTGTTAATTCCATTGCGTCGATTATACATTAGTAGAGCTACTGATTTTGAAACTTTTTGGCAAAAGATTGTGAAGACACTTCCGTAACCTTCTCCAGATCACAAATAGTTTGACTTAACATCTTTTAGGTTGCTAGTCTAGTGCACTCTCCTCTCACAATCTGTACTGTAAATGCCAATGGAGGAATCCGCAACTCCTCACCAGGAAATGGGGCAGGAGTACCTAGCTGTAGGATTAAACTGTTGTGCATAACAGGTCCATGCTTTCCCTGCTGCTGGCACTGGATTATTGTGCCCAGCACTCAAACTAAACAAAAACTGGCACAGATTTCGACATCTTTTCTTCAGTAAAAATAAGCAAATGTTGTTTTTTTTAACAATAGCTTCAGAAAAAGATGTAATTGTTGTCAGTTAAAAGAACTTTTGGATGTAATATTAATATGGGACGTTTGTGGACCCAATCTGTAACAAATAAAGGTCAGGTCAAACACAGTGAATGTTCCATAGAGTTATATTTATGGGGTTTCAGCTTCCTGTCATATGCAATAATTTGAGGACTTTTTTTTCCACATTCAAAAGATTATTTGTTTTAAATTGTTAATCACTATGGCAATGGTCCTAATTTTCCCTCTCTCTCAAACCAATGGATAGGCCTCGCCCTCCATCAGAAAATATGACATCATCCCATTCAAGAAAGTGGACAGCCCCTTGTGCATGTGCAGGGCTCCAGTGCGCTCCACATAAAGACACCGTGTATTAGCCTGTGAATGAGCCACTGCAGAAAGTTAAATCTTGACAAGTTACAATTACAGATCAAGTTAAATGTTCTTAATTTGAATAATTGTGTATTGTCAGAGGTCAGAGGGAGGATCTCTATGAGGTTTGTGCAGATTCTCGCTAAAATCAGTAACAGTGGACAGGGGGCTGCAGGTGGATGTCACTGACAACATGTTTAAGACAAGCGGAGAAAACTTCAGTGGAGGGGGTTAAAACATTACATTTGTGGTAAAGATGACCCGATTATTTTTAGGTGTAGATTATTTCAGTCTGTGGCATTATTTAAACATTTATTAAGCTCTGAAATTAGCATTAGCACCAACACAAAGTAATCCCTTGGGTGTCCAGGCATGATCCATAGTAACACAGAAGAGTCCAGCTCTCTGTCCACTGCCTGATCTGTGAATATTTACTCATTTTACTGAGACCCGGCTAAAACCTCATAGATATTACATTAGAGCAGAAATGGCGTCGCTTACTGCTCCTTTGATTGGAACTAGCTGGCTACCGTTGAGCCAAGAGCCAATCTGAAGCTCGTAGACCGGTTTAGATGACTTTTTGCAGTGTGCATGCCGTGGCCCCAGCCCTGACTCCTCTCTGGTGTTTTGCAGCCGTTGCCATAAAGGCAGAGAGTGGCGCAGACGCGGACAGTGGCGTGAACGTAGCGGAGGAGGAAGAGTTTGCCGAGGACTTGCGTGTGGTCGATTCGTCCGGGCCCAAAATGAACGGATCTGGGCCGAGTCCAGGACCCAAGGCCTACCCTTCGTCTGGAGGCATCAGGCTGCCCAACGGCAAGCTCAAGTGCGATATCTGTGGCATAGTGTGTATCGGGCCCAATGTGCTGATGGTGCACAAGAGAAGCCATACTGGTAAGACCTCTGCCAAGGCACCACCACATGTTTGAGGGACAGTGATAGGGACAGAGAGGGAGGAGGCGGGGCCCTTTAATTACAATCAACATGGCATTTATTGATGGTTTTCAGATCATGAGAATGTGATGATGTCATACTCCCAGACGGGGGGCAAGAGGCATTTTCCCACATTTTCCCACTTTGTACTTTGTCATGAAATATCCAAAAGGTAAATACATCCTGATCCTGATCCAACTCACTGTATTACAACAAAAAATAGCATTTTAACATTATCAATTTTAGCTGCCCTCATCTGTGTTATTGGTCTGAAGATTGGTGTGAGTTCATTTGAAACTCAGCAACTGTTTAAACCGATGAGAAGCAGAATTTGCATTTTATCGGTTGCAGATGTTTTGACATGGTTTATGCTTAAAGATGCACTACGTCACTTTTCTGTCTCCATGGAAATGTCCTTTACCTGGAATGTTGGAGAATATTGCATTAAACTTATCTATGACCATGATGCCATTAGGCCAAGTTACAGGTAGATCTGTGGAGAGGCGAGCCCGTTCACATTTTTTCTTTTATTTTTTTTTTTTTTTAATAAATGGAAGATGAAAACTTTTAATGCCAAACTATGGAACATTCCAAGCTATACAATAACATCTCCATGGAGACAAGCATCTGTAAAAGCAACATAGTGCAGCTTTAACTTTAACGTTGTCTTTGCATGGCACGCTTTCCCTTTGGTGCATGAAATAGTCTCTTTGATTTACCATTATCATTTGTTTATTGTTTATTTTAAATTACCACAAAACCGTCCAATCATTTCTGTAAAAAGTCACGAAGAGAAAACTTTAAGCACTCGGAAATCTGCAATTACTGTGGATCTGGGCCGAGTGACAATTATCCGTCTATTAAAAGTTTTTCAAAAATCAAAATTGATATTCTTTTGTTACCAAGTCAAAACCAGTGGTGCTGAAAAAGGCACTTAACTGTCAAGCCTCGAAAACTAATGAAAAATCAAAATGGAGAATAGGATCGCGCGATGTAAATGCGCGAGACACTACAATAAAAGATATAATGAACCGCTGCGTTTTAAATAGAAAAAGTATTCAGTGCCGAATCTCTCCGCTCCCGAAATGCCTTTTTAATGAGTATCCTTTTCATATATTTTTGCTGCTTCACTGGTGACTCTTATATTACGAAATGGTGGGAGGAGGAGGGGTGAGATGTTTAAGAAAAGACGTATTAAAACGAGAATGCCACAACAGTGGCGGCGGTTCGGTTGGATATATTGGTTTATTCCAGGGGCGTTGATCAGGAAGACTGCCTCTCAACATTGCGAGCTCTCTCCCCCTCCTTCGCTTTATTCAAATGAGGAGTGAATTTGCATTGTGATGTGGGGCGCTTAGTTTAGAAAAGAAGAAGGGGGAAAAAATGAGATTCGGAGAGCAAATTGACCCACGCAATGGTGCATTACGAAGCTGGCAGGAGTAGAGAGGCAGGCGGAGAGAGCGGTTGTTCCATCTTAGGCAGCGCGTGGCAGGGTAGAGGTATGGGGGAGAGAGAGGGGGGATGGAGGGTTGTCATCGGGCCCTTCGCTGGGAGTGGGAGGCTTGTAGGGCGCTGACCCCATGTTCTCACAGCCGGAGCCCATTTCCATACAATACATGACACTGGCTGTAATTAAAATGAGTTTAGGGGCAGAGCAGGGGTATATGGTACAGGCAGGGTGTAGATTTTGTTCATGTTAAATGTACTTGCTCACATACAGAATTCAGATTTTTGTTTAGATTATTTAATAATGTATGATTTCAAGTTTGTTTTCAAAATGTAGTAGAAATAATTTATGAACCAAAAGGGGGAATTGACATCTTAATCTCTTAAAAGTCCATTAAATAAAATTGTTCAAATAAGGACTGAATGTGTCACTACTGTCTGCTTATGTATACTACTGCTAATTACTACATTATTTGAATTTGAGCTAGTTCTACCACATTACTCCCTCTTTTTGCTATTAAACTTGTATCAAAGGGCTAATGAGTCAGTTTTTCTCCTCACACTCCTCTGTTTTGTGTATTCTCAGGCGAGCGTCCGTTCCAGTGCAGTCAGTGTGGGGCCTCGTTCACTCAGAAGGGAAACCTGCTCAGACACATAAAGCTTCATTCTGGAGAAAAGCCCTTTAAATGTCACCTGTGCAGCTATGCGTGCCGCCGCCGTGATGCCCTAACCGGACACCTGCGCACGCACTCAGGTAAACTAACTACATGTAAACTCTATGAACTAAGAGAAACTTGTATTATACTAGTGATCAAATTGCACACTCACTCACTCGTGTAAACTACTACTACACTACTCAAGATAAGCAGGGTTGGGCCTGGTTAGTACCAAGCGCCACAGTGGGGCAGTAGTGGCTCTAAAGCAGCATCATTACTGAGTGTGGAGTGAAAAAATAATGTGCAAAATTGAGCAAAAGAGGACACTACTACCTCTAGTTATGGCCACCCCTGCACTCACTCAGGCGCCACTATCGCTTATAACCTGTGCACACTCTGGTACACACTATAGTCATTTTCAACTAACATTCACTCCATACTGCTGTTATATAGGCCATCACCGGTACACATTCAGGTTAAATACATGTTTGGGATGGTATTTTGTGGACTTAGTGTCAAATCTCCTTGTATCTTAACATATCCTTGTGGTTGTCTGTTGCAGTGGGTAAGCCTCATAAGTGTGCGTACTGTGGGCGGAGCTACAAACAGAGGAGCTCATTGGAGGAGCACAAAGAGCGTTGTCATAACTACCTGCAGTGTATGGGATTGCAGAACAACATCTACCCAGGTCTGTACACACGCACTGTCTGTACATCTTAGCATCTTTCACATTTTACAACTTACAGTAATGAAAAATATTTGGAAAACAAGTTATTTTCTGATTATCTGAGACATGATTTTGGGGAGTAGCAGTTTAGCAGTGTAGGGAAGATAATTTAGGTGCACATGTATGAACTTTAAAAACACAGAGGAGCTTGAAAAATCTGCAGTATTGCTGAGGTTTTCTGACGGTGCCCCTTCTGTGTTGTATTTTGCAGTAGTGAAGGAGGAGAACCACAGTGATGGGAGGGAGGACATGGGGCAGTCTGGCTGTGACAGAGCCTTGGTGCTCGACAGACTGGCCAATAATGTAGCTAAACGGAAGAGCTCTATGCCACAGAAGTTTGTGGGTAAGCGCTGCTTCCTTATCAATACTTATCGATACTTGTATTACATATAAAACATCAGACAAATCACTCTAAAATACTAGCAATGCCATTACTATGATAAAAGCTGTCTGGGTGTGCACATTTTTTTTTTTTGTAATATGGCAGCAAAGCAAACACCCGGAATTGAGTAAATGAAAGATAATTCAATGTCGTACTGTGGACCACTCCAAGCAAAGCAATAACATCTCCATGGAGACAAGCAGGTGGCAAACCCTCTACCAGAAAAGTTACATAGTGCATCTTTAATCAGTGGTTGAGGTACCTCTCCAATAGTTGTAAATATGTCAGTAGTAGTATAAAAACATTTATGTTTCCTCGAGTCCTTGTTTTGCTTCTAGTTAAATGCTGCAGTTCATTGCACTGAACGATTACGATGAATCGAATCTAATATAAATGGAATTGAAAATAAGTTAATTACATTAACATCAATGTCCTCTCCATCTGATCAACTAATTCACTGCATCTGTTTGTATCTGGAAGTTAATTAACCAGCACTTAATTTTCATGAAAATGTTCTCTCTTTGTAACCCAAATGTTTTTTTCATTTCAGGTGACAAGCGCCTCTCGGACCTGTCGTACGACACCGCTTCCACAGATCTGATGCAGCCTCACGTGATCGACCAGGCCATAAACAGCGCCATCAGTTACCTTGGCGCCGATTCCTTACGCCCATTGGTCCAAACTTCACCTGGCTCCTCCTCCGATGTGGGACTGGGGTCTATGTTCCCTTTCCACAAATCCCAAAACGACAACTCGACTCCCCACAACCTCTCAGCGAAAGACAGCGCTGCCGAAAACCTCCTCCTCCTCTCCAAATCCAAGTCTGCTTCCAGTGAGAAAGACGGGTCCCCTAGCCACAGCGGACACGAAAGCACCGACGATACTGAGAGCAATAATGAGGATCGACCAGCGGGGGGCGCTGCTGCCGGGCTAATCTACTTAACCAATCACATAACATCTGGAGGGAGAAATGGAGTGATCCCATTGGTCAAAGAGGAGCAGCAGAGGCAGTACGAGGCGATGCGTGTGGGGTTGGAGCTAGCATCAGAAGGTTTTAAGGTGCTGACTTCAGATGGAGAGCAGGTCCGAGCGTACAGGTGTGAACACTGCAGAGTGCTGTTCCTGGATCACGTCATGTACACGATTCACATGGGCTGCCACGGTTTCAGAGACCCGCTCGAGTGCAATCTGTGCGGACACCGAAGCCAGGATAGATACGAGTTTTCATCCCATATCACGAGAGGGGAGCACCGATATTAACCAGTCTGCTGTCACCTCATAGTAACTACACCTAATTATCCCTAATAAAGCATGAAGGAAGACTTAATTCATAATGTACAAATAGTTTATTAATGAGGGGGTATTACAGAGGGTTTTAATTGTTGCTATATTCACCCAAAACAACATATTAGCATGTTTTATAAGTTTTCGTTTCGTTTTTCAAGCTCTGAGTCCCCTCTCCCCTCGCATCCCGCTAATTAAACTATTTCACATCCCATCAGGTTTGTGAAGTTGTAGAGTAGTATCATGCTTTTGTACATTTATGGAACATTGTCGTGAGGGAGCATAGGTGAGTCTTGTAAAGGTTCATCCTGCTAACAATAAGGAGGGTTCGAATAGGGCCCAGAGAGATCGCTAGATTACTCAAACATGCTTGGTTGATGTAAAAAAAACACTTCAGGCATGTTTTTGATGAGGGAACAACATTAAAACATATTGAAAGCTTTTGCAGATTGCTAACTATGCAATTAAACCTAACTCCTAACCCCTTAATTAAGTAGTTTAACCTTAATAAACCTGATGAAGTATTTGTTCATTATGATTTAAGTCTTTATTCATGCTTTATTAAGGTGTAGATATTATAAGTGTAACCAATCACAAAACACACTGAAGAAGATACAAAAATGGCATGACAGTAAAGAGAAGTAGAATGACCCAGTGACCTCCCATCCCCGCCCACTGCTCTGGATTTTCTCACGATTGTTCCCAAAAATCGGACTTACATGAATAGTTCAACAAAATGTAAAGTCTGCGAAGTCTGCTGTTAGCATACTAGTTGTTGGCAAACTCTGCTCTGGTCTCTAAAGGTTGTGAAAAGCGCTTAAACTTATCGCAGTGAGTAATTAGGATGCTCAGAATGCAGAAAGTGAGTGAGTTACATTTTTCACGTGTTCAAGGCAGTAAAATCTATCATTTGATTCATTCAGTTTCATTACATAGAGGTTGAGAACAAATTGAGAAGTTATGTCAGTTCCAAGTAAATTCACAAACCTGAAACTAAATGTGAGTTTTGGGAATCAGAGGAGACAGGATTCTTGGAGCAGCCCTCACTCACTTCCTCATCCTGGTACTTCCACTTCTCTGAACTGTCACTGCTCTCAATTGTGCACAAAGGAAAATAAAATGATGTAAATACACAAACGCATGATATAATGTTCAGAATTTCGGTTTACATGCACATTACACGCAACATCTGATTTCTGGAGTTATCAGATTATTGAATGTCATGTAAACAGTTACATCTGATGTGACGAATCTGATTTCGTTTGATCATTCACAGATTTTGAAAATGAAAATTATGCAAAAAAGATCAAACTAATGTGGCAAAAAGACAAAAACGAAAGAGAAAATATTAATTATTTTAAAATTCATTGTTCCTTGTCTTCCAAATACAACAGTTACTCAAAAAAACACGATTTTTTTGAGTGATTTTTTGAATGAATTAAAAGTTGAAATGCATTTAAAGTTTGTGGTTTAGTTAGATAGAGATGTCAAAGCGTTTTTCACCAGTTAAGTATTTTAGTTACCCTCTTATGGCCGATTATCCAAATTTACACAGTTCTTTGCAATTCTAAGGAAAATAAATGGGAACTTTACTTCAAGTGTCCAATCGCTTCGGTACGGCAACACCACTTGGACAAAAAACACTGGATTATCTTCCAAATACATAAGGGTTTAATATAAAGTTATAAATGCTCTATATGGACTTGTAACTGCTCACACAATGACGTATTTCTTGTAAACATTGTACAGATGTGTTTTATTCTTATGATAAAAGGCAGCCATTTTTTATATAATTTCAAAATACAAAATATTCCTGTTCCTGTATTTAAATGTCTCGATGCAGTCACACTCATGTACGCAGTAGTGCAGTAGTCTGTGTCTTTGTAATGGTCATTATTTAAAACACACGCCTCCCATCCACACTGTGCTTATATTTATTAAAGTGGTTGTCAGTAGAGTAGTGTCAAAACTTTTTATATTATTTTTATTTTACTGTGTTAAACGTATGTAAATGCTGCTGGGTTGGTTTTGTGGCTTTGGGTCACACATATGAGATGGAGGGTTGATGGTTGGAGCTTCTGGCAAAAATATGAATAAAAGATATTTTACTATGCACAAAGAATTGTCAGTGTTTCATTTTTGGGGAAGTTATTTAAGGGCTTTGTTATTTTCAATGTTTTTATTCAATGTGAAGTGTTAAGGTGCATTCACGCTTATTCTGATCTGGTCCAGTTCAAATCCTGGTTTAGGATTTGGTCCAGTCCCGACTTAACGAGGGAATAAAATGACGAAAAACAGTAATACACCGCAAGCTTTAAGGGTTTAGATTTCTGTGTGTGAATGGATGGCAGTATTTATATCTGCATATCGATAAGGGAAGTAGTATATGTTGACAGGGAAGGTTTTACATAACATTGTAGTTTGCCAATATGAAGGTAGGTTTCAATTTTGCTTGCAACTCATGCTCTCGGTAGCCATTAGGCCTGCGTTTTATACATATCTAGATCTGTACTCCCCACACGCAGAGAAACCACAAGGCAATTTACAGATTTAAGGAGAGGCAACCTCTTCCAGAAAAAGGTACACGTATAGTATTTAAGTAAATGAACACTGGTAAAGCGTGGTAAAGAGTGTATTCATACCTCATAAGACGGAAATGGTAAGTCTCTAAGTGATTTCGTGGCACTTCTCGTCTTCTCTCTGTCCAAAGACAAACAGATAAAAGTGAACAGCAGAATACAAATGATCAATAAGCCATAATAGGTGTTGTAGAATTCATAAGAAGTCATAATTTCAGATGGAGGGCAAGGGGATGTTTGAGATTAAATAACGACACCACTTTGTGAAAAAAGTAACTTCACTTTTGTTTCAGTTTATTGACAGAGAATATGCCAAGGTCTGTGCCAGTTTTTGTTTCATTTGGATAGGCCCAGTAATTGCAAAGATATTAACCATAAACCAGGTCCACAAATTTGCAAATCAACAGTCAAACAGCAAATTTTACCATAGACTTCTGCCCTGTCCTCCAGCTCGATTTAAACTACAGGGATTTTATAATATGTCATGTGAATGAAACTCATAAACCAAATGAAAAGATGAACTCTCCATATACAGTAAATACTATATATTTTGGTTTAATATAAAGATAAAGAAAAGTTATACCCATTCAAATTAAACTGGACTCTTCAGAAATGTCTTTTAACCTTAGGCTTTCAGAGATAATTAAGGTGAATGCCAATCACGCACACAGCTGTCAGCAGAAAGACGGGCAGCTGATGGACAGGGACGTTTCACAACATTATGAAGACATTTTGACAGAAAATAGTTATTTATCTATCTATCAGTAAGACAGTGAGTTAGAATAATTTCTTTAATTAAGGGAAGTTTTGCCCAGAAGTTTAAGAGCCTTTAAAATATGAGCATTCCAGGTTCATTTAAACACGTTCATAGAGGTCGTTATATATACATTTTCAATACACTTACAGATGAGCACATTTTTCAATATGGAAAACTATGGCATTACCCTACGATTCAATCTCATTATTCTTTAGTTTGATCTGCATTTTAGCCCAGTCTGAGAGCCCAAATGTGGCCCTCAGACCAATTTTTCTTGGCTCTCAAGCTTCCAGGTGAATTGGCCCATATTACCTTAAACTGTACTTTTTAGTGAACCTCTCTGAAAATCTACTTTAACAAGATCATATCAAATATTTTATGTGTTTCATTGAGGATGTAGCATGAATAAAGGTGTAATGGTTCAGTCTAACACAGATTTGAAGTATTCACTGTATTGGTGACCAGTCTATGGCCCTAAATCGGCCCTCAGCTTTGTCTGTTTTTTGATATGTGGCCCTTAATAAGAAAACTTTGGACACCCCTGCCCTAAGAATATTTTTTTTTTTTAATGTGGGGAACTTTTTTGGTCATTCAAATTCAAAATAGACTACAAAACCAATAATTTAAATACAACTTTACCTATGGATTCTTTTTTACTTTTAACTTTAATTTGCATAAAATGTTGTTAAATCACAATTATTTTAATAGTATTATGTGGCTGTCTATATCCTTAACTGTTTGATTTCATAAAGCTGGACACATACGAGTGGAAAAGTGATCTATTAGAGCCGGGGAGTCAGTTTTATTTCCATCGAGGGCCACATAACATATTCAAAGTGGAGTGTGGTCAATACAGTGAGTTATTCAGATGAGTGTATTTGACATGGCTATAACAGAGCCACTGTACCTTTAATAAAGCTTGGAACATTCATTTAAGGTCTATGTCACTGCGCAATGTTATATCACTGAGTTTATAGCGGCAGATTTACTTATATTTGCTGTAAAAACGTCTGCTTATGATTATTTGGGCAAATTCAGCTGAAGGGTCAACAAAAAATGCTCCTCGGGCCAAAGTTTGTTTGAGTGTTTCTTCTCACAGTAAAGGTAACACTAAAAGTCGTTCCCTGCAGGATTTTACCTCATTATTCCTGTTTTTACGCTGTTAGTCCGGTGTCCGTCCGACCTGAAGTCTTGCCCCATCTCTCGGTCTCTCTGTGGACCCGGGTGTGCGTGCTGGACCAGAGTGGAGCGCTGTGGAGGAGGAGAGGGGGGAGCCAGCGGAGCATGAGCCCAGCGCCGCAGCTCCGAGGCCGGACAGATGGCGCTGCTGTGAGGGGGTGGCAGATGTGACCGACGGGACAGGGGGAGAGAGGGGAGGAGGAGGGTAAAAAAGGAAAGAGGAGAGAAGGGTGTGAGAAGAAGAGGGAGGGAAGAGAAAAAGAAGCAATGGACGGGGAAGTAGAGAGTAGAGAGAGTAAACGAGGATGAGAGGATAGAGAGAGGGGAAGGAGTAAAGGAAAGGAGACGAGAAGAGGAGGGGGCGGGGGGGGAAGATGGGAAAGATGGGGAGAGAGGGGAGGAAAGGGGGTAAAAGGGATGGAGGAGAAAGGGTGAGAAAAGGAGAGGGAGAGAGGAGAAAAAGAAGCAAGGGAAAGTGGAGAAGGGAGAGAGAGGGGGAGAGGAGAAGAGGAAAGGATGGAGAGAAGAGGAGGGAGACAGAGGGAGAGGAAGGGAGAAGGAGAGAAAGTGGGGAAAGAGAGGAGAAAAGGATGGAGAAGAATGGGCAGGACAAAGTAACAGTAACTGAAAGTGGCCTTCACCAAGAATATATAAGAAAGATTTGGATGATTACTTAACAGATACAGTGTGATTCCATGGAAATATACATTTAAAGCCACTACTACGGAACATTCTCCATGGAGGTATGTTTTATGTCAAACTGTGGACTATTAAAGCCAGGTGCAGTCACTTTCCAAAAGCATTAAACTTCTCTTTCTACGTGGAGACAAGCAAGTGAGTGTCAGATGGAGCAGAAGATGCAGAGGAGAGGGTCAGATGGAGCAGAAGATGCAGACTAGAAGGTCAGAGGGAGCAGAGGATGCAGAGGAGAGGGTCAGATGGAGCAGAGGATGCAGAGAAGGTCAGATGGAGCAGAAGATGCAGAGGAAAGGATCAGATGGAGCAGAGATGCAGAGAAGAAGGTCAGATGGAGCAGAGGATGCAGAGGAGAGGGTCAGACAGCGCAGAGATGCAGAGAAGAAGGTCAGGTGGAGCAGAGGAGAGAGTCAAATGGAGCAGAGGATGCAGAGGAGAGGGTCAGATGAAGCAGAGGATGCAGAGGAGAAGGTCAGATTGAGCAGAGGATGCAGAGGAGAAGGTCAGATTGAGCAGAGGATGCAGAGGAGAGGGTCAGATGGAGCAGAGGATGCAGAGGAGAAGGTCAGATGGAGCAGAGGATGCAGAGGAGAGTCAGATGAAGACAGATGCTTGTTCACTGTTACCCCTGAAAGAAACCAACCAGATAAATTGTTTGCCATATTGTGCATAACAATTCAGCCACAGCCAAAACATCAGGGAATGACCTCGTCTAATGTATGTATATAGACAACTGTCCCCTCTTTATTTATTCATATGTTTTCTTCTAAGTGTTTGGTGTCTCGAGTCTTGTCCCAAACGGAGCCCCTCTCTCTCTCACCATATGGCCTTCTCTGCACCCCGCGGACACTTCCCAGCATACCTCTGTCCAAAGAGCGCCCCCCTGTGGACCAAACGTCACACTGCTCCTCCTCGCCTCCTCTGGCAAATTCAACAAAGTTTCCATCCAGCGACCCGCACGCCACGCCACCAGACCTGAAATATTTATGACAAACTGGACAAAAAGATGAAAAATGAATGACTGCTTTTTTAAATGGCCTTCCAGATTTTTTTTTCAGAAAGTTTCATTAAATTTGAATGAACTTTTTATTTTTTTTTCGCAACTTTGCACAGGATGTAAGTTGTGGTCCTTCTTTTAATAAACACAGACAGTTCATGGATTAAATCTTTAGGCCTAGTACTTTATAGTGGAATGATCCTAAACATAGATACATTGGGGTTACATTACAATACATTGACATTTTCTAAATTTGCCCTTGGTTTTATGGTAGCCTATGGAATTACAGTTAGTTTTGTCAGATTATATCAATTTTTTTACACATATCTGGGATAGGCCTACTACATTTTTTAACTTACATGCACACCTAAATGTGATTATTATCTGATTCTTTGACCTTTAAGATGAATTAAATGAAAAACACATACAAAACTTGTGTAATAAGAGGCACCAGGATCAGAAGGAAATCAGATTCTGCTGTTTATATTTCATTATAAGTCTTATAACTGAAAAAAAATCTGATAATAATCACATTTTGAGTGTCCATGTGACCGCAGCCAGTGGGTGTACTGTATGTACTATTATCCCTCTACTTTACAACTTCATAAAAACAAGCTTTACAATAATTTTGCCTGAAACCGGTAAGTTAAAGGTACGCTATCCATTTTTTCTAGTGGATTTTTTTAATTGCATACCAGCATGTTCCACAGAATAGCATTAAACTACCAGTTTCCACCCACGACCAGGCCCAGTTACAGGTCACTGTGGAGAGGCGACCCCGCTCACAATAAGAACGCATTTTTATGAAGGTAAAAATAAAAAAATAAAAAAATAAATGCCAGATAGACGTGTCAAATGTCATACTTCAGAACATTCCAGGCGAAGCTATAACATCTCATTATGAAGACAAGAAGGTGGCAGACTCTCCAACAGAAAAAAACGTTCTAGAGGAACTTTATCTCACCGATTTCAGGCTGAACTATTGTTTTTTTGTAGAATGTATTATTGAAAAGCATGTTTTCATCAGTCTATGCTTTTGTTTTGTTACAGATCAGAAAAATATCTTAGTAAATGCTGCATCTATAGTACGAAGTAGTGTTTGTGTAACTTGTACTCACAGTTGGAAGCATAACTGTAACTTTTATTCTAGAAATAAATCTTATTATAAGTATATATTACTATGTAATGTAAGTATACAAGTAGGAATAAACGTGTGCTGCTAGAAAAGTGCTCTAAAAAGTACAATTTCTTTAACAAAATGTCTTTAAAGTAAATGTAACTTGAGTACCACCCGCCTCTGCTTACATAAACTGTGGTGTAGGGAGTTTTGGATGTTTTTGTAAGAGGTCAGGAGTTCTGTTGTGACAAACTGTTGGATGGAGAAATGTTCCTGTGTGTCCACTCTGTGTTAATCAGGAGAGGGTTAGCCAACTTCCTCTCGGTTAGCATCATTAGGACAGGCACAGACAGACGGTGCGTTCAGGAGCTCTGGGACAAATGTGTTCTGGAGAAAAGGGGAACAAACCCATGGTGTAAGACAGAGATGGTGTTACAATCTTTTTAGGGAAATTATGGACAAATCATTCACTGAAATACATTTCCTAGAATCAAAGTTACATTAAAAAAGTTAAAAAAGAAAAAAGAAAGAAAAAAAAAAACAAGGACATAATCACAAGACATTTATTTATTCAAATTCTAACAATAATAGAAAATTAAACAGATTAAAAACAAATAATTACACCATTTTTGTAATTATTTGCTTTTAACCTTAGTTTCATAGCATTAGCTTCACCCCAACAACTTTTTTGTCCAGTTCACAGATTTTACTTTTGGTTTTACTACAGCTTGATGAGAAAATAATTCACTGCCAATATACACAATACAGAAATACCCTTAAATATAAACATGTAAAAAGTAATTTCAAGTAGTTATATAAACAATGGTAAAACAGAGTCAACCTGTAAAGACGACACCAATATAATCAGATCAAAAGGTTAAAAATGCAAACAGTCTGAGTCTGAAAACAGGAGCTCAAATAATTCATGAAGAGTTAAACTATACAGGTGTCAATGAAGAGATTCAAATCCATGTAATTAAGGTTTTATGTACCTGAGACTGAACCAAAACCTGGACTAGCAAAGCACTAAACCAGGACTAGAAGAGGACCAAACCAAGACTACATCTGGATCTAACCAGGACAAAACCAGGGAACACACCCTTAAATATTTAAATAGCAACTGTATTTACATCAAAATGAATAAATGGTTATGGAAAATTAAGATTTACTGCATAGGTAGTTTAATTTTAGAAAATATATATTAGAACTAGTATAAATATGAATGTTTCCTGGGTACACCGTGTGCCAGGTTAGGTGTCTACAAGGTAAGTCTGTGATCTGATTCTATGCATCATGTCAATATCACGGAGAAATTGAGGTTTTTGGGGGTTTTTTTGAAATCTACAATCTCACAATTCAACAGCAAATTCCACCACAGAACTCTGACCTGTCCTTCAGCTAAAACTAGAGGTTTTCTACAATGTTGTGCTGTCACATTAACACAACACTGATCGTTTGTTCCTCCAGTGTTTCCCATTCGTTTATGGTGGCATGGATTATAGCCCATTTTTAATCTTTAAGTTCTGTTATAAGTTTATATGATATGATATGATATAGTTTATGATAATACAAAGAGCAAGAAACTCTAATTTTGTTATGCCAATATAGTCTAGGTTGTTTTAAACTATGGGGTAGAATTTTAAACTATGGGAGGCACCATAGTTTCCTGGATTAATGGGAAACACTGTTCCTCTATCTCCCACATCCAAAGGTCTTGTTCCAGTCCTCGTACAGCTCCAGGTCTTTGCTGGATACACTCGGCCTTACCGTCTTCAGTGCCTCCTGGAAGTCTGCGTAAGTGATCGGTCGCACCTGATCTGCTGAAATCGTGGCTATATCGTTGAACTGAATACTCCGGATTGGCCCCAGAGCCGCCTCTCTGCACAACTGCGTCATATCTGCTCCCGAAAAGCTCTCCGTCGCCTCTACGATACTCTCCAACTCACTTTCTCTCAAATTATTCCTTTCTCTGGACATCAGATTGGTCACGATTTGCCGCCTTGCGCCTCCTTCTGGAAGTGGGATGTACAGTCTCTTTGCTAGACGCCTTCTTGCAGCTTCGTCGATTTCCTGCGGGCGATTCGTTGCCCCGACCACTAAAATTCGATCATCTGCCGCTGTGGTCGCGCCGTCAAGTTGGACCAGAAATTCAGTTTTGATTCTTCTGGATGATTCATGTTCACTATCTGATCTTTGGGACAACAAGGAGTCTATTTCATCGATGAAAATGACAGCTGGTTGGTGACATCTTGCTATTGCGAACAAAGCGCGAACCATTTTTTCTCCTTCTCCCACCCATTTGGAAGTCAGCGATGAGGCGCTTATGCTAAAGAAGGTAGCTCCAGATTGGCAAGCGATGCATTTTCCAATTAGCGTTTTGCCTGTTCCCGGTGGTCCGAAAAGTAGGATTCCTTTTGGTGGACCTCGCAACCCGGTGAAGATATCTGGACGCAACATCGGCCAAACCACGATTTCTTTTATTGTTGTTTTGGCAAATTCAAGTCCGGCAATGTCATCCCATGTTATAGGAGGCCCATGATCCATAATTTCGCTCATAATTAACTCGATGATCTTTGGTTCGAAATTTTTCAAACGTTCGTCCAAAATGGTGCCGTCCTGGTTCACGTTGTTGTTGGCAGATGTATTTTGTTCCTCTTCCTGTCTTGGCAAAGGTGACACAAACTTAGAAAAAGTTCCGCGTGGTCGATTAGCACCTAGCGATTTCTTCATAGTTGCTGCCAAACCAGGCGTCTGCCCTCTTTGCTGTTGTGGATTCGAGTATTTTTTTTGTTGGTCGACGATTAATTGTTCACGAGCAGTTTTGAAATTACTCCCTGGTTTTGGTGCAGAAGTTTGAGGGAATTGTCCAACATGCTGCCCTCTACTGGTCTCTCCTGTTTCGGAATTGTGGAAGTTCTTTCGTTTAGATGAAGTGGGCAATGTTGGTTGATTGTTTTGGTTGGAAAAAGTAGGAGTTTGGTAGTTAGGTTGACCCGAAAATGAGTTCTGAGCTGAAGATGGATTACCAAACACAGGGCGGGATGTTTGTCTAGTATTTGAATTAACTGCAAAGCTTCTTGTTTGCTCAAATGTGGAAGAATTTGCAATCATGGAAGTACTACTGGCTTGTTTTGGCATGGTATTTTGCTGTGTTGTTGATGTGAAACCTGTGTTCTCAGCTCTTACTGGAAAAAACAAACTTCGGCCATCTTGTCCAACTGTTATATTTTCATCCTCTGGTTTTAACGTTGTCTCTTTCACTTTACTTTTTGCTTGTACCATCTTCTGCACGCATGGCATCTTCAGTAGCCCCTCCAAGCTTAGCCCCGACTCCCACTTTTCACTGTGATTTTTCTGACTTCTGGCCAAATGCAAGGCGCTCTCTGCATAGTTGTTTAACCCATTTTTGGGGTCATCCGAGTCTAGCACGGCAGCATAACATTCGGTGTATGTCCGTAGCAGCCTGGTTTGCGCGGCTTGAGTTAGCTGGTGGCTTGCCCATGCATACTGAATGTCGAAGATGTGGGCTCTGAACGAGTCGGCCGTCTGTTGAGGGGTGCTGGTGCCAGATGAAATGTCAAAGGACCTCCTCTGCCACTCGTCCAGGTGTGGGTTGCTCATGCCTGGGCTGCTCCTGCTGAAAGAGAAGAAGGGACACATGAAAAATTAAATGGGAGCAAACGTGACCTCTGGCCTGAACGTAATCTCAGTGACATCCTCCAGGTACGGGGGACTCAGTTTGTACAGTTACATGGTCAGTAAAAATCAGATAATCCAGTAACCCAATGTGTGTTTACATGCACAAAATAAACCTGATCATCAAAAACAACTGGTGACATGTGGCATTAATTAATGGACATTACAAAGCGCAAAGGAATTTTAAATAACTCTTTCTTCAGTATTGTCTATTTAATTTTTGCCTTTATTAAATCACTTTCCTTGTCAAAATGTGTGAACAATCAGAAATCAGATTACTCACATCACAACTGTTTACATGACATTTAACAATCTGATAACTCCAGACATTTTGTTGTGGACTGTAAACCGTGTTAATGTAGGACATATGTGACCTTTACTATAGGAGGAAGCAATAGTTATACATAATTGCCATACTTGAAGATTGAAACTGAGTTGTATTAAAAGTTAATTTATTAGAAAATGATACTTAAAGGTGCACCATGTAACTTTAATGGTGCAGGTTCACCACCTTCGTTATCTCCATGGAGACGTTTTTGCTTCTACAGTATGACATTAAATGTATCTATCTAGCATAATCAATTGCAGGTGTTTTTACTGGTCAAAAATGTCTTGAAAAACATCCATTCTTACTGTGACCAGTGTGGCCCCTCCCCAGAAATGACCTGTAACTTGGGCTGGCAGTGTCACCGGCTTAACTCCAAGGAGAAAGATAAAATAAATGTAATACTGCAGAACATTTCATTCTCTATGGAGACAAGCAGATAGCGGACGCTCCAGCATTGGCTTGTCACGATAATTACTATATCGGCTTATCGTTCAATACATGACGGATGGAACAATAATTTATGGGGGTCAATATTAATAGTGGGCATGTTTTCTTTGGACTAGAGGGCCATTTTTTGTTATTTTTTTATCAATACAATAAGATTTGAGCTGTAAAGGGTTGAAGAAATAACTAAATAATAACCTATGACTCATTATAAATTCAAACGAATTACTGTGTTACTGTAAAAGTGTTTTATTCTGTTATTTATTTAATGTAGCTCATGTTTTTAACAATATTTGACATTTACAATATTTTTTTGGGGGGGGTTTAGGGTCATTGTGCCATAATTTACTTTCAGTATTACCATTCATCATCTATATTTTCTTCCACAATATATCGCACTTCAAAATGTGTTATCGTACCAGGTCTACTCCACCAGAATCATTACATGAACCTTTAAGCATTTGCAACTAATTGTAATTGCAGTGTTATGAAATCAATTTAAATTACTTTGTATGTTTTCTTCTCAAAATAAACAAGACATGAACTCTTGGTTTTGACACCTCTAATCACTTACTAGTTTGATTAGATAAATAATAGCTGTAATAACATAAGACATGTTTTCCAGCTTCAAATATTACTATCTTGCACATTAAGTTAACTTCACTTTGTCCTTGTACACCTCTTTTTCTCTATAAACACCACCACGAACAAAAGCATCTCATTACATAGATAATTAGTCCGTTCACTGTGCCAATTGCACTTAATAACCAAAGCTGCGTGTAGAGTGCACTTTTCTGTCAACATCTGGTCTCGTGTGGGATTTTAAATCTTTAGCAAAGCACTTTTCATAAACTAATGACTTTGCACTGACTAAATAAGAAATCTGACACAACGAAACGGGAGTGAAACCATACTTACTGTCAAATATCCTCTGAATTTAACAGTTAAAGGTAAATGCAGCTTGAGAAAAGTTAACGTGGTTTGTTTTGATTTTTTCCCGCCATGGCGTTCTCTTACTTCCTGTGCCCTGCACTACGACTTCCGGTGCAGTATCGTTTCAACTGTTTATAATTTTTTTAGCTCAAGAAAAATAAGTGTTCTTTCATGTTGTTTAAATTAATATTATGCTACATCTAGTTTACTCTAACATTGTTTATTCGAAAAAAGAACAATATTACAGTATTTCAAAACCCACATCGTACGCTTTATGTAATTAAACTTTAATTCATTAAAGTTTTTTTTATTTTTATTTTTTTAACATATATTTTTTCCAGTCCGTTTTATACTGCTTTTATGGACTTTTGCTCTATCTAGTGGCCACAGTGCAGATTAACCAGGAAAGCAGTTGTCTTTTCGCAATGCCTTGTGGGAATCGTAGTTTATTTTATAATTTATCTTACTTCATTATCATTTATCTGAATTGTCATGCTTTCAAACCCAATGCTCTTATTAATTGCTCTACAGTTGTTCCAATTACTATTTTGAATCACGTGGCACATGTTATGCAAAGTAGTTTGGTGAGACGTTTTGAGTAAAAAAACTACAGTACCCAGCGTCGCGGAGCCCAGTGTTTACAGCGGATGACAGCAGCTGCGGACAAAACATGCTGCCGGGTGGAAATATTCGCTTGCATGTTTAATTGTGCCTGGCTAGCTAACTTTTTTTCATCTTATAGCGACTCCGTACTCACCTTTAGACACTTTTAACAGCTCCTGATTCGAGTCGTTAGCTTTAACCGCATTATTTTACACCCAAAAGCAGTCGGGATGCCAATGAATGTAGACAGGACCAGCTTCCCACAGTGAGTACGGCAGCAGCAGTAGTCACACCCTTTTTTTGACAATTTAAATATCATTTTGTAGCAGCGAATATGCAGTATGTTACCTCTTTATGCATCAGATGTCTTTAATTACTTTTTATAACGTTAGATTCGCATACAACCGCTTAATAACTAGTTTGATTGCAGTGAATATGACTGAATCATCATGCCACGAAAAGACAAGATAGCCCAGTGTCCGCGTGCTGCAATGACCACAGCTTTTCCGCAAAACTAGCAATATATATTAGACACCTTTTTTATACTATTAGATCCACTGATTGGGAATTATGAGCGGTCCAATGTACACGTTTGTGAGCAGAGACGACAATAGCACCGTCTATGCAGAAGTTTCGAAGATCCTCCTCGCCACTGGACACTGGAAAAGGCTGAAAAAAGATAATCCCAGATTCAACTTGATGCTCGGGGAGAGGAACAGACTGCCATTTGGACGTTTAGGTGAGTAACAGCACCTATGGCTACTAATAATGTCATACCTCCTGTCACTGTCCACCCACACAGGATTTTTGTGCCACTTCAGAGAATAATATTGCACGATTTGACTAGCTCTGTACTACTAATCCAACATATTTTTTCTGGCTTGAATGTGTAATAATCCTGCAATTACTTCTGTGGCTGATGCATTTTACCTTTGCAAATAGATTTTATTCCTATAGCACATATCTATTCTAGTATTTCCAATAAACAATACAATTTACAGGAAACCAAATATTAAAAGATTGCTAATCAACAGGTTTGGGGTTTGGTTTACAAAGCAGCTATTTCAATTGCAATGTTTTCAAATATTACTTTTGCCAAAACAATTGATTAGGCAAAAATTAATAAGACAATTTGTCAAGTTCAGTAAAAAAAAAACCTGAACATGTTGCATCAAACAGCATGTCTAAAACAAAATATCCTCTCTTGAATGGTCCTCAGAATGTTATCTATAACTGGAAGATTAAATCCATGAATACAATGGTATTACCAAAGCATGCTATCTGGAAAACATGACAGAATTTGTCTGTTTAGTAAAATAACAGCACAACATAGCTTTCTATACATGACAGCTCTCTACAAAATCTAAGGAAATGTGAAATGGTAAAGCAGTAATAGTAATGTCTTGTTAAACTATTGTGTACTAACGCCCATATACAAGATATTAGATAATACAATTCCTGTTTTTAGGTCATGAACCAGGTCTTGTGCAGCTCGTAAACTACTACAGAGGGGCGGACAAGATCTGCAGAAAGGCCTCTTTGGTCAAGTGGGTGTCATCCTTCTTAACAGCAAAAATCTATACATCTAATGCCTCAACTTAATTATTTAAAAGGCTTTAGATTGACATTGTCTGTCTCATCCATCCATCAGGTTAATAAAGACCAGTCCGGAGCTGCGGGACTCTTGTAACTGGTTTCCTGAATCGTACATTATTTATCCCACAAACCTGAACACACCTGTGGCCCCAGCATCTAATGGCATCAGCCACTTAAAGAGCAACCCCAAAACCGACGAGAGGGAGGTGTTTCTGGCCTCGTACAATACCAAGAAGGAGAGTGGAGACGGGACGGTGTGGATCGCAAAGTCTTCAGCTGGAGCTAAAGGTAAAGAGTCTGTGTGAGGAAATTATACTGATGAGGACTTGGGCTTCCCTCAAAGATTTTCACAATATTTTACCTCGTAATGATTGTTCACAATTTTTACTTTTTTTCCTTAATCATAGTATATGAATGTAGATTTCAGTCTTGATTTTAATAAGATAAAACAACCCACCTTTTAATTTGTGCTGTTTAATACAAAAATAGTTGGCACTGTCAATTAAAAAGGCCCAATAGAAAACTGGAATTTATAGGATAAATCACAATAAGATGCATGTTGATCCAGTCAGAGCTGGAATATTAAGTAAATAATAAACATTTGAGTGAGTTGTACAGTAGTTCAAATTTTACAATTCTGTATTTAGTTCCACCAGTTGTTCCACCAGATAAAAAAAAAAAAAACAAACAAACAAACAAAACAAAAAAAAAACTCAACAAGATGGCATTTCATTAAACATTTAGTGTTTGGTGTCTGGTTATATAATACCCCAGGTATATTAAATTACTTTATATTGCAAGGGCATTAAAGCATTAAGAGCTCTCTGTATTGCTGTTTACAAGTGAATCTAAAAATAACCCCCATGTACTGATTTTTATTATCACTGTTCATATAGTTTATGGGATGCTGTAGGTTATTCCTACAGCATCCCATAAACTCTGGAGGAGTACATCTAATAGTGTTTCCTGGTGCTATTAAATTGTAATATGAAGCTGAATTTGACCAGCCCACATAATTTACATGTATTAAGTTCAAGTTGTATTGCTTGTGCCACAGGAGCTGGTATCCTGATTTCCCATGATGCCGCTGAGCTGTTGGAGTATATCGATAATCAGGGCCAAGTCCACGTCATTCAGAAATACCTGGAGAAGCCTCTGCTGCTGCAGCCAGGAAACCGCAAGTTTGACATCAGGCAAGTCGCAGGCTGGAAAACTAACAGTGTATACAAATATACCACAGAGAATTACATCACAGTTATGTGGAACAATTGGGTGGCCAAACCCTCTTGTCAAAGCCTGATCTCTCAGAAGTTAAGCAGGGCTAGTTAGGTTGGTTAGTACTTAGAACACTGGGACTACCAGATGCCAAAATGCAGCGCCAATGGGAAAGAAACTGTTGTGTCCTTAAGACCCACTTTACCTGGTATGAATATGGTGCGTGTGTGTGATTGGTGGTGGTCAGGGCTGATGGTGCAGCCTCACGTCAGTCTGCCCCTCTGCCCCTCTGCCCCTCTGCCCCTCTGCCCCTCTGCCCCTCTGTCCCTCTGCCCCTCTGCCCTTCTGCCCCTCTGCCCCTCTGCCTCTCTGATGTGAGTATACTCACTCACTTATTTCTTTCTGACCTATTATATATGTCTGAATGAGGACACCACATGGACAAAGAGGCTAAAATAGTGTTATTACAAAAAAAGTATTATTGCATTTACATCTCCAAAAATGTATGTATACATATGCAACTGTAGCCACCGAACGAACCCAGAAATAGCATAAACATAATGCTTTCGAGATGCTATTTATGTTAATGGGATGATGAATATGTGCATCTAATCAGCACTTGTTTGATCTTATTTTGTGAGACTGTGGTCACTTGTTTTGGGCTTTTTTTTAAAGGTTTCCTCGCTTTTTTCCTTCTGAAAATCTGGCAGCCCAGAAAAATGTATTCTTTATTTTATTTTTGTGATGTTTTACCAGTTAAGTCAACTGAGAAAACCTTCTCATTTGCAATGACAACCTGGCCAAGACGTAGCATAAACAAACACTCACATATCAATCATAATATGAAACAGTGAATCGTTACATTAGACAGTGAAACATTTGCAGATTAGAGAAATAAAAGTGTTAAAGGTATGTGCACTGATCCTGTTAAAAACTCTGGACCGAGTTTTTAAAAGTAGATGGAGCAAAAAAAGTCTGTTGTAGGTGGTTTCAGTCACTGCAGAGAAATGAAATGAGGAGCGGCCAAAAGCTGTGTGCATTATAGGAATGACCAGGTTAATATCGCTGTTGGGGTGGAGTTTTTTCAGTCCTAACATGCCGTCTAATGTATTGACAGGAGCTGGGTGCTGGTAGACCATCAGTACAACATTTACCTGTACAGAGAGGGTGTGCTGCGTACCTCCTCAGAGCCCTACAACAGTGAGGACCTAGGGGACATGACCAGTCACCTGACCAACCACTGCATCCAGAAGGAGATGTCCCAGAATTACGGCCGCTACGAGGAGGGCAATGAGATTTTCTTCTCTGACTTCAGACTCTACCTCCTCAACAGCCACGGGGTCACGCTGGAGAGCTCCATCTTACCTCAGATCAAACATATTATCAAGTGAGTTTGGGGGGTGCACCAGATGAATTAAAAGATAAGGCTAAAATAAAATCTAACTTTCAGAGAGCAGTGACACAATGTTGCAAGTTAAGGGACTATCTGGGGGTAGCTGTATGTATCAGAATATGTTTTTCAAATTTACTTCAGTGACACTGGACATAATGTTATTTCATCATTTAGCCACATACTTTCTTTGTGATTGACAGCATGAGTATAAGGCTGAAAAACAATAGCTGCATCAGTGTTGTATAAGACTTTTACAGAAGTTCAGAGTTGCTTTGCAATTTTGTGCATTGTTCATTCATTCTGTGTTTGTATAAAGTTTCTATTATAGCCACAGCTGCCCTGGGGCAGACTGACAGAAGTGAGGCTGCCAATGTGCAGCATCGAGCCCTCCATCTACTCGTGTGCACACCACATTCATACTACTTTGACCGTTATAAATAATTGTAAAAATAAATAAATAGTAATTTAAAATAACTGTTTAATTTAATCTTTCAACAAGATAAGCTATTTATTTTTACTTTTTTACACAGATTTAGTTTCCTGTCAAAATTTTGATTTGCATCAATCAATATTTAATTTGATCTAAAACTGCTCAGATAATAAGATAATACAACAATTACTGAATGATCCACATTTGTTTCCATTTTGTCTCCTCCCCTCTGTGTGCAGGAGCTGTCTGTCGTGTATTGAACCTGCCATCAGCACTAAGCACCTGTCGTACCAAAGCTTCCAGCTGTTCGGCTTTGACTTCATGGTGGATGAGAGCTTCAAAGTTTGGCTCATCGAGATCAATGGGGCTCCAGCCTGTGCACAGTCAGTACACACAGATTTCATATACAACACAATACTACTGACAGCTGAGGGTAATCCAGGGAATCTCTTTAAAATGGCACCTGTTCGTAACCTAGTAATGCAAGCTGAAAGCTGAAAGCTGAATTCTTGCAACGTTTTCAAAACTCTTGAAAATGTCTCCTGCTGATTTGTTTGTGACGAGCCCACACACCTTTTGGTGCCGAGTAGAAACCATATAAAGCATGTAAGTAAGAAGTAGTATGATACAACACATTCAGTTTTATTATAGAAGCATCTCGATTGGCTGCTGTGACTGGTTAAAACTCCCCTGAGAGTGTCTCCTCTTCCAGAAGAATTTCAGCAGGTGCCATTCCAGATTGATATTATAAAGCTAACCTCATTAGCAAGTGAACACGCGACAGGTGATGCTCAGGGGGAGTGAGTGTGTGATTTGATCTGAATTTATTGCAAAACTAATTAATTGTTGATCATTCTGTTAATTTTGTGCCTAATCGGATTATGATCAAGGTCACACTTGTCCTGGTTTGGTCTTTGTCTGTGGTCATATTTAGTCCTGATGTAGACTTGGTTTAGTCTGCTTCACTTTCTGGTTTAGTCCTGGTCTAGTCTAGGTAAGTTACCTTATGTTTTGCTTGATTATTACTTCACTTTTTCAGGAAGTTGTACTCAGAGCTGTGTCAGGGCATCGTGGACGTGGCCATCTCTCCGGTCTTCAGCCTGAACAGCAGTGGTGACTCTGGCTCTTCCTCTCCGTATTCCTCCTCTCCCTCCTCCACCTCCTTCAACCTCTCCACAAACGCATGCTCCTCCCCCAAGATCAGAGGGCCACTGCACGTGGGGCCGTTCACGCGCTTGTAAGCACACAGGAAAACCATACAGGAATACAGTACACGGATATAAAACAGGAATACAGTACTGAAATATAAATACTACAAGCTGCTTTTCCCTCTCTGTACTCTGTCCTCACTGCCCCTTTTAAAGTGCTTTGAGGAAATCTATGGCAACTGTGTCTTGTTTTTGCAAATTCCCAACATTACTGGCAAAAGACCTTAACTTTGTGAAAATATGAAATTTACACACGAGCCAGTGTAAATTGTTCCTTTATAACAATTATAGCTAGACTTCGGTTAATCATATTTTGCATAAGTTAGACAAATATGACGACAAGGCAACAGTATGTAAGCTATTTCTTTTCTAATAACAGGATTAAACACATTTTTTAAAAGGAAATTGTTGTTCTATAAGCCTTAAATCAATAGTTTTTCATACCCGAGTACCATCCTCTTTAAAGCAGGTCTAAACCAGAAAGAAAACATGAAGCTAACCTAAAAAAGGTCAGAAAATAAATAAAACTGACTCTTAATGAGACAAATACATTAAGAAGACCCAGGGCACCACATTTGAGAAACACTGCTCCAAAAGGCTCCCATGGTAAAAGAATGTGGACAAGATGTAAAAGCATTTTAAAAGGGGCTCACACGTGCTCCCTGTATTTTCCCAAACTGAAAACCTAAATTCGTTTTTCCTTTTAAGACTGTAGTGCCTTACATTTCCAGCCATTGCCCCTTAAACTAACTGCCAGTCGACCCGCTGTTCAATGAGCGTTTGCACTGTTCTACTATATTAGCCACTTGCAGTGTCTCCAGTCCACAGCAATTCAGTAGTTCAATGGTCATTTAGCTTGGAGTTAATTCATTTCCTACTTTTATATTTTGACCAAGTGTAGCTTTCTGTTATGTTATGATGTACTGAGTATTAAAGAAGTAGGCACAACTATTCTGAAGGTTGCATTCAAAGGGGATTGTCAAAAGTATCCAAAATCAGATACTAATCGATATTAAAACTATCAAAAAAAGTCACATCAACTGATTTAGAACGATCGAGAGCTGTATCAGAACAAGTATAAGACACATAGACTATGGACGACTGAGGGATTACACAGATATAAGACACACAGTATTATTTAATGGTGAAAATAACATTCTATTATCTAAATCAAGAGGGTTTTTTTAAATTATCATTGTGGTATTCGAATCGGTATTTAATATTAGTTGGAGGACAGGTAAAAATCACAGGTAGAAGACTAAACTGACAAAATGCGGATATTTGTGTTGGGTTCATAGTTGATATCCATGTAATCACTCGACCAGTCTACATCACAAAATGACATAAAGTTTAAAAAAAATAAGTTGAAAGTATTTTTACTATACCATCAAAAAGTGCTGATCCAGTAGGCCAGAATATTAACAGATAACCAGACTTTAAACGAATAAAATGGTTTATAAGCTAAATTTTCAACTTATAAGCTAAACTTTCAAATTTTTGTCTGTCCAAAGAAATAGCTGAAATATTTTTTTCACTATGGCCTCAAAAAATGTTCAGATCATCAGATTCAATTTCCAACAAAAAAGTATTTCCAAATAGATCTTTTTTTTACCCTGTCCTCTCTCTGAACTTTAAAAAAAATGTAAAAATGAAACAAACCTATAGTATGGATGAGTCAAACCTACATTCCTTCCTTTTTATGGAGACTACATGTTAATAGTGAAGATTCAAAATGGCTGCCTATAAAAGAGACGCCTCCAGATGAGGTTTAAAAGTATTATGGACATGTTCTTGTCAACAGCAGGAAGCATGTTTGTGTAAAGGCATGTACTAGTTAAATATGCAAAGGTAGAGAAGCACCGTTCGCCCCTGAATAGTCATCCTCCTCTTTTTTTGTTATATTTTGATGAAAAGTTCTAGTATTACAAACAAACATGTGTGTTCATTTTTGATTTTGAGATGATTTTGAATGAAAGTAGATTTGTTCAGTGTTTAATAGTTGGAAGACCCCATGAAATTAAATGACAAAGCCCTGTACTATGAAGCAATTTATGAATGAGGTGCATATGCAAATAACATACAGGCAATTTATTTAGTTTTGTCACGCATAATTAGCAATTTCCAAAGTGAATAATTGTATTTGTGGAGCAAAACTATTTATAAAGACCAGCTATGTATCCATGCACACCAGAAATCTGCTCATTGTCTGATTTCTGGAGTTACATCTGTTTTGAGTAATCTGATTTTCTGAATTCTAACAGGTTTTGGCAACGAAAATTGGGTAAACTAGTGGAGCAAAGACAAAAATTAAAGAGGAAATGTTGAAGATTGTTATACACGTTTCAGCCTAAAGTTATTAAGTAGTTGGTTTGTATTGCAAAAGGTTTAAACCAGATCCAAATCAAGACAAAGTGATTGTAAAGAGGGACGCAATAATGCCAATAAAAGGCTGCAAATAGTTCAATTTTAGAACCATTTAATCATAATTTTACTACAAGCATCATAGTACAGGGTTCATAAATAAACAGTTTTCATTTATCTGCAGTCAATATGTTTTTTTTCCTGAAATATTACCAAAGAAATGTCCAACGACTGCATAGAAAGTCAGACCCTCCACCACTTTAGAGCCATGCACACTACATGGGTTTTGTATGGAAAAACATATTATTTCATGGGGTTTTTGTAACTATCTTTTTTATTTGAAGGTTGTTTCTGTGATAGAATAGATCTGTTATATTTTTACAGTTTTTCTTGTTTGATAAAGATGCATAATTGTTTCTCTGAATTGTAGTTTAAATTTTGCTGCCTCCTTGTACATTTTGTCAAATATTTTCAGGAACTAGTTTAGTCTTAGCCATGTCGTAACTTTAAATTATGATTTGTTTTATGTTTAACCTCAAATTTGAGTGAGGCATTGCTTCCTGAAAATTTAAGGGACAACAGCATTGAATTTTATATTTATTTATATTTTAAATTATATATTTTTTTGTGTACAAGACTGCTCCGGTGAGTGAAGGACGAAGGAAAAGTGAAAGTGATTCAGAAAGTTAATGCAGGATTTTGATGTTAGTCGCTAGGGCTCCATTTTTATTGGAACCGTTTTTACCAAAATAACCAATACAGTATCATTAATTTTGTAATATTTCCTACATATTTTATTTGGCTGCTTTGAATACATCCCAATTGCTCCCATAAGGAAATCAGTCCTCTGCATTTGACCCATTTTCAGTGTCTCTGGGGTTAAACCTGTCGGGGCAGTGGGCGACCGCAGAGCAGCACCTGGGGACACATCTCCAGATCCTAAGCTAGTACTTAGTTGTAGGATTTTTCATAGTGCTTGTATTCAGCTGATGGGAAAATTCTGAAGTACCAGGGAACAAACTGTGGGCTTCCTGGCTGCAGGGTGAATGTGCTGACCGCTCGGCCACTGCGCCATGTTGGTCACCAATGGGGTGGGATAGACATGGAACAAATACTTAAAACCAAATTTGAGATTGAAAATTAATGGAGAAAACATAAAGATGCACTATATAACTTTTCTGATGGTGTTCACCACTCGCTAGTCTCCATGGAGATTTTATTGCTTTTTGCTGAAATGTTACACTGTATGCTGTTACTGTATTTCTTCACTTTCAGTTCTCCTGGGCAGTGACGTGTGGTGAGGTTCATGAGGCTCTGATGTCGTCACAATCAGATTTACAAACATATAAACCAGAGTCAGTACATTTGTATTTTTTTTTTTATCCTTATTCTGGTTCCCCAATTTTCAATGGATTGAAGTCATTAAATTTCTTACCATTTCATACATCTCTGTTTGAAAAGAGCGAGTCTTTCGTCCCGTCGTCTGGAGCAAACCATTTAGCTCCTTTAGCGTTGTTCTTCCTTTAATTCTAACCTCCTGCTTCGACCCAAAGTCCAGTTTAGGAAACTGCTTGAGCTTTAATATGTATCTTCCTCCGTTTAAAAAGCCAGACAAGAAAAAACTGAACAGATTGCTAAACTTGATTGTCTAACTCTAAATTGTAGCTTTCTGTCACTATTCTGCGCGAGTTGCAAGAATCCCTGGGCTCACGAGCGCCCCCTACCATGAGGCCAGGTAACTACGTGCCTCACCCAGTGCCTTTTCACATCCTTAAAGTAGCAGCGTCACTGCTGAGCTACAGCACAGTGAGTCCATGTGAGGCACGAACGGCTGGTGCCTCTCCACACGGCTCTTCTCAGTATTTCAACGGTAAACATAGAAATTCAGCAATTTTGAAGAAAAAAAGAATGCTCCTGGGCCACCTCTCCACAGACCTGGCCTGTAACTTGGCATGACATAGTTGTTTCCATTGAAATCAATATATTTAATACCATACTGTGGATCATTATAATCAAAGCAATACTATCTCCATGGAGACTAGCAGGTGATGGGCCCTCTACCAGAAAACTTATGTAGTGACTCCACTAAATTCTGCAATACGTTTGAGAATGTTCATTTAATGGTTGATTGTAAGTTGGAGATTTGTAACATGTATGCATCATTTGTAACAGCAATTGTCTTGTGCAATGAGGATTTCTGTGATCGACTGCCCAATTTAAATATGTCTTTAGAAACAAACCTATCAGTATCGAAAGTGTTAAAACTGTAGGGAAATCTCTGCAAAGGGAAAGGTGCCTTAGATGAAACGAGCTAAGACCAGACATGAGTAATAGACATTTGAGCGCACCTTTATATTGCTAAATTATTCATTATTTGACCTCTTTTTTTTACTATCTCTGTTTTTATGTTGTCTTAAATTTGCATATTGTTGTTTTTGTATTTTTGTTTAAACATTTAGTCATTTCAACCAAAGATATGGATCCTGCTGTCTCACCTCTGTACATCTGTATTTGAGGCATTGACTCCCTATGCTGTGTTTTGTTAAATCTTGCATGAACGTTTGTCTTTTCAGAAACAATGTTATGGAAATAAAAATGAAAAACAGGCTGACACTATGACTTGTGCATGTTCTTCTGACGATGCCTTAAATACATTGGTTCATTTTGATGGAAAAAACAGCATTGTTATACTTTACAGGAATGCTAATGAGAGGCTTAAGCATACACTAGGGTAGGGGTAAGTTTCTTGAATACCAATATATTTTCTTTTTTTTATTTGTAGGCCTATACATATTTTGTAATGACATGCTCTAATTTATTTGGGTCTATGGTGGCTTTATTTGAGTTGTAGTAGTCATAGATCCATGTACCGGTCTATGTATTTATTTATTTACATTTAAAAAAAATTAAAATATACAATGATATAACAATAATGCACAAGGCTTAAGCTTTAATATTCACATTCAGGGGCATTATGTATTAAACATATATACAAAAAGTAAATAAATACAATATTACATTTTATATTTCAAATTCTGTACATGCAGCTTTTGTTTTCAAGGCTCTTGGGTTTGTGCAATAATTTAAAGAATTTGTATAGAAGGATAAAACGGACTGAAAAACAACAAGTTTGGGTTTCTGGCTAGAAAATTTGCTATAACAATGAATATGGTATTTGGACAGGATTAGGTTTAAGACATTTTTTAAATTTATTTTTTGCTACTATATCTTTTTCGAAAACACCAGGAAATTTATGTTTTGCATTGAGTTATAGGTTTGTATTAAGCTTTCTATTCACAAACAAAAGTATGTCATCCCAAAAGATTTGTAACAGCCAAATGAGTTTACTTGACTTACTCACGTCTTACGTCATCACGCACACACGCACGCGGTTGGAGCCGTTACCATAGCAACCCACAGAGTTTGTTTCCGCGCTGCATCTTCTGCGTTTTTACACGGATTTCTCAAACGGAAAGAAAAAAATAATAATAATAGCTGTAGTTTATACACATCGGCACCATGTCTGCGGAGGAGACGGACCAGGAAAACCCGCAGAGACGAGCTGCAGCCGCGGCCAAAGCTTTTTTCATGAAGACCAGCGCGAAGACCAACACCAACCTGTGAGTGAGAACGTTTAAATCAACCACAGAGCTAGCATAACAAGGATGCTAGCTCATTTAGCCAATGCTATTTTCACTTGTCTGAGGTTTCGTTTGGATAAATGTTTCTTATATTAAAATAATAATAATAATGATGATAATAATAAAATAAATAAATAAATTAAATTAAATTAAATTTAAAATATAATAATAATAATAATAATAATAATAATAATAATAATAATAATAATAATAATAATGAATAAAACATTAAAAAAACAAAAAAAAAACAATGCATAAGTGTGTGTAATCGAGTTTGTTAGCTTCTTGGTAGTTCACGTTTCTCGGGGCAATCATGCTGCATTATAACCTCTTGAAGTCTACCTTATCACTGAAATAAATGCTACATAAAGACTTTTTTTAATGAGATATTAAGATTCTGCAGCCAATCAAATAATACATTCTGTAGCCTACAATTATTCAGGCATTTGCACATTTAAATGTAATAATTATCAGAGAGTTAACCTTCAGTGCAGCAATAACTACTTATTTGGGTTAAATGTATATATATATTTTTTTACTTCACTGAAAAAAATAAATAAATAACCTTACCTTTAATCATCAAGTCCATTCCCTGGAGCCTGTTTTTGAGATTATGGTTAAGATTAGGACCAGGGTGAAGGTAGGGCTTATGGATGTACTTTCTAAAATATCTTTTAAATGAGAGAAAATAGTTGTGGGAACATAGATCCATGAGAACATAAGTACGCTCCCCCTTAATCTGGTGTTGTGTTTTAGGTATGACCACTTGACCCAGGTGTTGCTGAAGATCCTGGATGAGCGCCCTCTAGATGCAGTGGACGTGTTTGAGGACATCAGCAGAGACGTGAAGCGGTTGCAGTACGTGGACAAACAGAGTACTCTGAGGGACCTGAGAGGAGAGAATCCCGCAGAGACACTCGCCCAACTACAACGAGCTCTGTTCAACCGCCAAGAGGAGCAAGAAGACGAGCTGGTGACTATTTCCACACAACTAAACCAAGGATGAGAGAGAAGACTGTACCACTCTCAAGTTTCTCCTATGGTCAAAAAACAGGCTGTACATTAAATTCATAGCAAAACATATTTTTTGATGCTTCAAGGAGGGATTGGGTTTAAAGAGTGGCTTTTAAATGGTAATGTAGTGCCCACATAAAGCTGTTTTTAATCCCATGTTGCATTTTTACACTATACTTTATATGCAACAAAAACAATTCTAAGTATTCAAAATACAGTACTCTGATTTTGAATATTATTATTATTTGAATTCATTTTATTTATTTATTTATTTTTCTTAAGATGCATCTGATTTCCTCTTGCAGGTGGAGCCAGCGCTGCCTAACCTGTCTGAGGTGGGCTTTCACCTGGAGCAGATCGGGGTGGGACTTGGCCGTGAGGAGATGCAGAGAGTGTTTCTGGCTCTGAAGCAGTTGGTGGAGACTCAAGGTGTGCCTCGCTGTCGCTTCTGGGGAAAGATCCTGGGAACAGAGAACAACTACATCATTGCAGAGGCGGAGTACAGAGACGGAGAGGAAGAGGAGGAGCAGAGTGCGGAGGAGAGATTTGAAGAGAGAGACCATGAGGAGAACGAGGATACGGAGGTCAGAGAATGTACAACTAAAATGACAGAGAGGGGTCATGGCTAAGTTGACAGCACTACTATAGCCAGATTTAGTAACAGGCATGTGGAAAAGAATTATCATTATCTAGAATGTGAATGCATTAATTTGAGAGGGAAGACAGTGGCCTTTATATGGGAGATGTATGATTTTTGAAAGAAATATCCAGACTTCAACAAATACCCACAAATGTTGAACCCGTATGTTTATTTCTTAGGGTTTGGCTCTGTAATGGCAAAACACATTTTAACATGCCCTTAAACATATTTACTGTGATAACTCTGCTCTCTCTTTCTCTTGCACAAAATAAACCTCACAAAGACAGTTGTTTGACTCAAAACCTCTTATTTAATTTCCTCACAGTATTTGTACAAACTACAGATATTTCCACAACAGCTTCACAAACATGCCACATTAATCTTATTGCTCAAACTGCTTTCAGCTGAGCACAATCACAACTTAAGGACTGAATAATGGCATCATCACTCCTTCAACTTTTTGTCCAGCTGACAGATTTGAATTTTTCTTTTACTACTGATCATATCTGGACAACTGAGGGATTACACAGACATGTCTAATTTGTAATTTCAGGAACTTCAGGATCTTCTTCCTGAGTCGACCTACAAACCTCCTCCAGTGGTCCCCACAGAAGCCCCTGGTACAGGCACAAACAAATATGTGTACTATGTGTGTAAAGAGCCAGGCTTCCCGTGGACCCGGCTCCCGGCCGTCACTCCGGCTCAGATCAGCACTGCACGGCTGATCAGAAAGTTTTTCACCGGCAGACTGGACGCTCCCGTCATCAGCTACCCTCCTTTCCCCGGCAACGAGGCCAACTACCTCAGGGCCCAGATTGCTCGCATTTCAGGGGGGACACAGGTGAGGAGGCTGGGCTATTTTTTATGAAAAACATATATGAAGATTATTGAAATACTGATATATTAATACAATCACATTTATTTCATCGCATATATGTAGAAATTCAAATTATAGGGTAGAAATGCATTTATATCAATCTACATTTCATTTTTTACAATTATTGTGTTACTCAAACAGAAATATGTTAAAAGATGCGTTCACATTTAATAGTTAATACAACAAAATTGGGACTAAGTAGGACTAAATGCCCAACTGAAACAGGATTAGAACGAGACCAAACCAAATCTGCACCAGGACACAGAAACTTAAACCAGGGCAAAAAAAAAAGCAGTGGAAGCACCATAAAATGTCACAGTTTATGCTCATGTCTGAAAGATAATTTAACCCATAAATATATTTAATTTTTACATTTTTTTTAAAGTCTACTTTTGCATAATTTTAAACAAATATTTTAGCATTCGCTAACATCGGCATCTAATTTAACAGGTTCTGACAAATAATAATAATTTTTTTCATGGTCCCTCTCTCTGCAGGTGAGTCCACAGGGATTCTACCAGTTTAAAGAAGAGGAGGGGAACGAGGAGGACGAGGTGTCCCAGGACAGTTATGAGGTGAACCCCGACTTCGAGGGACTCTCAGCGGTCAAACTGGCCGAATCTCTGTCCACATGGGCGCACCACACACAGCACATTCTGCAACAGGTGAGGATACAACTAGTTATGTCATTAACTAAAATATTATAAATATCGTCTGTTAACATCTACAGTGGAGAAAATGTATCTTATAACTTAAATGCTGATGTTTCAATCCTTACTGTTGCTGTGCGCTGGGGCTGACACAGACAGTCAGTTTGAATGTGTGAATACAGAAGTGGGTATAGCAGCCAAGTCAAGCACTCTTACTTAGAAATAATAGATCCAAAAATTACTCAATTATAAGAGTAATTTGGAAAATCTACTGCTCAAGATTTTATATTTTTAGTTAAAGGTTAAGAGAATAGGACAAGTGACTGTAACTCCTCATCTCAAATATAATGCACAGTGGCTTATGAAGTGTTGTTTTGAAGTTAATAGTTGCATAAAATGAATAATTACTGTGTAGGGTCGTTGTACATGGGTGAACCTCACATTAAAAGCAGAGGAGTTGAATGAGGAGGGAGAGGAGGAGAGAGAGGAGGAGCCAGAGGAAGCAGAGCCAGAGATGGGCCCTCCGCTGCTCACGCCACTGTCCCAGGATGCAGGTACAGTGGGATTCATATTTTGGCAGACTGCTTCAAAAACAAATTGAGACAAAACAAACAATATAACAGAATTGTTGGCTAGACAATGAAATGACCTGCTTGGTTAATACATACTTGTTAAAGCCAGTGTTGGTATGATTAGATTTGAATTTGTTTTTACACTGAAAAAAGGATGTGTCACAGTTTATATTTAGATCCTCTTTTTGTAGCATGTGCGACTTAGTGGCACTACGATATTGTCCTACCAAAATCTGGATTTTACATTATTTATCTTTAGGATGTGCCAACACTTGCATTGTCTCTAAATTGACTCTAGAGATTTATATTTTAGTCTCCACATTTTTCAATAGTATGTTGTCTCATTATTATCGGTCTTGTAGAATTGTTTAACACAGCTCCGTGGACTCTGAAGATGTCGTCCAGCCTGACTCCAGAACACGCTGTGGCTTTTGTCCGCTCCAATCTATGGCCCGGGGCTTATGCTTATGCCACTGGAAAGTAAGACAATCCACCACTACAATTTATATGGGCTTTGGGGGGTAAGATTAATCATGACAGAATAATTACAATTACTGGTATTATAGTTACAATTATTTAGGTAAGATACAAATATGTCCTCTACAGAGAACATTCTGTATAAAATCTGCTAAAGCTGCAATAATTAATCAGAAAAATTGTGGCATAATTACTATATGCCAGATTTGTGCAATCAAAACGCCTGATTGCATTTAGATTTTGGATTATATAATTTGAATACGTATTAAATTCACACAATTAAATAGGTCCAAGAGGATTAATTTTTAAGAAAATATTGAAATGTGAAGCAGAGTTTGAATGTGATTAATGTTACTGCCCTGGTGACCATAGCGGCTTCAGCATTACGCCAAATAAAACCATCTGCTGTGTTTTCATGTAGAAAGTTTGAGAACATCTACATTGGCTGGGGGCTGAAGTACGCGGGTGAGGGGTACAGCCCACCTGTGCCTCCTCCACCACAGAGGGAGTACACGAGCGGGCCCGAGATCACCGAGGCCCTGGACCCTGCTGTGGAAGAGGAGCAGGCTCTAAAGGACGCGCTGGAGGAACAGGAAGCAGCCAGAGAAGAGATGGAGGAGGAAGAGGAAGAGGATGAGGATGACTGAGGAATGTACTTAAATATACTTAAATATACAATGATTATAATGGGTTTACTGTGTGTAATTGGCCAGTACATGGTTATTATTATTGAGGCTGCTTTTAATGAAGAAAATGTATCTTGTTCATTTTGATGTATTGCATTTTATAAAGTCGACTTTTGTTTTATATTAAATACAAATGGATCATCTCTGTCTGCGACTCTAAATTTTTAGAATGATACTGAAGTGTGTATTCTGGATCACAGGCGATAAATGACTATTAATCATTGAGCGTGTACCTTTGGAAGATGCTCAGTCTTAGAATGGCTCGAGTGTAAATGGTTGTGAATGTAAACTGCATAAAGTATGAAAGCATAAATAGCCTAGCAATGGCCAATAAACGACAACACTGTGTTTAATAACTATATTTTAAAAGGTAACTTTTCTGTTGGAAGATCCGCCACCTGTTTGTCTCCATGAAGATGTTTCTTTGCCAATACAGGTCAGATCTGTGGAGAAGCAACACCAATAACCCATGTAATTAAATAAATGCAATATGGATTAAGAGTATTTAATAATGCCACTGTCTTTATTATAAAAAAGTGTTTCTGTTTGTGTGTAGTCTGTATAGATCAAATAATGATTACTAGTCATGATTAGTCGATTAATCCATGCAGTCCTATTTCTACCTTTAGTATCTTCAATAAAAGCTTGAATCACAAATCATGAATGCATAAAGAAATATGCCCACTGCAAATATAGTAGAGTTTTCCACTTTCATTTACTGAGGAATAGCAAATAAACAGACTTGAAATGGAACACACACACACAAAAACAAAAATCTTTGGACCATTGTCTGCAGATTGAGCAGATTAAAATTATGTTTCCAAATTGAAAGCAAATATGAGTTGATATTAATGATGGCCCGGTTTAGATGAGGTGCATATGATAAATATGTACACACAATTAGAAAAACCTGTCATGCACATTTAAAGATCAGGCTAAAAGAGGCAGGTTTTATGCCAAAGCAACCCTCTCCATTTATCCAGGACAGCGCCCCCAGTGGCTTGTAAAGGGTTACACTCTCGGACAACACAAACTGTCGACTAGCAGAGAAATTTTAGAGAGTTTTAGGGTGATGTAGAAATTAGTTTAAAGAATAAAGAGAGATGTAAAGTGCAGGAGAACGTTTTGAACCAATAGGTGGCGATAAACAATCACAAAACGGCACTTCCGGTAACCCTCTGCTGTACTTCCGGGTTGAGCGTGCACGTGTGGTAAACAAGCATGCAGCCGCTGTAATCCTGTAGATCAGTACCATACAGACACAGACATGGACTCCCCTCCGCAGTGGACCGACTTACCCACGGCCCCGAGCCTCAAGAACCTCACGGACGGGAGGTTCGGAGAGCTGAAGGAGACCCAGGACCCGGCGGTACAGGACCTGACCCGAGCCCACATCGAGTCCTTCGACCAGGCGATGACAGACGGACTCAGCCGCGTAGTGCAGGTCTGTCATCACATTTATACATCTGTGCTTATATCTGTGGTATGAGTCCGTTTACTGTTGTATCCTGGAAGTGCAGAGCATGTTAAAGTCTGTGCGCTATCCACAAGTTGAGTTGGACAGGTAATAATCACAACCTCCTGGGTAAATTGCTTTTAAAACATGTGGATACTAGTACAACACACAGCACATGTTCAGGATTATACAGCCATCTAAAAGTCATTGTTATAGTAGCATCTTACACTTCAGGGGTGTATAATCTAATGCCAGATGGTTGCACAGTGGCAGAAAGGTCAGATTTTTCTCCTAGCTTCCAATTTCTGTGCAAGCTGCATGTTCTCCTTGTGTCTGAGAGTGTGCATTCACTGGTGGATCTACTTTCCCTTATTAACCAAAAAAACAGGGACTTTTTTTTTATATCAGTGATTCCCAGCTTAGGAGATATACATTTGGGTCCTGGAAACTCTAAGACTTTAGCTAGAGCCTTGGAAATATAATAAAGAATGCAATTAACCCAATGCTGAAGGAAAATTTGTCCCGTATTTTATTTCCATCAGCTCATCACTGAATTACTTTGCAAATGGCACGGTAAACCAACTCAGTATCCTTCTGTGTTATGTGATTAACTGCTGTGTCCGACTGTCAAAAGTCTCATCAAGTCCTAACCTCCCTCCTTCGCATCCTAATTGTTCCTTGTTCCTTGTTTTCCAGTCCATCCCTCCTCTAGAGTTCACCTTCAGGAATGACCGGATCAGTTTGGGATTTGCAGATGCAACCATCTTTAACCCCTTGGTGGCCAAAGGGAGTGTGTGCAAAGACATGAGAGTGTTTCCGGCCGAGTGCAGAGGTCGAAGGTGCACCTACCGAGGCAAACTGGTGGTAAGAGGATCAGGAAATAATATCAAGGTTTAATATTGAGTTCTGCAAGCTGTGTTTGTCAGGACATTTCAGTTTTCATACTTGCCTATTCATGGGTTTCAGCTTCCTGTTATATGCAGTACTTTGAGGACTTTTTCCTATTCAAAAGAATATAATATAAATGTTTTAAATTGCTTATCGATATGGCAGTTCATCATTCTGAAACCCACAGATATCCAGCTTATAAGGCTTCAACTACAGTATATCTTTTTAAAAATAATCTATTGCTGTCGTCCTTTAGTTGCTAATTGGTCAGTGGAGTCTTGGTCAGCCATGCTTTTTAATAATTGACTAATGCCTTACACACCACAGCAGATGAGAGATTGCATGGATTATTTTTTATTTTATTTATTTACTTTTTAAATTTATTTTCTGCAAGAGATTTTGCTAACATCACACTGCATCCCGTTTTAGCTAATTAATCAATGCACAGAGCCTGCCTTTATTTGAGCACAACAATGTGAACAATGTCTACAGCCCTATTTTGTTGAAGTTTAATCAAACTAGCTTTTTAAGTATTCTTCGTGATATGTTATGGTGATTGACTGTGTTATTTGTTCAAGGCCGATGTAACCTGGTCCATCAATGGCGTCCCCAAAGGAATTATCAAACAGTCCATGGGTCTGATCCCGATCATGGTCAAGTCCAAACTGTGTAATCTCCACGGCATGTCACCCAAAGAAATGGTCCAGCACCACGAGGAAGCAGAGGTGAAATTTTGTTTTAAGTAATTTATCTTAAGTAGGACGGTGCATATTAATCCAACATGAATATGCTGGAGTTGACACATGGCAAAGTTTCACCCGGTCTCTTTGGGAGGTGGAAACATTAAACATTGAATCAAGTAATATGTTTGTTCTTGTCATTGTTTTATGGTATTCGTGTCTATGTTTTGGTTTAGGAAAGCCGTTTTTATAATAAAACTGAATTCCTCAACCTGCCTCCTGTCTGTATTGAAATTATATTCAAATTGCCACAGAGGAATTGATCATAACAATGAAATGCTTTCAGAGTCAAAATTATTTTTTTTTCTTGATTAATAAGAGAAAATTCTGGACAAGTTACAGTAGTAATGCATTAGAGTGCAGCAGTAATAGTAGTATGCAATTATCTACAATATTTTTTAAAATGGTAGCTCAGTAACTTATTATATAGGTCTGTCATGTTGTAAGCCTTGTACTGCGTGATGATAATCAAAATGCTCTGTTTTCCCCCTGTCAGGAAATGGGAGGATATTTCATTGTGAATGGTATAGAGAAGGTGATTCGGATGCTGGTCATGCCAAGAAGGAACTACCCCATCGCTATGGCCAGACCCAAGTGGAAGAGCAGAGGGCAGGGCTACACTCAGTACGGTGAGTTTAATTATACTGTATGTGTCTTATATATCACTTTTTGGACAGTCATTTTACATTGTATTATTCTTCATTCCATAACCATGACGTTAACAAGGGCCAAAAAACATTTAAATCACATAATAGTTATGGTTAGACTACACATTTAGCTTGTTAAATGAAGTTTTAAACTGACAGGAAAATATGCTCCTTATATGTAAATAATCTCTGCATTTTGAATCTTGATGTTGAGGTTCAGTTTTAGAACTTATTGCTACTTCCCATATTTTTCCTTTCAACCTTTTTTCCACAAGCTGCCACTTAACTGATGTAAAAATATGATAAATATGAACCACAAGCGCTATCCCACCAATTGAAGTAAAAATTAGAATAAACATTAACAGCATATGACGGGTTTTTAAGTGAATAATAATGACCTTTTATTGTTTTTTCAGGTATTCAAATGCGCTGTGTGAGAGACGAGCACAGTGCGATCAACATGAATCTCCATTATCTGGAGAATGGGACGATCATGTTAAACTTCATCTACCAGAAAGAGCTCTTCTTCCTCCCCATAGGCTTTGCAATGAAGGTACAGACACTGAGAAATCTATTTTACACCTGAAAGTGTAGCTTAAATCTACAAAGTTCAAAGCATCTTGTACAAAATGTTGAATCAAATTTTAATCAAGCTCGAGGTTCAGGTCAATGATCTTTTTAGTGGAGAGATTGAGAGGTCTACAGATAATCCTTTGTCAGTAAAAGTATCTGTTATGAAATCTGTATCTAAAGCCATTTTTATTTGAGCCCGTTAATGAGACAAAATTAAATTGAATTAATTTTTGTAATTTTTACCCAGCCCTCGGACACAAGCTCTCGTTCAGTGTGTTTTTTTATTTTTTTGTTTTTGTTTTTGCTATTTGATTTGACATTAAATATCTGAAGCAAGACATATAGAATTATGTAGCAGATAAAAAAAGTTAAATATCTCATCATCCAAATGCTCAAAGTATCCACTCTTAGCTTTGTCAACAGTGCTACAAACCCTTGTCCTTCTTTCAATGAGCTTCATGATGAAGCCTCCTGAAAGTTTCTACTTCACAGCTTTGCCAAGAAATGCAAAGTGTCCAAAGCAGCGATCAAAAGAAAGAGTGGAGATTTAAAAAAAAATCTAAAACATTTTGAGTGGGTTTGAGTAAATTTTTTGTTTACTGGTTTCCACATGTGTTCATTCATAGTTTTAGTAAGAATCTACAATGTAATTAGTCATGAAAATAAACATGACTAATGAATTATTACTGTGTAGACATAAACACAACTTAAAACAAATTAAAAAGTGTGTCCAAACTTTTGTCTGGTACTAACTGTATGTTTTCATTCCTCAGGCTCTGGTGAATTTTTCAGATTACCAGATTTTCCAGGAGCTGATAAAGGGGTATGAAGATAACTCGTTTTATAAGAGTTGTGTTTCTGAGATGTTGCGGATCGTGACGGAGGAGGGCTGCACCAGTCAGAGCAAAGTACTGGACTATCTGGGCGAGAGGTTCAGGGTCAAGTTGATGCTGCCTGAGTGGTACAGCAACCAGCAGTGTGCCGAGTACCTGCTCAAGTAAGGAACTTTATTAGGGCCTGTACCTGATTTTTTGTCATGTATTTGAGGCAACTTAAGTCTGCTATGAAATGTAGTCTGCCTCTAATTAGATAATCAGGGAGTGCAGGTTAGCATGATAGTTGTTAGCTTTACTGTCCCGTCAAAACTCCGCACTCGTCTCTGAAAAGTGAAAAGTGCTTATAAAGTCATTGCAGTAAATAATTAGGATATTCATAATGCATAAGTGAGAAATAACTCTGGACGACTGCAAACAGTTTAAAATGAATTAGTTCTGTTTTTTACATTTTTAAGAGATAAAAAATCAGATACTTTCAATAAATGTATTAATAGATTTCAGGTTTCTCTCATATGGTGCCATTTTAGGACAGTTGAACATTCAAAAGATAGCAGATAATACATTTTTAATTGTTAATTGCTTTGGCAACAACTCATTTAGGGTGTGGGTGAGATTTTAGAACAATTGAGCTACATCTAATGAGCTTGTTACCTCTGTCTTATTTTACGATGCATGCTTTATTTTGTAACACTTTTAACATACTTTGATAAGGATTTCAGATATTTTCAGCTTCTATCCATTAAGCAACATTAATTTCTGGTTTGTAAAATAATATATGTGCATTTATATAACATTAACAGAAGATAAACTGTAAATAAACTGGTGTTATTTTGGCTAAATCAATGTTGACCATGCACTGGTTTCACTGGAGTTACTACAATTTGGAGTATAATGTCTGATTAAAGAATTACTCAGTGTTGTACCTATAATTGCAACTGAAAAGAGTGCAGTGAGCATCAGAACTATTAACTGTTTACAGAATGATACAGAAATATTTTTGTTCCATACTTTCCAACGTTGTGTCTCCACCTGCCTTAGTGAGTGCATTTGCATCCACTTGAAGTCTGACTTGGAGAAATTCTACCTGCTGTGCCTGATGGCGCGTAAACTGTTCACGTTCGCCAAACAGGAGTGTATGGAGGAAAACCCCGACAGCATCATGTGTCAGGAAGTACTGACGCCTGGGCAGCTGTACCTCATGTTCATGAAGGTCAGTCAAGGCCACGAATGATTTTTGATGTATGGATGATGTACTTAAAATGACAACATTGGTGGCAGTACACTGTGATGTAAAAGCAATGTTATAGTGAATTTTTTAAAAGTCCAATATTGTATATATAAAAAAGAAAGTATATTTGGTGAAATTTTACAATTTTAGGTAGGAATTTAGCTTGGTTTAATTAATAATGGTGCATTTATTAACCTTGTAATTACAACTGTGGGTCAAAGATCCTCTTAAAAGAGGTCCAAGAACATAAAAATAAATATGTTCTTTTTATGTCCAAGAACATAAAAATAAATACATACTTGATATGCATAGACACATCTTACATGCCAGACGAAAACAAAATCAAAAAGACGGTCCAAGACTGTAAAGTATTTTATTATCATTACTGTTCTACAACATCTTCACCAACCGGAAAATAACATTTTTCCTCTGTATCAGGAGCGTCTGAGCGCGTGGCTGGTCTCAGTGAAGATGTCGGTGGATAAAAGAGGACACAGACTGAGCTCAGTCTGGACCAGTGAAACCATGATGAAGGTCCTCAACATGGGAACCGACGTCACCAAGGGCTTTGAATATCTGCTCGCCACAGGAAACCTGGTCTCCAGGACGGGTGAGGGCTGAACTGGAGAGAAGGTTAAAACAAATCTTTAAATGTGCACTATGTAAGTATTTAGGTGGAGGGTCTGAAACCTTCTGTTCTCTATGAAATTTTGTTTTGCTTGGAATGTTCCACCATATGGCATCACATTTAGGAATTTCCATTGAAACAAGCAAGTGACTCAACCAAACGAAGACTTTTTTGGCAATAATAACACCTGGAATTAAATGAATGATGGATATTGTTTTACCATATATGGGACATATTAGGCAAAGCATTAACATTTTCATGAGACGAGCAGATCCTCCTAAAGGAAACGTGAATAGAGCAGTAGTTTACCAAATCTGATGGTGTGAAACCTACGTTTATGGAAATTAAGCTCTATGATAGCCTAAAAATTCATGATAATAAAAAAAAAAAAAAAGAGAAGCTTGGATTAAAAAAACTAAATAAATTGAAATGCAGCTGGACTTTGTACTTGATACATTTAATATAGGACACTTTTAATTGAGTAATTAAAGAAAAAAAAAACATAAGTAAAACAGTGGTTTAACTTGTACATAATGATGGTAATAATAATGAATTAATAATAGCTGAAACTTTGATAAAAGTTTTTTAATTGTACTTTATAGAAGGAAACTACGACATACCACACACCAGCACATGAACAATATTATCTTTATGTTCTTTTACGTATTCCTAAACACAAACGACTTCTCTGTCCACAGGTCTGGGGATGCTGCAGAACACTGGCCTTTGTGTTGTGGCCGACAAACTGAACTTTATCCGGTACCTGTCTCACTTCCGCTGTGTGCACAGAGGAGCCGCCTTCGCCAAAATGAGGACAACATCAGTGCGAAAGCTTCTGCCAGAGTCTTGGGGCTTCCTCTGCCCAGTGCACACACCTGACGGAGAACCCTGCGGCCTCATGAACCATATGACCTCCACCTGCAGCATCGTGTCCGAGACTCACCCCACCACAGGCCTGCCTGCGCTGCTCTGCTCGCTCGGTACGGGAGGGGGGCATTTCTTAAAGCAGAACTAAGGGAATTTTTTACCTCTTTAAACTTCGGTTTTCATCCCTGTGATGGCTAAATATGTATTTTTGGAGTGTTTGTAGCGTCTGTATCGCCACCTCTTGTCTCTGTGCGGTAAACCAGCCGTACAATATGTCTGACACAATCCGAAGAGTTCTCCTGGAAAACCCTGGCTTTTTTATTTGGCATTGGAATTCCCTACTTTCTCAAGCATTTTGCATGTTCCTTTCCAAATTTAAAGACTACTTATACTACTACTTTTTATACTTATTACTACTTACTTATTATTTTCCCATTTTGATCTGTCCTACATATTCTGAGGGCACTGCCTGATTAATAAAAATTACATTATATTATTTCACAAGGTAATGGCATTTGTAGCTAAATAAAATGAATCGGCCCCAGTATACATGAGCATCTTAATGTTGTCAATACAGCTGTTATATTCTTACTCAGGTATGACCCCAGTGGACGGGTGCCCTGGTCAGCCTTACTCAGACTGTTACCCTGTGCTGCTGGATGGGGCTGTGGTCGGGTGGGTCGAGGCTGAACTCGCTCCAGTTGTGGTCGAATCCCTGAGGAGATTCAAGGTAATGGATGGATTTACAATAGTTTTATAAGAAATATACATCTGTTTTGTGTGCGAGAAACAAATGTCACTTTGTCTTTATACTCTTCTCCTCTAGGTGTTGCAGGAGAAGCGTGTCCCAGCCTGGACTGAGATCGTCCTGGTTCCTCAGACAGGAAAGGCCAGTCTGTACCCGGGTCTGTTCCTGTTCACGACGCCCTGTCGAATGGTGCGGCCAGTCAGGAACCTTGCTTTGGGGAGGGAGGAGCTCATAGGAACATTTGAACAGGTGCGTTTGCATTTTCGCACAAATCACATCAATAATGAGCAACAAATTTGTGCTTAAGGCCTAACTAACATTTTTTGCATTTACAAAATGATTTCTTAACTGAAAATATTCTTCTGGAAGAACAAATCCTACAATCAGAAGCATTCTTAAGAACAAAAATTCTGCTGTTTTAGAATATTATTACTCGGATAATGCCACCAAAGATTCTAACCCGTCCGTTGGTCTCACAGACTTTACAGGCTGCTCTTCTGCTGTGGCAGCAGTGACGGCCCCAGTCTGTCCCAGCCTCAGTGCTCTCCATGTGGGCCACTGTCACAGCGACTCAACACCCCCATGACCAAAATGCACTCATATGCAGCCTTTAGATTCCTTTTGGAGTACACCTGTGTTTATATAGTCTTTTTCCCTTCTTTTCCAGCTGTACTTGAACGTGGGCATCCTGGAGCGCGAGATTAAGGCTGGCGTCACTACTCATCAGGAGCTGTTTCCTCACACAATGCTCAGCGTTGTCGCCAACTTCATCCCCTACTCCGACCACAACCAGAGCCCCCGCAACATGTACCAGTGCCAGATGGGTAAGACTGCTGACAGAATCATTAAAAGGGATATTTTATGTAAAATTTAACCATGCTTTTAAACATGTTATAACAGTGTTCCCTAATCTTTAGTTTAGTCAAGTTGTTTTTCAATTGATTCTTGTATGTTTGAGTAATCCTATATTGTGCATTCAAGGCTTAAGTGCATTACAATTTCAGTTTTACCACCTATCTCCAGCCACACCTTTGTAGTTGCTGTACTTACAACTTCGATTACTAAGTTGCTTTAGGTCAATATTGCAGTTAAAGAAATAAATCAATAAAATTTTCTGAATATGTTACAACTAAATACTGAATACCTCAAAAAGCCTAATATTGGGGATGGGACGAGATATAATTTCCACAAGATGAGATGCGAGATTGTGTCCATGAGAATGAATTGTAAAAAACGTGGCAGGAAAATCTCCCTAGATCATTTTTCTCATGTGTGCATCTTGAAACAATATTGTTTCAGGAGATCTTGTCCCATCCCTACCTTATATGAATTCTTTAAACATGTTCTTCACTTACATCAGATACTTACAATGTGTCCTGTATACTCCTCATGTAGGTAAGCAGACGATGGGCTTCCCCCTGCACGCCTTCCTGGATCGTTCTGATAATAAACTGTACAGACTGCAGACTCCACAGAGCCCGCTAGTGAGACCGTGCATGTATGACCACTACAACCTGGACAACTACCCCAGTGGCACGAATGCTATTGTGGCCGTCATCTCCTACACAGGCTACGACATGGAAGACGCTATGGTGAGTACGGCTGGGGTTGACTGAAGAGATGCCCTTTTGACCGATTACTTGACAAAAAGAGGGCATTTACAAGACTACAACCACACGGAAATTTATGCAAAATCAACAATTTAAACAAAAATCTCCTGGGAAACGGTGTATTCATATGGCGTTCTGGTGTTGTATCCCTATTAGAAATTACTACTGTATTTTCCGGACTACAGAGCGCGCCTGATTTAAAGCCGCATGCTTTAACTGTAGAAAAAAAACTTGTACAAGCCGCATCGGTTTTTAAGCCGCACAGGACACATGTGTGAAGTACTTCCTGGTTCTAGACCTGAGCACAGGACACATGTGTGAAGTACTTCCTGGTCCCGAGCAGCAGTGTTCTATCTGGATGTACTGTTCTGTCTTAAGGCTCGTTTGGAGAGGCCAGTGAGCAGGACGTTACAGTCGTCTAACCTCCTGGAGACAAATGCAGGATAAGTGTCTCCAAGTCTGGTTTGACAGTAAACCTTTGATTTGGAGAATTTTCGAAGGGAGTTTAGTATCAAATGAAAACATCAACCAAAACCAAAACCAAGTTGAGGCTTATTATGACTTGGAAGTGTTATATTGACAAACTCCTTCCTGTCTTTCCAGATTTTGAATAAATCTTCATGGGAGCGTGGTTTTGCTCACGGCTGCATCTATAAAACTGAGCTGGTGGATTTGGCCGATAAAGTCCGAGGAGAGCACTCCGTGGTTTTCGGGGCCAAACCTGGAGATCCCAAAAACATGAACAAGCTGGACTCTGACGGACTACCCTTCATCGGCTCCACACTGAAATATGGAGATCCCTTCTACTCCTACATCAACCTCAACACAGGCCAGAGCAACACTACCTTCTACAAGTAAGACATCAGATTAGCAACTGCAGCTACTTTACCTAGTGTTACAACCCAGCTCAGCTAGGGATAGGGGAAGTAACAAACCATGTAATTTATTTAAAAGGAATGTTAAGGTAAAAATAAAAAGAGGCTCTTAACACAGAAGGTAAAGGTATAATTAAAAGCTAACAAAACTAAAGTATATAAATTACAATAATACAAAAACAAACCAGTCTCAGAAATAAGTCAAATGACTGCAAGTGTCTTGTTGTGGAAAAATTACAATTCTCGATGAAAAGTAATTCATTTGGGAAGGAGAGTTGTGAAATATGGAAAAAGGTTTATTCTTTGTCACTGCAGATACAGACAGGACAGGGCCCAGACCTGCCCTGGCCACAGACTGGCCCTTTCTGCGTCTCCCCCAGTCTGAGTCTCTGTCTAAGTTCTCGTCTAAATCCCCGGGCTTCTGAGCTCTGACTGCATATGCCAGAATGACAAAGCTACATACATTTCAAAGCAGAGTGACTTTTGTTTCACACCCATAAGATAATGACCAACAATACTACCATTTAATAGATATTTTAACAGTAGTGCCTCTCACTCAAAAAACAAGTCTGTGATTCTTCCCATTAAAATCTTAATACAACATGTACTGTATGTTAATATAATGTCATAATCTCAGACTTTGTGCAAGGGCCTAAACTCTATGGGAGATTCACTGTTTTTGAAAGAAATGTCCAAAGTCTGTAGATGTTGAACCTCGTCAATATTTATGAGGGATGGACTCCACAAATTTGATGTCTTGAGGTTGAATAATTCCACGTTTCTGAATATACTGTGTTTATTTATATTGACAGAGAAGACACTGAACTTTGTAATGAATGGGTCTATCCACATGGAACAAAAACAGAGATTTTAACCACCAACCAGGTCAACAAATCTGCAATCTGACAGTTAAACGGCAAATTCCACCAACCAATTCTGACCTGACCTCCAGCTCAATTAAAATTTTAGAACCAAGGCTATGGAAGTTTCAAAGTATTTATAAATTCGGATGTCTCTGACTTGCAGATTTAACAATAGTTTAAACAAAAACCTCAGAATTATACTTTTGCTCTGTCCATTTCCAGAAACCAGGAGTCATGTGTGGTGGACAACATCAAAATCTGCAGCAACGACTTGGGCTCCGGTCAGTTCAAACGAGTCTGCATCACTGTACGAATCCCGCGAAACCCGACCATCGGAGACAAGTTCGCCAGCCGCCACGGACAGAAGGGAATCCTCAGTCGCCTTTGGCCCGCGGAGGACATGCCGTTCACGGAGAGCGGGATGACTCCGGATATTCTCTTCAACCCGCACGGTTTTCCTTCCAGAATGACCATCGGAATGCTCATCGAAAGCATGGCCGGAAAGTCAGGCGCACTGCACGGTCTAAGCCACGACGCCACCCCTTTCACCTTTTCCGAGGAGAGTTCGGCTTTGGAATATTTCGGAGAGATGTTGAAAGCCGGTGGCTACAACTACTACGGCACCGAAAGACTTTACAGCGGCGTGAGCGGTTTGGAAATGGAAGCGGACATATTTATCGGAGTGGTTTACTATCAAAGGCTGCGTCACATGGTTTCCGACAAGTTTCAAGTCCGAACGACCGGAGCGAGGGACAAAGTTACTAACCAGCCAGTAGGGGGCAGGAACATCCAAGGAGGCATCCGATTCGGAGAGATGGAGAGAGATGCGTTGCTAGCTCACGGTTCGTCCTTCCTGCTTCACGACAGGTTGTTTAATTGTTCGGATCGTTCGATAGCTCAGATTTGCGTTGATTGCGGGAGCTTGCTGTCCCCGCTGCTGGAAAAACCGCCACCGTACTGGTCGTCCACGAAGCACCGAAAAACAGTGTGCATGCTGTGTGGAAAAAGTGAGGCTATCGATACTGTGTCTGTGCCTTATGTTTTCAGGTATTTCGTGGCGGAGTTAGCAGCGATGAATATAAAAGTCAAATTAGAAGTCAAATAAAGTGTATAAGTGGGTTTCGGATGACATCATAATATTCTGCAGTTCTGTAAAGCAGCACTGTGTAACTTTTCTGATGGAGGGTCTGCCACCAGTCACCAGAAGACTTTCCCATTAAAAAAATAAACATTTTGTACTAATTTGTTCATTCATATTGCAGCGGGTCTCATTTTTCAGCATTTTGAAACCCATGGATAAGGGGATGTTCTTGCTTTGCCTGGAATATTCCACTATACGGCATTACACTTGTCTCTGTGGAAAAGGACGCCGCTACAGGGCAACACGTTTTTAACTAATGTACACACCTGCGATTGAGTTAAATGCCAGACTGGGACATTTTAGGCAAAGCAATAGCATTTATCTGAAGACAAGCAGCTGATCCGCCACCAGAAAAGTTACAGATTGCATCTTTAAATTGAAATGGATTCTAGCAGAATTACTGTTGCTGGTGTGAAGATGTTTTGCGATCAGATTCAGCAATTGTGGATTTTCCTTTTGGACAATTATGAAAATAACTTGCAGCTGGTAATACAGGAATATGGATCCAGCCTCATCAGCGCCCCCTACAGGCTAAAGACAGTCACATGTAGTTTTGACTTGGAAAGGGCTAAACAGACATGTTTTATGGCATATTTTTGTGGAATGTTTGGGAACAGATATTGCATCAAGTTGACCCTAATGATCAAATTAACAAATGATTTCAAGCTTATGTGGTCTGTTATCTTATATTTTATTAAAAAATATATGTTTAAAAAAAAAGGCTGGCTATTGCACACACCATCACAATAACCTTTTTTAGAAATACAGTACATTTGATTACACAGACGCTTGAAGCAGCCATGTTTGATTAGTTGTTTTATCTGCTAAAATCTGATACAAAAAGACAGTGTAAAATATGTTGATTTTAGACAGATAAACATACAATTTTATGCATAACTAGTCCCATCGGTAATGTAACAACCAATCACAGTACTGTATAGAATTTTATAGAGGCAATTTAAAGAATTTGGTCTAAGGAATAAAAGCTCTTATATAGAGGTTTTTAATATCTACTCTAATGACAGGCTAACTAAAACATCTCATTAAAATGCTTAATTAAATGTATCCAAAAAGAGGTAAAAATATAAAATTCAGATAAATGCTGAACTAGAAAAACAGATAAAGTAAAAAGAGTAATTTTCTTCAACAAAACAATCTTAGTTAAAGAATGAACCAATGATCAGGCCAGAAGAGCATCTGACGTCAAATAAACTCCAGATATAACTCAGTGCTTACAGTGACTTGACTGTTCAAAACTGCAGAAGAGAAGCCTCGTCTCTTCATAGCAGCATTTGACTGTATCAAGCATGAATGTTACAGATCCATGGTATCAAGCAGCAGATTTTGAAAACTGGCTGTGACCTGTCAGAACTCTTCATGTATTGCTCTTAATTTGCCAAATAATTGCAACTTAGTACAGGAATGTGCACGGAGACAGGTGAAAACTGAAAATTTCTGAACTATCGAGACTCAAATGCAGGACAATAAAGGATTACTCAATAACGGGTATGAATCAGTCAAGATGCAACTTTGAGTAACCTAATAATGAAGGAATAGTGTTATAACATGGTAAAATGCTCATTAAAGTTGATTTTTGCATAGTTAAATCATTGTTCCAGTGGTCAGTGCTAGCATATCCGTTACATCTGGTTGGAAAACACTAGTCTAATTGAGGTGAGCCAGTACTTGCGGCAGCTCCAGTACATTTGCTATAGTGTAGTGTGGTTTAATAGCATTACTCTCATTGGCCTCTGCACTTTTAATCCAAACTGTAGCTTTGAGATGCGCCTTCAGCCCTCCTTGTATATCTGTATCTAGTGAATCCCCCACTATAATACAATCCTGAGCTTCCACTCCCAACATCTCAAAACACAACCGAAAAATGGACACGGACGGTTTCTGCTCCTCCTGCTCTCCTCCCACAACAACTTCATCAAAAAACTCCTCACAATTTGAAACTTCAACCTTTTCCCGCTGAGTCTGCGTTTCGCCATTGGTCAAAAGAAGCAGTTTATATTTCGTTCTCAGATCTTTAAGTAGCGCTTGGACTTCTGGAGACATGGTGAGCAGTTGTAGACGGCTTGATTTCCATAATTTGTAGCAGTCCGAACCCAAGGATTCATTAGGACAGGAGCCCACGGTCTCTTGGATGCTTTCTTCCCAGTGCAAAGAGCGACTTGGTCGATGTTTTTTCCCGTCGCTGGGTTGAAAACTTCATTGTAAAGTTTTTGTTTGAATCGGCTGCAAATGGTTTCAATGGAAGCGTCATCAAGACTCAAGCTGGATTTTAGAAGTTCGCCCACCTGGAATAAAACAAGAAGGTAACAAGATAAGAAAAAGAAACATTTGTCCACAATGGCTGCTTTGCAAATACAGAATGATATGTCTGGTTATGGGATCTAATACTTTATACCGGGGGTGTCCAAAGTTTTCTCATTAAGGGCCACGTATAAAAACGCAGACAAAGCTGATTGAGGGCCATAGACTGGTCGCCAAAACAGTGAATACTTCAAATCTGCATTATTATTCCAAGTTAGACTGAGCTACTAGACCTTTATTCATGCTACATCCTCAATGGGACACATTAAATATTTGATATGGCCTTGTTAAAGTAGATTTTCAGAAATGTACAGCAAAAAGTACTGTTTAAAGTAATATGGGCCAATTCACCTGGAAGCTTGAGGGCCAAGAAAAATTGGTCTGAGGGCCGCATTTGGCCCCCGGACCACAGTTTGAACATGTCTGCTTTATACACAGTCAGGATAATCGCAAATGTGATTCCATGGAAATAGAAAATTAAAACCATACTTTGGAATATTATCCATAGAGATACATTTTATGCCATACTGAGGAAGACTGTGAACAAATGAACAACATTTCCATGGAAAGAAGCAGAAGGAGGCCCTATTTCAAGCCAAATAAGTCAGGAGATGGTGTGGAGATGAATCTGTCATAGCAGATAGATAAAATTCACTGTTTCCATAGTTACACCAGACCATAAATGATTCAGAACTGATCCTAACAATAATCACACCTAAATGTCTACTAAATCTACCTTTAAAACCATTCTAATTCAGTGGCATTACTGATAGATTCACAACTTAAGTTTGAATAGCAACTTTTTTCAAATTTAGTGTTGAATTAGTTTATTTTCCTTCACCTTTTGAAGAGCCACGGCTCCTGCTCCGCTCGTGTCGATCAGGGTGTTGTCCAGGTCAAAAATAATCGCTTTTACTCCTGTAGTTTCCATTTTTTAAGAGCACACTTTTCATCCACACTCTCCAAACCAGAAAGCCTACAAACGCGGAAGTGCAGAGCAGAGAGGTGCATTGTGGGACATGTAGTCGTATCAACAATAAGCGATATCTGAATACTGGCGCTAGAGGGCGCACTTACCTCACACACGGGCTCACAGACTTCAAATATTTAACTAATCTAGAATTGTACTTAATGGGCTTTTGGTCTATGCCATTTTTGTTGTGAGAGAGACAATTTTTCAAACTCTACAAAATTATTTATGTGCTAGTTATTAGTCATAGTTAAATTATATATATATTAGTTTTCTCTTAATTAAGGAATGCAGTGGTTATACAAATGTGTTTGGGATATTTGTTAAAAAGGTTAAAGGGGACATACTCTGCAAAACTGACTTTTATAACCATGATATTGTGCACCCTCATCACGCTGTAGTATTTTGATCGATACTTGATACTTGCATGTGTGAGTAATCCTGTATTGTCCTGTAGTTGAGCCTTGAGTGCTCTGAATTTTCACCACCCAACTCCCTAATTATTATTATTATTATTATCATTATTATCATCGCTATTATTATTATTAGTAGTAGTAGTAGCAGTAGTAGTATTTACTTATTTATTTATTGTTTACTGTTTGTATTGTCAATAATAATAATAATAATAATAATAATAATAATAAATAATAATAATAATAATAATAAATAATAAAGTATTCATATTATTAGTGATTATTTGAAAACAAAAAAAAATAAGAAAACTTAATTTCACCTATTGTGCATGTTTTTTATGGGAGGAAACTGGACAACCCACCCAGACACAGGGAGAAACACATTCAGCACAGAAAGAAAAAAGGGAGTTGAACCTGCAACCTTCTTGCTGTGAGGCGAGAGTAGACTGACAGAAGGCAGGCTGTCAATCAAACTCTCACACACAAATATACACACACACACACACGCACACACGCACACACACGCACGCACGCACGCACACGCACACACACACACACACACACACAAACACACACGCACGCGCACACACACACACACACACACACACACACACACACACACACACACACATACACACACACACACACACACACACACACACACACACACACACACACACACACACACACACACACACACACACACACACACACACACACACACACACACACACACACACACACACACACACACACACACACACACACACACACACACACCTCATTCATTCTAGTCAATGTGGCTGAAGTGTTGTGACTGAGGACACGACAGTCACTGCTGCCTCACTGTGGCACCTGAGATTCTTCTAGTTTCTCATCCGAGTCCTAACCAGGACCAACCGCTACCAACAGCTTATCTTCTGAGATCTGACAAGATCTGACAAGAGGCTTTGACACGGAAGTAGCAATAACAGCAAAAAGTAACCTGCAGTGGGGGGAATATAAGGCTGTGCTCGACCAAAGAGATTCTTGATCGACTAAAAGGGCGAGAGGCATTCGCAAAAGTTCAATACTCTGATCTTAAACCATATTTTACCCAAAGTGCACCAACAAAACCAGAAAAAGTACTGATAAATTGTGTATTTGTGTGTTTAAAGGTAGCATTAATTCTCATTTTTTCATCTATCTGCATTCTTATTTCTGCTGTTGTGGATTTAAATATTTTGCAATCCCCAAAAAAACAACAGACGCCATCCACCGATTAATGCACTAAACAACTAAACGACTGCAGCAAAATACAAGTAAGTCACAGTGCAAGTCATTGGTGTAAAACTAATGCATTGTGCCAAATTAATTAATATTTAAATGCAACAATCATCATTTTTAGAAAGTAAAATATGTGTGTGTTAAAGAGGACATGTCGTGCTTCTGTCTGTGGATCATTACATTATAATTTGGACATTTTAAATCACAATATTGATCTGAAACAACTTAATAAAAGAAACAAGTCCATTGATTTCCGCTTCAGAAAACTGTGGAGCTGAAAATGTAACTGGAGAATGAAGTAAGTGCAGAGAAGTGGTCGAAACAACTGTAACAAAAGCTCTAAAAAGTCGATTTTGCATAATAGGTCCACTTTAAATTCTTGCTGTATCTGTGACCCACTTCTGCTCCTGTCTCAGATAATCCCTGTCGTTAAAAAAACAGTTCCTGGAGCGGCCGATCTGCAGGAGGCTGTTGAAATGGTGTCGCCTGCTGTTCGTGACAGTGTGATGCCAGGTTAAACATAATTTCGTGACAGGAGTAAAATCCTCACATACCTGGGCTCTTATGTAAGGCCTCTGTGTGTCTGTGGCTCTGAGGGAACACGCCCGACACAGCCAGCGACCAAACCGCGCCATAGCAACGCCACAATTCCCACGCATCAACCACATCTATCCTTAGATTTTACACGCTATAAGAACTGTCAACATGTGGGCTGATATTCCATAGATGAAAAATAGCTATAAATAACCTTTGGGATAATACGGGTCCATCATTCACAAATTCTCAAATGAACTAAAATAGAAACATGTTTAAATCTTGAGAACTGCACAAGATAAAACAGACTATAGTGTTTAAATATATTTTTCAGACATAACTTGACCAATCCCTAAGTTTATCCGTGCACATACAGTATTACATTTGCCAATTAAGGAAAACCAGTTGAAGAATGATGAATTTACAATGCACATTTTTATTCAACAACTTTATTATCACTGAGCAACGATATTATTGACGACATTGTACTGAGATTTGGAAATAAGTCAGCTCAGTAACGAGTGCACAAGCCACTTTTTTGTGTTTCTGTGTCAAATTGCAGAAGCTCTAAGCGTCTCGCAGCATGGATTATTTTATTGTTTGTTCATCTTTGTTACACACAGGTCAAAAGTGGTAGCTTTGGCAGAACTGACAAGGCTAGAGCTGGTATTGCCGCAGGGCCGGCCCAGCCTATAAGCAGAATAAGCAGCTGCTTAGGGCCCCGTGGCCACCAGAGGGCCCTCAAGAGCCCATGCATTTATATTGAGACTACTATAATATATCACATTTTATTGAACACAGGGCTTATGTATTTGCAGCATTTTTGATTTTTTATATCTATAGTAGTAAAATATCTGCTGCTGCAAATTCAGCTGAGGGCCCCCTGAAAAGCTGGGGCCGGCCCTGCATTGCAGTTTGAACCCTTGAAATATAGAGAGACAAAAACAATAATTAAACAACGCTTTATTAGCAGTTCAAGAGTTTGCAAACAGATCATGTATGTAGAAGAATGGTGGACATCAGCAGTAACTTACCCTGGGACATTTCAGCCTTGTGAATGTGAAATATTATTGTACTTTGATTGATTTTTTCTCCTTGTAATGTTTGTATATTATTAAAAATAGCTATTTAAAAAGTGAAATGCCGTCACACAGTCCCTTAGAAGAACTGGTCCTCCACAGCTGCTAGAGGAGGGAATATTCTTCTGAGGGAAGAAAAAAAGCACTTTTACCTTTAAACCCTGTCAGTGGTGGAGCAAAATGAAGTAAAAGTAGTAAAGTACTGTTCTTAAGTAAACAAATTTAGGTATCTGTTTACTTGAATATATTTTACAGTGGATAGTTTTTACTTTTACGTTACTACATTTTGAGAGCAGGTATCTGTACTTTCAACTTCAGTACAATTAAAACACGACTTGAAAGTTTAAGTATATTTTTTATTTTTAGGACTTGCAGAAAAGCCTTAGAGGTTCATTTTTTTCCAAATTCATAATTTCAGTAGTCCTGGGTGCTCTGAAATAAATAAATAAAAAAATTCATTAATTAAGAAAATAAAATTATATATATATATATATATATATATATATATATATATATATATATATATATATATATATATATATATATATATATATATATATATATATATATATATATAATATGTATATATATATATATATATATATATGTTTGGGGATATACATACAGACAGAATGGTGATGGCAGACATCTCAGTCCAGAAAAGTGCAGTACTAGGAACAGCAAAGATACTGCGCAGAACCCTCAAGCTCCCAGGCCTCTGGTAGAGGTCCCGAGCGTGGAAAAAAAGGGGGTAAAAGACCACCCGCAGAGGGTGAGGAGGAGATTTTTATATATATATAAATACATAAACAAACAAATAAATAAATAATAATAAAAACAACAACAACAAATAAATAAATAAAAACATCTAGATATGGAAAAAAATATCGATTCAGTTGTTTCTATTGAACAGAATTCAACACAAATCATTATAAAAATACATTTGAAGCTTGATTGATCTCAAACTTTTACCTTTTACTTTAAGTAAATTTTTAAACAGGCAATTTTATACTTTTACTCAAGTACATTTTTTCACGTGATTCTTTAAGTTTTACTTGAGTATATATGTATTTTTGCTCTGATATCTGTACTTTTACTACTTAAGTCACAACACTGAGTAGTTCTTCCTCCCTGGCTCCCATAATCTTGTCATTTTCTTTCAGCATAATTGAAGCCAGTAAAAAATATTTAATCAAAACACACATTCATTCATCTTCAGTTATTTGGAAAAGTACCAACACGACTTAGTAACATGATCCATTTTCACAAATCACTTCCCACATTGAGCGACAGTACTGGGTTGTTCATGTCACCGTAACGTCATTATCATATTATTTCAATCACTTCCAAAAGACACATCAATAAATCAGAACAGAGAGAAGCTGTAACATGTCATTAACTTTAGGAACATAAAAACACTGCCGCTCGCATGCAACCGAGCAAAACCCAGTGCACTTCCGAGCTCTTCTGCTGCATCAGGCCTGGAAATTAAAGCACAGGTTACAGTTTAGACAGTCCAAACCTTTACCGAGGGGCCACAGATTAAAATAGTGAATAACTGCCTCTGATTTAAGCTTGACTGAGCCACCACACCATCAATAATGTTTGTCTGATGGTAAAATGTTTCAAAATGTGTAGCAAAAGTAGGCTCTCGACATAAACGTCATTGGCCGAGTGCTCAGATCTACTGGCTCACAGATCGACGGTGCGATTCCGGCTCCCACAGATGAATCCTGCCGTCGTGTCCTTGGGCAAGACACTTAAGAAGAATAAAAACCTTTAGAACTACTTTTGATCATTTGGGCCAATTCACCGGGAAGACTACGGGCCGGAAACAACTGGTCTGAGGGCCGCAATTGGCCCACGAGCCGTAGTTTGGCCACCCCTGGACTATACACTTCATCATTATATTTAAGATATTACTAAAAATGTTTCCTGATTTTGCCTACTTTGACAAATTTGGTGATGTTTATAATTTTACTTATGGTACCAAGGGCCAAAATTAAACTAGAAGACTTTCATTTTGAGCAGGAGGAGCTGGAGGATGTGTCTGGGGTGAGGGAAGTCTGGGAGTCCCTGCTTAGCCTGCTGCCCCCACGACCCGGCCCTGGATATGCGGAAGAGGTTTAAACTGTCAGAAAAATGGTTTAAACTGTCAAAAAAATACCTTCCTCGTGCGTAAATGTCTGTGTTGATGACAGACGGATTCTGTTTTAACATTCAACACTACTTCCTGTATTTTTATACTTTTTTTACTCCCACCAAACTAGGTAATAATTAGAAAAACGTGAAAACCTGTCATATGCACTTTAAAGGAGACGTATCAGAAGACATTTGGAAGTGTACCACTGGAAATCCCCCTCACTGCAGTGGAAGGAACAGCCTAATGACTTCCCTAATATTCTCACGGCATTTTGGCCCAAAGCTGCGTGCGTCTTTGGCTTTTATCTGAGTGGGAGGTGCAGGACTCACACGCCACGCTGTGTGTCAGATAGGCAAAAATATTTCAACAATGGAAAGGTAGAACTAAGAAAAGGCCCTCAAACTATTAGATTAGATTAAAGGGGCCCATATTACAAGCGTTTTCTGAGCTGGGTCAAATCAAAAACATACATAGAGTTGTGTTTTGTTCCATTCACGCACATTTAACACATGAATCTGGCATATTTAGGCTGTGTTCTCTCAAAATGAAAACTATTTATGATACAGAAGAAGCTGCCTCTGTAGTTTTAGCCTCTGTGCACAAGAAAATATTGTAGATTTTCCGTGGCAATCTCAAGTGAACAATAGCTCAAATGAAAAGGTTATTCTTTTATATTGTAGAGTAAATCAGTTTAGACTAAAAATATCTGCTAACTTGAACTAGATCCGATGGAACAGAGCGTTTTGAGCTTTGAAGATGCAGACAGCCCAATAATCCAGGATTACTCAAGCACGTGTGAAGCTCCAGGTATGTTTCTGATGAGGTAACAACATTATAGCGTGACTACAATCTCACATTTTGCGTAATATCGGACCTTTAATCTTCAAAAGACAAGAATAGGCATAGAACTAACGTCTAATGACTAACATATTGTAAATAATCCACTTCTCAAACTTCAGCTAATTTTATTTTAGGTGAAGGATCCTCTCTGACATTGTATAATGGTGAATAAAGGGAGTGATCCGGGAAACTGTTTTGTTTCCTGTTCCCCCAAATCTTGACATGGCTCCAGAAGTGTTCCAGTAACTAAACCAATATATAAATTTAGCTCTGTCTATGTAAATCAAAGGATGAATGAATTGTCGGAAGAATATGGAATACACTGGAATAATCACTCCCTCGGCTCTCCTCAGTGAAAATAAATGTTATGTGTCTAGTATCAATATCCTCTCAGGGTTTTACAGGTTTAAAAAAATAATTATTTATTTATTTATGTATTTATTTATATTTTTATTTTCATTTATTTATTTTTTTTTTTTCTTCATTTTATTCAATTACAGATGTTTTCTTTGCTTGAAAAATGCCTGAAAAACATGAGCAAGGCAAGTTTATTTGTACAGCACAGTTCGCACAAAAGATAATTCAAAGTGCTTTACAGAATAACAAAGACTTTAAAATCACAATATAACAAATCAAAACATAAATAATCACAAATAATTATTATACAATTAACATTAAAGCAGAAGAGGCAGAATAAAAACCTTTCAGTCACAGCAGATAAACAGTTTTGAGCCTGGATTTAAACTTTGTCAAAGTCGAGTCTGTCTCACATCTTCAGACTGTTCCAGGTTTTAGCTGCATAAAACTGAAACACTGATTCTCCAGGTTTAGTCCTGACTCTGGGACCAGCAGGAGGCCGGTCCCTGAAGTCCTCAGACTGTGAGATGGTTCATGTGGCTCTAACATGTGGGAGATGTTCTTTGGTTCATGGAGAGACTTGTTCACACAGAGACACAGGACACATGTGTGAAGTACTTCACCTGACACAGGACACATGTGTGAAGTACTTCACCTGAGACAGGAGGACACATGTGTGAAGTACTTCACCTGAGACAGGACACATGTGTGAAGTACTTCACCTGAGCACAGGACACATGTGTGAAGTACTTCACCTGAGATGTTCAGGACACATGTGTGAAGTACTTCACCTGAGACAGGACACAGGACACATGGTGAAGTACTTCACCTGAGACAGGACACATGTGTGAAGTACTTCACCTGACACAGGACACATGTGTGAAGTACTTCACCTGAGACAGGACACATGTGTGAAGTACTTCACCTGAGACAGGACACATGTGTGAAGTACTTCACCTGAGCACAGGACACATGTGTGAAGTACTTCACCTGAGACAGGACACATGTGTGAAGTACTTCACCTGAGACAGGACACATGTGTGAAGTACTTCACCTGAGACAGGACACATGTGTGAAGTACTTCCTGGTTCTAGTCAGACTCTCGCAGCAGTGTTCTATCTGGATGTACTGTTCTGTCTTAAGGCTCGTTTGGAGAGACCAGTGAGCAGGACGTTACAGTCGTCTAACCTCCTGGAGACAAATGCAGGATAAGTCTCTCTGAGTTTGGTTTTGACAGTAAACCTTTGATTTTTACAATGTTTTTAGATGACATACAATGCTACTATGAAGGGCTCACCTCTCCACAGATCTAACTTGCAACTTGGCCTGGCAACGTCACCTGGAGATAAAAATGGAGATAAAAAAAAAAAAAAGTGACCGTCCACCAGACCAGAAAAAAGAAAAGTAACACTGCTACAAAGCCACACATATGCTACAGCGACAGGTGGGTAGTAGTAGTAGTAGTAGTTACTTCAAAATAATATTACTCAAGTAGAAGTACAAAGTAGTACTCCAAGAAATTACTCAAGTCAGGGTAAAAAAGTATTTGGGAAAACTACTCAAGTGAGACTATTAGAGTAACTGTGACGACGTAATTTCTGATTTATAATTTGAGATGAATGTAATTTGAAGAACAAAACTTTAAACATGCACAAACTAAACCATATTTGAACGAGCGGTGCAAAAAAACACAAATCTTTTCATATTGTCGACATAAAACTTTTGTCACGTGTAGATTCAGTCACCAAACCTTTTACTCAAGTAAGAGTACTGTTACTTCAGTAGTAGGAGTAAAAGTATGCTGCTAGACAAGTACTCTGAAAAGTACAATTAAATGAGTACTACACACCTCTACATAGTAAATATTTGTACTTGCTGTTGCTACTATGCCCTTTTCACCCTTGATAATACGACATACCTGATATTGTCCTGTATTTCACCTGCTGCTCCACACCCTCCTGTATCTCGGTTCTGCTCTGGTTATTTAGAGCCTTACGTGACACGAGACACGATTTTAGATCCAGGTATAATCTCTAAATCTAGATATGCGGATTTCCTCCATCAGATATCAACACGCTGCTTTCTTACTATGAAAGCTCGACTTCTGAATATTCTGCGTACTTTACAGATTAAGATGACATGTTTTTGGAGACTAAATTGCTTTTATTTTTTCAGTGTTGGAGATGTGGACGAGTGGGGGCCACACACACGTAGATGTGAGATTTTATCATGTCCAGGGGAATGTGGGGGCTGCAGTCTAAAGAGAGAAAGTGCAGAGTTTTAAATGGCACAGTCCTGGTAAATGAGAGAGAGACTGGCAACCTGCAGGTACCAAGGACAAACAAACATAAACACGGCAAAAGAGACTGAACCAGGACTAGACCAGGACTAGACCAGGACTAGACCAGGACTAGACCAGGACTGAACCAGGACTAGACCAGGACTAGACCAGGACTAGACCAGGACTGAACCAGGACTAGACCAGGACTAGACCAGGGCTAAACCAGGACTGAACCAGGACTAGACCAGGACTAGACCAGGACTAGACCAGGACTGAACCAGGACTGAACCAGGACTAGACCAGGACTAGACCAGGACTAGACCAGGACTAGACCAGGACTACTAGACCAGACCAGACTGAACCAGGACTAGACCAGGACTAGACCAGGACTAGACCAGGACTGAACCCAGGACTGAACCAGGACTAGACCAGGACTAGACCGAGACAAGACCAGGACTGAACCAGGACTAGACCAGGACTAGACCGAGACTAGACCAGGACTGAACCAGGACTAGACCAGGACTAGACCAGGACTAGACCAGGACTAGACCAGGACTGAACCAGGACTGAACCAGGACTAGACCAGGACTAGACCAGGACTAGACCAGGACTGAACCAGGACTAGACCAGGACTAGACCAGGACTAGACCAGGACTAAACCAGGACTGGACCAGGGCTAAACCAGGACTAGACCAGGACTAGACCAGGACTATACCAGGACTAGACCAGGACTGAACCAGGACTAGACCAGGACTAGACCAAGACTAGACCAGGACTAGACCAGGACTGAACCAGGACTGAACCAGGACTAGACCAGGACTAGACCAGGACTAGACCAGGACTAGACCAGCACTGAACCAGGACTGAACCAGGACTAGACCAGGACTAGACCAGGACTAGACCAAGACTAGACCAGGACTAGACCTGGACTAAACCAGGACTAGACCAAGACTAGACCAGGACTAGACCTGGACTAAACCAGGACTAGACCAAGACTAGACCAGGACTAGACCTGGACTAAACCAGGACTGGACCAGGGCTAAACCAGGACTGGACCAGGACTAGACCAGGACTAGACCAGGACTAGACCAGGACTGAACCAGGACTAGACCAGGACTAGACCAGGACTGAACCAGGACTGAACCAGGACTGAACCAGGACTAGACCAGGACTAGACCAGGACTAGACCAGGACTAGACCAGGACTAGACCTGGACTAAACCAGGACTGAACCAGGGCTAAACCAGGACTAGACCAGGACTAGACCAGGACTAGACCAGGACTAGACCAGGACTAGAACCAGGACTGAACCAGGACTAGAACCAGGACTAGACCAGGACTAGACCAGGACTAGACCAGGACTAAACCAGGGCAAAAACAGGACTGAACCAGACTAGACCAGGACTAGACCAGGACTAGACCAGGAGACTACTACCAGGACTAGACCAGGACTGGACCAGGACTAGACCAGACTAGACCAGGACTAGACCAGGACTAGACCAGGACTAGACCAGGACTAAACCAGGACTGAACCAGGACTAAACCAGGACTAGACCAGGACTAGACCAGGACTAGACCAGGACTAGACCAGGACTGAACCAGGACTGAACCAGGACTAGACCAGGACTAGACCAGGACTAGACCAGGACTAGACCTGGACTAAACCAGGACTGAACCAGGGCTAAACCAGGACTAGACCAGGACTAGACCTGGACTAAGCCAGGACTAAATCAGGGCTCAAACAGGACTAAACCACGGCTGAACCAGGACTAGACCAGAACTAAACCAGGACTAAATCAGGACTGAACCAGGACTAAACCAGGACTCGACCAAGACTAGACCAGGACTGGACCAGGAGTAAACCAGGACTGAATCAGGGCTAAACCAGGATTAAACCAGGATTAGACCAGAACTAAACCAGATTGATTTTATAGCCAAGGTAAATACATTTTGGTATTATTTTATAGTCTGAGTTGCCAGTGCCCTAACCTGCAGATAGAGGACACAAGTTTTTCTCATTCTCATTATGTGGACAGGCCATGCCTCATGTGGAAGCTCACAACCTCTAGATTTTACTCAGTGAGCTGCAGAGGCTGCATTAGCACTGATTAATGACTGGCTGCAGGTACTAGGGTTAAAGTAGCGACCATTCAGATCAGAGAGTGTCCTTTCAGATTTAAACCAACTGGATTTTAGCATTGAGACAACCCAGATGAGAGTGTTTTTGTTGAAATATGATGTTTAATCACAGTCAGTGGTCTATGGGTCAGTATTTAAACACAGGTAAAATATTTTAACCTAATTTCTAACCTGATTTCTGACCTTCTGTCCTGCAGGTTTACACGTCATACACAACAGAACCAAATTATATCATAAATGGGACATAATTTCCCCATGTTTTTGTAATTAAGAAATAAACAGCATTACAATTGTTATGTGCAAAAGGTATATTTGATTTGAACATGTTTTATATCGTATCAGGGAAGGTCAAGTTTATGCAATTTACAATCAAAATCTTACATACAGTTTCTTTTAATGTAAATGTGCTGGATTGGGAAGGACAGTCGCTCCGTTGGCAGTGTGTTAGTCCACTGATCAGAAGAATGGCAGTTCAAATCCCGCTCTCGACATAATCATCATTGGTAGAACGGCAAGATCCATTGAGCGACAGGTTGGCGATGCAGTTCCAGGTCCCACAGAAGAATTCAAGACACTTAGTGAGTGGTTCCTTGATGTAAAGAGGTTTGAGTGCCTTGAAATATGATCATTATTCACAATCAGTGGTCTATGGGTCAGTATTTAAACCCAAGTCAAATCTTTAACCCGACTTAACCTGATTTCAAAGCGTCTGTCCCTCTGCACGTACGCTTCTTACGCAACTGTCTGATCAGACTCGATACTCTCCTCCTCCTTCTGTAAACCACCAACCCACATATTCAACATCTGATTCTGTCAACTCTTCATGCAGGCTCTAAAACAAACCCTATATTTCCGCCCTGACACCGAACGCGTCGTCTCTCTGTGACTGGAGGTGTGTTCGAGGGGTCAGTGAAAAGTGGGACCTCCCGGCGCTGGTCGGGCTGAAGTCCAAGTCTGGATTCACATGAGTAGTCTTGAACCTTCGCTGAACCAGAGAGAAGCGCAGAGGGGAGAGAGAGATTGAGTCTGAACAAGGCTGGTCAATGTGGCAGAGGTTAGAACTCATGCCTCACTGCAAGAAGGTCCGTGGTTTGTTTCCCAGAACAGATGGGTCCTTTTTGAGTCAGGTTTTCAGATGGTTAGCCTGTGGTTTGAGACGCTCCAGTTTTCCCCACAACTACATCAACTATCACCTAGATAGAATGTAGAAAAAAATATAATTCATTTCATTTAACGTTCATTGGTTTTATCTTAAAAACTGTGTATATGGTGTCGTAATAGCATCAACTACTGTTCCCAGTCGTTCGTCAGTGCAAACCAGGGAAATTTCCAGCTTTCTGGTCAAAAACGTCTAAATCAAAGTGTGTTCTGCCTTTAGTGGCCTCTGCAATTTCAAGTACTACATGACATCACACAGCACTGGTCTGAGTACAGCCAGGTGTTTTAAGATTGCAAACACCTGGTTGCAGGGGCGGAGTTTGAAGTTAAGTTCCTTATACCTCCAGGATTTGGTGGAGTTGAGGTGTTTAGTCCCACTTTACAACACAACTTTTATGCTTAAGAGTCTGTCACCTTCTTGTCTCAATGGGGATATTTTTGATTTGCAAGGAAATGTCCCGCAATTACAGGTGTTTTATTGCGCAAAAATATACAGAAAAACATGTATTCTTAGTGTGAGTGGTGTCGACAAAAGTTACATAGTGTAGAGCAGTTTATGATGCTAATACCAACCTCCTGACTCCCCTTTTTAGAACAAAACACCGAACCTTGGGGAACCAAATCTTTGCTGTTCCCATCCCCGTCCTCTGGAACTCACACCCACAATCCATCAGGAACTGGGACTCACTGCGGCTCTTCAAATCATTACTAAAACTCACCTGTTTAATCCGACATTCCCCCGATGATTTCTACCATTGTCTGACATATTTATTATCATCATAAAAACATAATTAAACTATTATAATGCAATATAAGCCGGACGTTTTTGAGGAGGGAATTTTGTCCTCTGCATTTGACCCATCCTCAGTGAACTTGTGCGGACAAAAGGGTGACCACAGTAGGGTTGATACTAAAACTAGATACTCATTTGAGCAAGTTTTGATCCAAAAAAGTCACATTCACAGGACAGAAATTAACCTTTCCTGAAGCTTTAGAATGATCTGGAGCTGTATCAGAACAAGTATAAGACACATAGACTAGTGCACGCTCATGGACCACTATGGAACCTACCTGAGGGATTACACAGATATAAGACCAACTGGTAATATAAAAGAAAGTACTATGATTTATGATGTTGAAAATGACAGTGTATTGTACTGTTTATTATCATCATCATTGTGGTATCTGAATTGGTATTGAGTCTATTCCATAGTTTCAAAGTAGAGTTTAAAATGTGACAGCACTAAAAGGTGAAACAGAACAGAGTTTATTTGTAGATAAAGGAAATTAATGAAGGTCGTCATAACAGACAGTTGGAGGTGGTGTTGTAGGCAGTAGTCCTGGAGCAGGTTGTGGGTCGCAGGGTCAAAGTCTGGGGTGTTCATGGGGAGCTGGGTCGGAGACGGAGGTGCAGGGTAGTTGGATAGACGAGCGAGTACACAACATGAAGATGACAAGACGATCTGACCCCGAGTGTCAGGTCCTGGCTCCTTTATCCTCCCCAGGTGCAGCTGATGCAGATTAGGTGCAGGTGTGAACAGGAGGAGCACAAATCTCCACCCAGCTCCAGGCTCAGATACAGAAGAGAGGAGGGAAAATAGTGCAAAACACACAAAAAAACCCAAATCCTGACAGCAGTATCCAGTGACATGTTAGATCTGAGCCAGGATTTTCTTCATCTTTATTAATAAGTAATAATGAAATGAATAAGTGTGATGAATTTGTTATGGAAAACATCTGCGCAAAAGAAACAAAAGAATGAAGAGGAGGAGAGTGAGTGAATTTAAGTTCATTTTTGAGAGGTAATAGGAGGTAAAACTGTCTTCCGTTTAAATTAATTCTTACCGACCTTCTTCCTGATTGAATATTGGCATTATTTAAAAGCATCTTGTGTTTGATTTAATTTGTGACTCACATGAGAGTTATAAACCTGTCACTCTTATGTGTCAATGTGTTTTACAAGAACTGTGTCACATTTTACTGCAAGGAAACATCCTCCATCTCTGGCACGACACAGACGTGACATCACCACTTCAACTTTACTGCAAGTCATGAGAAATGTATTTTTAGAGCACATTAGAGTAGTGCAACAGAAAGTACAGTCATGTTATAGTGAAATTCGTGCAAAGAAATAACAGATGTCACACCGTACTGCATGACTTTTTTTTACCCATGAATATTGCCTCACAAGGTAAATGATTAAATGGCTAAGATCATCAACCATAAAATAATTGACTGAGCAGGTGAAGCTAACAGGAGGCACTGCTCTGTTACTTGAGTTAGACTTTAATCTGAGCTTTGTTTTAGCTCAATCTCAACCAAAATTAACTGATTTAGCTGGGACTTCCACAGGCAAGCTGATTTGTGATGTTAAACAAGTCCAAATAACATTAGCCAACAGTTTCTCAGTTAGTGCCTCTCACTTATTTGTTGAAAATCAAACGGATCAAATGGAAATATGAATATTCACATTGATCACAGGCTCCTGACATGATGTTTAAATCCATTTGGTATGTTTTTCCTGAGTTTGCAGACAATCTAAAAAGAGAAAGAAAAAGTTTAGGGTGCAGCACAGAGGGTGACAGTGGCTCAGCTGGTAGAGTTTGTGTGAGTGTTGAGTGTTCGTCCACTGATCAGAAGGTTGGTGGTTTGAATCCTGACATAAACATCCCTGGTTGAGCATTCAGATCCACTGATCCACAAGTTAATGGTGCGGTTCTACCTCCCACAGATGAATACTGTTGCTGTGTCCTTGGGCATGACACTTACCCCACATCACCGTCAGTTTCTGTGTACACTGGTGCATATATGTACATGGCGAATGGGTGAGTGGTTCCATGATTTAAAGCGTTTTGAGTGCCTTAAAGGTGGAAAAGTGCCATATAAAAATGTGATGATTTACCACAAACATCCATAGTGTTAATAATAGCAAAGTAAAAACATTTAGCTCACTCTTAAACTCTTGATGAACCACTTTTAGACACGACATACACAGGGCAGATGAGTCACACATGAGCGTTTTTGTAAAAACTAAAGTCATACGGCTGTGACTAGGCAGATCTATGTCATGGTTCAACATCAGTGTGAGATGAGGGACTAGAGGGCGGAGCTAACAGTCTGACACATCACTCATGGAAAATTGAGTAAAGGTCGTGATTACTACATGATGGTGTCACTTCCACGTCTTCGTAGCTTCTAGCTTTGTTTTTCACTTCAAAAACGTATGTTCACCCACATATTGCACAACCTCGATTCCAATGAAGTCGGGACGGTGTGTAAAACGTAAAAAATATACAGAATACAATGATTTGCAAATCCTTTTCAACCTATATTGAACTGAATAAACTTCAAAGACATGCTATTTAATGCTCAAACTGATAAACTGTATTGTTTTTATGCAAATTTTCACTCATTTTCAATTTGATGCCTGCAACACTTTCCAATAAAGCTGGATAGGGGCAACAAAAGAATAGGAAAGTTGAGGAATCTGTGTCTCTGTGATGTTCTGGGGGTGTGTTAGTGCCTCTGTGATGGTCTGGGGGTGTGTTAGTGCCTCTATGATGGTAGTGTCTGGGGGTGTGTTAGGGGGCTCTGTGATGGTCTGGGGGCGTGTTAGTGTCTCTCTGATGGTCTGGGGGCGTGTTAGTACCTCTGTGATGGTCTGGGGGTGTGTTAGTGCCTCTGTGATGGTCTGGGGGCGTGTTAGTGCCTCTGTGATGGTCTGGGGGTTAGTGTTAGTGCCTCTGTGATGGTCTGGAGGTGTGTTAGTGCCTCTGTGATGGTCTGGGGGTGTGTTAGTGTCTCTGTGATGGTCTGGGGGTGTGTTAGTGCCTCTGTGATGGTCTGGGGGTGTGTTAGTACCTCTCTGTGATGGTCTGGGGGTGTGTTAGTGCCTCTGTGATGGTCTGGGGGTGTGTTAGTGCCTCTGTGATGGTCTGGGGGTTTGTTAGTGCCTCTGTGATGGTCTGGGGGTGTGTTAGTGCCTCTGTGATGGTCTGGGGGTGTGTTTCGTGTCTCTGTGATGGTCTGGGGGTGTGTTAGTGCCTCTGTGATGGTCTGGGGGTTTGTTAGTGCCTCTGTGATGGTCTGGGGGTGTGTTAGTGCCTCTGTGATGGTCTGGGGGTGTGTTAGTGCCTCTGTGATGGTCTGGGGGTGTGTTCGTGATGTCTCTGTGATGGTCTGGGGTCTGGGGGTGTGTTAGTGCCTCTGTGATGGTCTGGGGGTGTGTTAGTGCCTCTGTGATGGTCTGGGGTGTGTTAGTTATGGTGCCTCTGTGATGGTCTGGGGGTGTGTTAGTGCTCTGTGATGGTCTGGGGGGGTGTGTTAGTGCCTCTGTGATAGTCTGGGGGGGTGTTAGTGATGGTCTGGGGGTGTGTTAGTGCCTCTGTGATGGTCTGGGGGTGTGTTAGTGTCTCTCTGATGGTCTGGGGTGTCTTAGGGCCTCTGTGATGGTCTGAGCAAGTTAAATTAAAAACTTTACCAAAATAAAAATTTAAAAAACAAAAAAAATTGGCAAGATTTCTGGTAACTGTGCTTTCGTGACAGGTGTAGTCTAACCTGTCGTAAGCACTTTAACATTAAGTTCATTGCGACACAACAACGCTGCATCAATATTCAAATTACACATGAAATTTGGCATTAAGGAAGACTAACAAAATATTCCAAAGTACTTTCAAGCAGTGGTTTAATTTTCAAAGGTGTTTACACGCAACTCGACACCCACTCATCTGGAAATCACCCTGGTCCCAAACTGAAGACGTGAGTTTCTGTTAAATGCAGGTTTTCCTCATTGCTCTGATGTCGGTTGTGGCCTGTCAGCAGCAATAATAAACAGTGAAAAGGAAAGCATCGACCTCTGCCAAGGCACTGTTATTTTTCTGTGGTAAAGACATCACGCCTGCCCAGCTGGGTACCTCATTTTGAAACCGTGAAAGGAGGAAGATATTTAAATAAATCAAAATTAAATCAAAAGTGTTGTGTGCTCTCACAAACTCTTTGGCACATGATTCACATACACTGCTGAGCTTCAGACGACGTCACGACATTCTGTAGGCCAATAAGATTTAATACAGATTTTTTATTTTTTTTTGTAATATAGTGAATTCTTGGGTCTAGTCAGTAATAAAAGTAACAGTGCATTTGTGCATTCACCTTTTGGATATTTCATGTCAAACTACAAAGTAATCAATAGGAAAAACTGGCCCTGACCCTGGAGTATGACGCTATTACATTCTGAAAACTACCAATATACATTTTTGCAACTTAAGAGCAGCTTTTTCATATGGTGAAGCAAAGCAAAAAAGTCAGGTGCATCAGCTTTTATAATACTGTCTATAAAATAAGACTCCTTTTGCAGGCTCTGATGAATGCCTACCAGAGACAATAGTAATCCTTCTTCGCAAGAAATAGGTCCGACAGCATCTCCCAGCATGTCAGACCCCGAATCCTGGAAAGCAAAAAAAGTCATTATATAGTTGAGATGACCAGAGGACATAGACCAGACCCCACCAGAGCAAGCATGTGACACTCCCACTGAGGGGTGGTCAGACCAGCTCCTGGAGACATTCAGGAGCCGGTTTCCCTCAGGAGGTAACATTTGGAGTAGAGACAAAGGTAAGGTGTGAAAGTAGCATGTGGAGTAGACACAATACAAGAGGTGAAACTTCTGCTGAGGTGTGGTCAGACCAGCTCCTGAAACACATTCAGGAGCTGGATCTCCTTCAGGGGGGATAATAGGGAGTGATTGAAAGCTGACTGTATGGTCTGATTGCATACTAACAAACATTGCATTACACAGTCTCTTCACAAGTCTAGCCACCAAAAGGAAACAAAAGGGTGACATGAAAGGTTTTCTAACACTGTCTTTGACGACCAAACTAAATGAGATTTAGTTACGAGACCATGTGATTTCTAAGGGTAAAATAATGACACAATATTTTAAATTTCCATTACAATACTATCTATAAAGGAAAAAAAATGTACTCATTGGTAAGAAAAAGCCTACCACCAGACAGTATAATCCTTATTATTCGCCCAGGAGTGGTCATAAGGTTTCAGCAGTGGTCTATCTTGAGTAAAAAAAAAAAAAGTCATGTCCTGTTGTTGTGTTACATGCTATAAGTACCCCACCAGAGTGTATATTTTTACATTCTGAGTATCTGGGCCTGTTACGACCCAGCTCGTGTGGGGACAGAGAAGTAACAAAAGAAAACCAAGGTGGAAAGGTAAGGTTAGAAGTCATTTAATTAACAGGGAAGGTAAGGGTAAACTAAACAAAAGGGGACTAAAAATGCTGAAACAAATGGTACCTTTGCAAGGTTTAAAACAAAGATAAAGTTAACTAAAACACAAATTTCACAATAAATAACTAAATCTTACGAACAAACAAACTGTGTCTCAGAGTCTCTTCTTAAGTCGGGTGGGAGGCGGCTGAAGGTGGACCAGGCTGGAAAACTATCCTCCAATCACGGCCGAGGAATCCAACAGCCATGATTATAGGGAAAGAAGAAAACTCAGGGACACACAGACAAAACATAATGGACAAATACAACAGCAAAAAGAACTAAGGCCTGGGCTGTAACAGGGCCTTCACACATGAAAACCTGCACTTGCACCATGCTTATTATTTTTGCTGTTACAAAGACAATAAGTCCTTGAATCTTGAATCTACCTCTGAAACCTTCTCTCCAGACTTTGTTGAGTTGTTGAGCCAATGTTTTGAAGAGTCATTCAGAGACATGTGGACGACATAATGAGGCTTATATCAGTCACGTGAGACGCCTGGGTTTGACATGAAGGAGGTGAAGGCTCTGAAAAGACAAGCAATGACACTTCTGCTATATAAGCTATGAGATGTAAGGAGTAGTAGAGTTTTGGATTTTCTGTTTATCAAGTTGATGTTTTGAGTCCTTGGGCAAGACACTTTACCCATCTCTGCACTTACTGGACCTATTCACATGGAATAAAAAAAGAAAAAACTGACACAAAATCCATTGTCTTCTCTGACAACACAAATAAACAAAGAGAAATACATTTTTTTCACAGTAGTGTCATTACAAATGCATGATTCATATTAGTTGAAAGGCGTTTGAGCCATAAATTTTATATGGCAAGTTTGTACAGCCTAACAAATAATAACCTGGTTCAGCGGGTTAATTTCAGGTGGGTCATTAGGCCAATTAACTGATCTAGCATTTATTCAATTGCAGGTGTTTTTATAGCTAGAAAAGCATGGTTCTTAGCAGGATAGAGATAAACAGGGAGCGGATCTGACACCATTTACTTTGTGCACCATTATAAACTGACCTACTGTTTCATAAATAAAATCAAATAAAAACATCATATGATTTGCAACTGTAAAATCGTAATATTATTTTTGTTAATTGCAGCGTCTCTGCCCAGTTTTGTGACCTCCATTATCTTACGTAATAAATTGTCGTGACAGGGACAGGTATTCAGCAGTTCCCAGGCACCTGTACTTCCTGAACTAAACAAATATACCGAGTTTCAGCCAGCCGTGCCAAATATGTGCGGCATACTACGACGCTAACACGCTAGCACGCTAATCACGGCTGCACCTAACACACAGCTCAGCAAGTTTCATTCACAAGATTCTCACGGCGCAGTCAGCTGAATGCAATGTAAGGCATGATGAATAAGCCACGAGAAATAGTACAAACAGCGTGCATTGTTTCATGACTTAAAGAGCATTAATAATTATGTAACTTTTCTGGTGGAGAGTCAGCCGCCTGTCTCCATGGAGATGTAATTGCCTTGCCCGAAATGTTCTACACTGTGACACACCCATCTACCTCCATGCAAATAAGCCAAGGCCAAGTTACAGGTGAGATCTGCGAAACTCGCAGAAAAATACATGCTTTTTCCATACTTTTTTGACAATAAACAACATCTTTAATTGAATAAATGCAAAATGTTTAATGCCATACTGTGGAAAATTGCATGGAAAATAATAGCAACTCCATGGAGACAAGTAGTGACGTCCCCACAAAAAAGTCACTAGTAAATCTGGATTATACTTGTAGATTGTCAAGTAACATATAATTAAAAAAAACAAAAAAAAGCATGTGAACTCATCATTTTACAGCTGCAGATTTGGATGTTTGATTTCTAGTTTATTGAAATAACAGTTGAATTTGATACTGTCCAAGTTTAAACCCAAATGTTTCATAAAAGCGCAAAATTGTTTTAAATTATCAACAAATGTGTGTAAGTTTGTAGTTGGTTACAAGTGGAATGCTGCGTGGGTTAAAGTCAAAGAAGTGATCAGATCTGGTGTTTTGAGCGTTTGCTTCACCTCTCGGCTTCTGTCTGTGCACCTCCTGCTCCTGACGGCTTTTGGTTTGACAGAAACGTGAGGCAGAGCTCTCCACTCAGCTCTACAAACACTTCACCATGAGGAGTAAGAGTGAGGGGTGAGGCACCTGCTCTGAACCTGAGACAAAGGTCCTTACGATCATGTGGTGGACAGCAAAGGCACCAAGCGAAGTGACACAGCTGTTTGCACTCTTGTCTCACAGTAAGAGGGTGTTGGGTTCAACTCCCAGGTGGCATGGGGGACTATCTAAGAAATTACACACAAAAAATAGATGCTTACATTAATTTTTTTATATGGAAGCTTTACCAAAGGGACTATTGACTCTTAGCACTGGCTATAATCCTGCATAGTTTACAGGTGTGGGACAATCCTCAGGCCTCTGTTCTTAATATGCACTGTCAAGCAGCTCAAAAAAAAAAAAGTAATATTGACTCTTAACTCTCTGGTTAGTGACCATGACAGCCTCATTCAGAATTCCTCAAGCAGCTCAGTGCCTGCTGAGTGTAATAATATGAAGGGGCCAAGAGGGACTTCAACACATTTAGACACAACAGTTTAGACTAGAATTTCACTAAAACATAGTAGATTTGTAATATATGCTCTTTCGTTGCTATGATACTTACGGTCGAAATTACAGATATGAAGCTCCAAATTCACCCCATAACAGCCTCAATGAGCTTCATTTGACTGGAGCTGAAAGCTACGGGTGACGCCACGCTCCCTTAGTCCACTTCTTTATATAGTCCTTTTCCAGACGCTCAAGTCGCTTTACAATTTTGGTGCATTATTAATTCACTCCACACTCCAAGTTACTATTGTAGCCACAACTACCCCGGGGCAGGCTAACAGAAGGGAGGCTGCCAATTTGCACCTCCACCAACATTCAAGCAGACACCACTTTCATATTAGGCAATGTGGGTGAAGAACCTTGCTTTAGGACATAATAGTTTCTGTTTTTTTTTTTGTTTTTTTTGTTTTTTTGCAATTGGCGCACCACTGTAGCACCTGGAATTCCCAGTGGTCTCCCATCCAAGTACTAACCAGCCCCAGTCCTGCTTCGCTTTTGAGATCTGATGAGACAGGCTTTGACAAGGAGGTTTAGTCACAAAGGTAGAGCTGTTTCGTTTTAGAACTCACCACTTCTTCCTGTATTTTGGTACTTTTCTTTTCAACTTTTCTCAACTGCTACTTACAAGCTCACTTAACTGATGTAAAACTTTGCTAGATATTTGCCACAGGTACAATCCCAAACCTATCAAATGCGCTTTAACTTAGTCTATAGAATCCAGTAGTTTCCGTAATAATCAGGTCCACTATTCACAGCTACTCCACATTTCAATAAGCTCCCAGCTGCGAGGAGGAGTTTAAAACCACAGCCCCCACAGACAGCTCTAATAAACTCTAGAAAACTGATAAAGAGTAACATTCTTGAGCTCTGGCCGTGATAAGAGGCGCTGACAGACTCTAATCAGAAACCTTTGACCCCACACACAGAGGGCTTTGTGGCAGAGGGGCCTGGACCACCTCTGGACTGAGACAGGACTTATTAGAGGCACAGAGGAATGTTTGAATGAACCCAAGTCTGTGTGAAGGGACAATACACCTGCTGTTGCACAAGTCTTTAAATATGGCTGAAGGTCGACATCACAGTTTGGCTAAAACTAATAAATAAACCAAGAAATAAGGAGAATTTGAATAAAGTTAAGGTATATCAGACAGTACAATGAACACTGCTAGTACATGTGTCATTAAACTGTAGTAATCATGTGTAATACTGTGACACTGAGTGAATCTTTACTGGTGCAATTTACTCAAATCAGTCCATGTGCTGCCCTGTAGATAACTGTAGTCATAGCCATCGAAGTTTTGTTGCTTCATGATTGACCTTTTGTTAATTTTGCTGACATAACTCGAAAAATAAAGATGGAAGAAGTCATAGCTTTTCTTTGCTGGCGCGATGTCCGTTAACAGCTTATTTATCTGGATTCTGATTGCATGCTCTTACTTTCCTCCTGTTCTAAACTTTGAGTTGCACAAACTGTTAAAGTGACGTGGACAAAGTTAATGTGACGTCACCCATAGCATCTGGCTCCAGGGAAATTAAGCTCACTGAGGCTCGTGGTTATAGGGGAGTCAAGTTCTATATTTGGAAATCTGATGGTGAGGACTGCACTGGCTCCCTGTTTCATCCCGGATTGAATACAAAATCCTTCTGCTGATCCATAAATGCATCACTGGTCAGGAACCACTGTATTTGCAAGACCTGATCACTTTGCAATTGTCGTAACGTATCAGGCAGGTGGGACCAAGAAATGCAGAATTCGGGGAAAGGTTTACAGTATTTATTTACAGTTAGTGAAATAGTGCAAGCAATGAAGGTAGATCCGACAATGAGTGGGGAGCGGGGTGCGAGCCAGGGTCCAGGGTGAGACGTAGGTGCAGAGACAAGACAGGGAGCACAGTACCGAGACAGGGAAGCTGGGTCAGAGGCAAGGGTGCAGGGCTGGTCCAGAGAGCAGGATCTGAAGGGTAGCAAAAAAGTCAGATGAGCAAGGTAAAAACAGGCAAAAAACATGCGCAAAGTCTAGCAAGAGTATTCACAGATCTGCCACCGAGTGTCTGGTCCTGGCTCCTCCTATCCACGGCAGGTGGCGTTAATTGCGCTGACGGATTTCAGGTGCGCGTGGGAGGAGCCAGGAACTCCGCCCAGCTCCAGACTCAGGCAGGTGAGGGAGGGGAAGGAGCAACACAGGAGGCAAAACCAGAGGCAGGAAACAGGGATCGTGACAGCAATCTTCAAACTGCACCCTCAGATTTTCAAATAGCATGCTCCTTCAACGGGGGACGGAGTTTTCTGTTCAGCTGCACCACGATTGTGGAATTGCCTCCTTGCCCAGCTGAGAGCCACACAGAGCCGGGACTTTTTTTTAAAGCTAATCTAAAGACCTTTGAAAAAGCTGATGTTTCTTAGCATTTAGCAATTAGTATTGGTTTAAAGCTCTTTAGGTTTTATTGTAGCACTCTGAGATTCTATGAAATGAAGAGTGCATTATAAATAAAATGTGTTATTATTAGTAGTAATAGTAGTATCATTGGTTTGTTATTAATGTAACAGACCAATGATACTCACCATTAGATTTACAGACACAATAGCCAAATAAAAACACCAAAAATCACATAGAGAGGGGTAAAAGACAACATTTCAAGACCTAAATGATGAGCCTGACATCAGCAATTTCAGAGAGAGGGGTGACAGTTTTTCAATAGATAGTGAATTGGAGCCAAATCACACCCATGCTCACTTCCTAACTGGAGATGTGTATAAACAGTCTATAGCTGCAACACTGTAATTTCCCTATTGAGAAATAAATTAAGGTTTATCTTAGGACTATGTGTCTGGAGGATTTGACGAATGACAGTAAATTATGCTAAAAACGTTGCTTGTTATGTGTAATTTACTAACATTGACATCACGCAGAAGCACGCAACCCCAGTGAAACCAAACTGACTAAGGAAAAATGACGACTTACTACACGAATGTTGTAACAGAAATCCTGTCCATGTTTTGTAACACTTTGTAATCTCACGAACACCAGGCGAGCGTGAGGCGTGTGTAACCCCAGGGCAGGTAAAGTCTTTGGGAGCAGATCTCTCATGACTCAGGCCGAAGGAGCTGAGTAATCGGATAATAATGTGTTTAGGACAGTAGCTTTACGCCTGTGACCGCACCGTGAGTCAAGATGGCGGCGGCACGCTTGAGGTAAAGATACTATTACTTCATGATAATTAGGTTTAGGTTTGTCATGTCACGCTGCAGATCAGGCCTGCAGAAACTTACACAGAGTTCATTTAAATGCTGTAGCCAAGATGTAAAGGACGTACACAAGTGAGAGACGATGCAAAATAAAACTAAAGTAAAAGTAGTGGTCCGAGAAATAAAGGATGTGTTCACACTTTGTTTGAGCGCAGTGTGAGTTCTGATGCTGATTTGTTTGGTCTTGTTCCAGTCCTGGTTTACGTCTGTGTTTTGTCTGAATTTTAATGTGGGGTTAGTTCATTTGTAAACGTACCCAAAGTAAGAGTTAAGTATTTGGGAAAACTACGACCACTAAAATAAGTCATTTCATACTGTCATCATAAGGTTTTTTCTCTTGTGGAAGAATAATCAATACTCTTATTAAAGTAAGTATTGTGACACAGTAAATGATACTTTAACTCAAGTGGGAGTGAAGTATGATGTCTGAAAACTGCTTTGAGAAGTACTTGAGTTGTAATCGAGTAGTACCAAATGTCTTTTTCACCTTGAGCCTAATTGATTTAAAGCACGATGCAAAAGGGCATGTCGGATTTTTTTGTTGCAGCCATATATTGCAGGATTGCACAACAGAATATACATGTTACAGTACTTGCAAAACCTTGGCTGGAGGATTTTTGCCAGCATATTTGGGTGGATGGGGAAAACCAAAATACCAGGGAGAAACCTGCCCAGACACAGGAAGAACATGCAAACTCCACACACAACAGACCCGCCTGCAGGTTCAAATCTACAACCTTCTTGTATGTGCGAGCGGAAAACAAAATGATATAAACTTCTGCAGTAAAAATGAGTAATGATTATTTTGTTTCAGTCAAAGTAAAATCCTCCTGTGCAGAATGTGTAATAAAAGCAATGGAAGAAGTGGATTTCTGCTAAATTAATCCAACATTTCAGTCACGCAGGCTTCTGACATAGTTGGAATTTCCACTTTCTAATTGGGAACTGTCTTTGCAATTCCACAGTTTCAGAAACATTCAAGCATATTTAAAAATACAGAAAACATTATAAAGTGGAACATAAAACCTGGGCTGGTTTTGTTATCAGACCAAGTGGAACCTCATTGTTGTTTATTTTTATATGAAGAGAGATTTTCCAGCCAAACTTGAGCCAGAATAGTCCAGCTGAGCGCTCTGACGTAATGAGAGCTCTGAAGAAAGAAACACGGCAACCTCACGTAGACCTCAGGAAGACCTCAGGGAGACCTCATGGAGATCTTATGGAGACCTCAGGGAAAGACCTCATGAAGACCTCAGGGAGACCTCAGGGAGACCTCATGGAGACCTCATGGAGACCTCAGGGAGACCTCAGGGAGACCTCATGGGAGACCTCAGGGAGACCTCAGGGAGACCAGGGAGACAGGGAGACCTCATGGAGCCCTCAGGGAGACCTCATGGAGACCTCAGGGAGACCTCAGGGAGATCTTATGGAGACCTCAGGGAGACCTCAGGGAGATCTTATGGAGACCTCATGGAGACTTTTCACATGATGGACCACAAAAATGTATTGTCAGGGCATATGAAGCTCACAGCAGGGAAGATTAATCAAAACATTTACTCCGAGTTACATTGAGGAAGACATTACTCACGTGAGAGTAAAAGTAGGGCGTCTGAAAACAACTCCAGTAAGTTCAGTTTTATTTAAAAGTGCCTCGAGTAAATGTAGCTGAGTAGATGGATATGAGCAGATTCAGGAGGTCAAGGGAGGGTTAATTTTTTTAAATTGTCCCACCATGTAACTTTTCTGTTGGAAAATAAATAAATAAATAAAACCATGTTTTTTTTGTTCGCTTTTTTTTTTTTTTTTTTTTTTTCCATTATAGACGTTTTTATTGCACTGATAATAAGCATACAAAAACATACATTCTTACTCATTTATCTCTATCTTTATCTCTCAATGTCCCGCAGTCTGGTTTTAACTTGACTCATGACCTGCCATCTCCAGAAAATTGTTGCTTTAAGAAAGTTCAGCACAGACTTTACAAATTGAATTCCACTGAATCGTAAATTGAATTGTGACTTAAACTTGAAGATGAACAGAACTGAAGTGTTGGAGTGTGAAAAGCACCTGTGCGTCGCGGTCTTTGCCTAACCTCCTGTGTCTCTGCACAGACCTGAGGAAGGAAAGTGGTTGTTGTTGACACCAATTAGCAACGAGTAAACACAGGAAAACAAAGAGCTGTCACTAAGTTCAGAGTGCAGCGTTAGAATCTGCAGCCTTATGTCAACACAGCTGAGGAATGAGGAGCCACCGCACAAAGAACTGTCACAAACACAACACAAAGCTACTATAAGAGCAAAGTGTGGCTTCAGCTCAGGTTATGTAAGCCGTGGGTCTGGATGAAGCACATTTAAAGCCACAGTATGTAACTTTTAACCAAAATAAAGGCATGCTTTTTGTTTTTTTTCAATTTGTTTGTGTTTATTCCACTGAAAATGTGTCCTTACTGTGAGTACTGTAGGCTTGCATCTCCACAAACCCGACCTCTGCTTGTTTCCAGGGGCGTCAAACACCTTTTCACCGAGGGCCACATCAGCAAAATGGCTGCTCTCAAAGGGCCATATATAAAATAAATCTAACTAATTTTGTAACTTGTTAATTAACTGTTTCTGTATTTATTACTTATTCAAGTTACAAATATTACATATGCATTTGCCTAGATGTAAAAATATGGCTGTGTAACTGCGTATCTCCTGATAAATTGAGAGTTTAAGACCATCATACCTTTTAATTTACCCTGTCGAGGGCCACATAAAATGATGCGGAGGGCCGCATTTGGCCCACGGGCCTTGAGTTTGACACATGTGCTCTACTTTATGCCATAAAAGGTATTTATCTCCATGATGTTATGAAGTATGGATTTAACTGTCTATTTCCATGGAATTATGCAGGTGGCATCTCCAGGAAAGTTCCATACTGTGCCTTTAAGCTTTGGAGGTTTTATCTGAGGCCTTAAAATGATTTTTTATGTAACATTTCTGCCGGATTGGTCTCCATAGAGATCTTATTGCTTTACCTGAAATGTTTCACAGCACAAGTGTAGCTGACAGTAACATGTCAGTGTATTTGTTTTCAGAAGTTAATTAAAATGTTCTATATTTGTGTCAAAACATTGATGTCTTTATTATATTAATTTTATATATCTTATTTGAGAAAACAATTTACCGCTGTGAGTCACGTGAGTGCATATTTGTCCGGAAGTGTCCAGAGGGAGAAATAATAGTAGCAGCGAAAAGTGTAAAAAGATGAGCAAGAGAAATACAGAAAAGTGCAAAGAAAGATGACAGAGTGAACTCCTGCTGGTCACGATGCTGAACACGGTGAACAGTCTTTGTTTTTTTATATTTTAAAGTTTTATGATATGTATTAGAGTTAAGCAAATGTTCCTTTGTCTGTGTTCACAGTGTGAAGGTGCAAAGAAATTAATATTGGCACATGAACATCAGTAAGAAGCGTGAAGTCATTTTTTAAAAGAAGAAACCAGGGCAACTACAACAAGATTAAATTTAAATAATAATCTTTAGCTTAAGATGCTTTTGCAAAAATACCTTGGATGAAATTCGTCGTCGGTGTGAGGAGCAGTGGCTCTCTGCAGGTCCTGGGTCACATTTTGATCGCGTGTGCACAAAAATGTTACATAAGTCAGTAGCATGTGGCGACTTTTGTGGGTGGGCGAGCAGACTAGAGGTGGACATCAATATTTAGTCAATAACGATTAAGTAACATCACTTTTTATACAAACGGCTTTGCAAACGACTATTGTAGCATTCTGTGTAAGGAAACTCCCCAAATTTCTTCTGGTTGTTTATTTTCTGAACACGTAGGCCGTGACCCATGCCAAAACAAGAGCGAAACAAGAGCAGTCGACTCGGTAAAGCTGGTCTCCAAAACACAGCAACTGACGAACAGCAGCTTCACGTTAAGTTGTCGGCATAGCAACTAAGTGCCACAAACAAAAGCAACACATCAGCCGTCACAAGAAAAACAAAAGGTGTCGACACTGATCTAAACACAAAATATCAGATCACTACAGTATTTTATTTTTACTGACATTAAACGCTTATGTACTGAGCCACATTTGAGAAGCCTGGACATATAGTTAATATTTCAGACTGTAATTGACACTTTCTTCACCAAATTATCCTTCTCCTACACCTCATTTATGCAGTTGAACCTTCAGGACTATTCTTATTTCAAAAAAAAAAAAAAAAGTCGCCACCTGGATTTTCTCAGCAAATAGGAACGAGCCTCCTATTGGATAACAGTATACAGTAGAGGTCAGCTGACTTCCTGAATATACTGAATGGATTTTTTCTTCCTTGATGCACCGGCATATTCCAAGATGACAATGTCAGGACTCATGGGGCTCAAATAGTGACAGAGTGGTTCAGGATTGTCCACCACAGAGTCCAGACCTTAACCCATTGACATTGAGAATCTTCGGGATGTGCTGGAGAAGCTTTGTGCAGCGTCAGACTCGACCATCATCAGTGCGAGATCTCGCTGAAAAGTTAATGCAGCTCTGGATGGAAATAAATCTTGTGATGTTGCAGAAGCGAAATCGAAACAAAGCCACAGCGAATTTGCCGTGATCAAAGCTAAAGGCAGAAAAACGAAATATGAGAGTCGACTTTTGTGCATGGGTTTGGCTGAGGAGCCAATGGGGCGACGCTACCATCTGTGGGATTATGAACGAACGCCTCTAAGTCAGAATCCCCCCTAAACATGATGATATTGTATGAATCTTTGAGTGGTCAAGGATAGCCGGCTCACGTGGATCGGTGAGCAGAGCCGTTTGTGACAGGGACAGGGCCCGGCCAACACGGGTCGCCCCTCTCCTATCTCACACCTCATGTTTGTGGAGAACCTGGTGCTAAATCACTTGCAGATGACCTGATTAATCGACTTTTTTTGGGCCGGGTAGTGTATTTGATTGTCATTATGTGTCTAGAAACCATTTGAGTGACATATGATGACTCTACAGAGACTAACAACAATAGAGCATTTATCAGACAGAGGCACAGGTCAGACAGAAGCACTAGTAATACAGCCTCATGTGTCACAAACATCCCCTTACAGAGCATCTCTGTATTAAGTTTCTGATTTATAAAAAGAAAATAAACCATTCCAGTCCACAAACTCTGCACTTTGCACATTAGCGTTTTCAGAGAATACACTGTGGAACATTACAGACAGAGCAAAGAGCGAGAATGAATAAACTGTAAATGAATAAATACATACAGTTATCCAATGAATGCAGTTTTCTGTTTTTGATATTACTCTCAGTGGCACCAAGTCCAAAATACATGGATTACAGTTTTCTTTCTTGTCCTATCTTATCTTTTTTTTGCATTCATATAAACATTTAAACTGACATCATGATGAAGTATCTGTTCAGTGAGACAGCAGAACTCCAGAGTTGTGAGCGTGCGTCAGTCATCATCATGGTTCCTGTATTTCTTGGAGCTGATAAAGTATTACTCATAACTTACCTCAGGTCATGCTTTCATTTCAGTGACTCCAGTAAATGTATAATAAGTGGGATAATAAGTGGGACATTTTTTGGGGATGAGGAAGTAGTTTGTAGCCAAAGAATTGTACTTCAAAATAACATTATTCGAGTATAAGTACAAAGAAAGGATAAGGACAGAAAAGATATTAAAATTGCACTATGTATTTTTTTGCATTTATAAATTGCATGTGCTGTAGTGGTAAAAACATGGATTCCTACTGGTCGCCTGTCCACAGATCTGACCTGGTGGCATTATCTGCTTGTAGATAAATTAAAAACATCATCTCCATGGAGACAAGCAGGTGGCAAACCCTCCACCAGAAAAGTGACACAGTACACCTTTAAATAAATCATTGTGAGGTTGTGTAACATCCGCTGCCTCTGTTTCATCCAGTTCGTACGATTTAGTTTCATGACTTATTATGTTTAATTAAACTGAAATCAAAACTATGTATTGATTAAATTCCCCTGAGCTGATTTGAAGCGTTCTCTCGTGCAGCGGGAGTGTTGCGTGCGGAGAGATCTTGCTCAGAAGCACGTAGGCCTATTTGTCTTTCTCTCTCTCTCTCTTTCTCTCTCTCTCTCTCTCTCTCTCTTTCTCTCTCTCTTTCTCTCTCTCTCTCTTTTAGCGTGCCTCTCTCTCCCACTCTCTCTCTTGTTAGCACATTACTCCTTTCTGTCTCTTTCTCTCTGTCTGTTTGGCATGCCTTTCTCTCTCACTTTCTCTTGTTAGCATGCTTCTCTCTCTCTTTCTCTCTCTCTCTTTATTGTGCCTCTCTCTCTCTCTTTTAGCACATTGCTTCCTCTCTCTCTCACTTTCTCTCCCTAGCGTGCCTCTCTCTCTCTCTTTATTGTGTGTCTCTCTCTCTTTTTTCTCTCTCTCTCTTTAACATGCCTCTCTCTCCTCCTCTCTCTCCCTCTCTCTCTTTAGTACATCGCTCCCCTCTCTCTCTCACTCTCTCTCTCCTCTTAGCGTCCTTAGCTCTCTCTCTCTTTATCCCTCTCTCTCTCTCTTTAGTTCTCTCTTCCTTTAACATCTCTTCTACTGTCTCTCTCTCTCTGTCTCTCTCTCTTTAGTACTTCGCTCCCCCTCTCTCTCACTCTCTTTCTCTCTTTCTCCTTAGCATCCCTCTCTCTCTCCCTCTCTCTCTTTAGTACATCGTTCCCCCTCTCTTTCACTTTCTCTCTTTACTCTCTCTCTCCCTCTTTAGTACTTTAGCTCTCCCATCTCTTCACTCTCTCTCTTTCTCTCTCTCTCTCCCTCTCTCTTCTCCTTTAGTAGCATTCCCCTCTCTCTTTCACTTTCTCTCTTTCTCTCTCTTTAGTACATCGCTCCTCCCTCTCTCTCTAGTACATCTCTCTCCTCTCTCTCTCTTTCTCCCTCTCTCTCTCTCTTTAGTTCATCGCTCCCCCTCTCTTTCATTGTCTCTTTCTCTCTCTGTCTTTCTCTCTCTCTCTTTAGTACGTCGCTCCCCCTCTCTTTCACCCCCCCCCTCTCTCTCTCTCCCCCTCTCTCTCTCTCTCCTCCTCTCTCTCTCTCCTTCTCTCCTTCTTAATATAATAAATAATAAATAATAATAATAATAATAAAAAATCATAGTGAAACCAAAATCAAATCCAAGACTTTCTATTAAAAATACTTTGTTAAAAAAAAAAGTATTAAAGACAGTTTGAAAGATGGACATTAAGTTTTTACAGTGCGACACACAAAACGGAGAGCACAGAAAGAGAAAGAGTGAAGAGAGAGAGAGGAGGAGAGGTATTTGTGAATGGGACAAAGTCTGTGACATTCCATTCATAAAAGTGTCTGTGTCTGTGTCTGTGTCTCTGCTGCTGCTTCACGAGAGTCTGATCGTCCAGGGTTAATACTCAGAGTTTAAACACAATCACAATATAAGTTTATAGAATCTGACAAGGACATTTTAGTTGAATTCAGTTGGAGTTTTTTTCTACACTTGCCACGCTTTCTTTGGATCCTTGAAATTAGCCGATAATATCCTCCGACAAGTCAATGTAATAATAATTTTGCTCATTGAAAATTTGAGTAGAAAAAGTGCATAGAGAAAACATATATTCAAGCTCAATTTGCACTGATTTACTAGCAAAGCATTCTGGGATTTGTTGTATTAGAGGTGCATGAGCTGTATACCAGAGGGCCAGTGCTAATCCACATTTGATATGATCTCACGGGACAAATATAATTGTCCCGCGGGCCAGATTTTGCCCCCGGGCCTGCGTTTGACATGTATGTTTTAGAGACTGTCCCATCTGAGTTTGTTTAAAGACTTTTACACTGACAGCCAAATCTCCTGGTCCCTCAGATTACTCACAGCAGATTTTTCATTCACACATGTTCAAATCCTGCATGTTCTTCTTGAGTTCTTCAGAGCATTTTGAGCTTTGGAGATGTACACAGACCAGTTATAAAGGGTGACTCAAAAATGTGTGAATGAAACCAGAAATCCAATCCAAAAACCAGACTAGAGCCAGATTTTGGTGTGCATGTGCGACAGTTCAATGTCCACTCCTGATACAAACACCAGTGGTTTGAGCGTTCAGATCCACTGATCCACAGGCTGGAGGTACGGTGTATGAATATGTATGTGAATGGGTGAGCGGTACCGTGATGTAAAGTGCTTTGAGTGCCTTGAAGATCCATCACCACCGTGGACTCTTTCCGTTTCCTGGGCACCTGCATCACTCAGGACCTGAGGTGGGAGCCGACCATCAGCTCCTCATCAAGAAAGTTCAGCAGAGGATATACTTCCTGCGGCATCTGAGGAAAGTCAAGCTGCCGGTCCAGATGATGGTGCAGTTCTACATGGCCATCATTGAGTCCATCCTCACCTCCTCCATCACTGAGTCCATCCTCACCTCCTCCATCACTGAGTCCATCCTCACCTCCTCCATCCTCACCTCCTCCATCACTGTGTGGTTCACTGGGGCCAGGGACAGACAGAGACTGCAGCGCATTGTGCTCTGCTGAGATGGTGATTGGCTGCAGCCTCCATCTCTCCAGGACCTGTACGTCTCCAGGACCTGTACGTCTCCAGGACCTGTACATCTCCAGGACCTGTACGTCTCCAGGACTCGGGGGCGAGCAGGTCGTACAGCAGCTGACACTTCTCACCCATCCATGAGGACCAGAACCTCTCGTCATAAGAACAGTTTCTTCCCCTCTGCTGTTTCTCTCATGAGCACTTTATAATATCTGCACTAAACTGGACTCTTTATAACACCTGTCACCTTAATAAGCCATGTTGCACTGTTCTGATGCTGCTGTTGTATATATTTACCTCTAAGTATTTGATTTGATTTTTAAGCATATCTTTTTAAACTTTATTCTTGCCCTTATTTGTATTTATTCAGTGTTTTATGTTGTACTTTATCACGAAGTAAGTCCCTAGTTTGTGAGCTGTGTTCACTGACAGTGGCAATAAAAGTCCGATTCTGATCTGATTCTGATTCTGATCTGATTCTGATTCTGATTCTGATTCTGATTCTGATTCTGATTCTGATTCTGATTCTGATTCTGATGTGATTCTGAGAAGTGCTATGTAAAAATGTGACCAAAATGTGAGCATGTAAACAAAGCCAGGGCAAATAACATTTTTTAGCATTTTGCATCCCATCATTTTGGCCAAATCTCTGGGGACAGGGCCATAATCACTCGTCTTTAAAGTGACAGTGGACGGTATAGTGTAAGTGAACGGGAATGTGTGTTTGAGCCAATGTAAACACGGGGAGGAAGTGTGTCTGTCAGTGTGTAGTTCAAAGACCCACTCACAGCGCAGTAATCCCCCATGACGGATACTTCACCTGTCCACAGAGCCAAAAGTGAAATGTACCACAGCCATAGAAACACAGAAACACAACACAGGGACAGGAGGGAGAAAGAGAGGGAGAGACAGAGGATAGAGAGAGGAGAGAGCGAAGAGGGGGGTAAGAAAGGGGAGACAGAGGCAGAAATAGGAGAAAAAGGAGAAGAGGAAGAAGGGGGTGAAGAGGAGAGGGAATATAGGGAGAGAGAGGAGAGTGCGAAGAGGGGGGTAAGGAAGGGGAGACAGAGGCAGAAACAGGAGAAAAAGGGGAAGAGGAAGAAGGGGGTGAAGAGGAGAGGGGATATAGGGAGGGGAGGAGAGAGTGTGGAGAAAGAGCAGAGAGGAAGGAAGACAGGAGAGGGAAAGAGAAAAGGAAGAGGGGAGACTAGGGGGTAGAAGGAGAGAGGTGGGTTGGAGAGGTGATATAGGGAAGAGAGGTAGGAGGGAAAGACATGAACGGGACAGGACAGGGACAAGAGGAGATAGAGAGAGGAGAGGAAGGGATAGGAAAGAGGAAAGTAATGGGAGAGGGGCGAGAGAGATGAGAAGAGGATATAGGAAAAAGAGGAGAAAGAGGGGGAGGAGAGGGAGCGAGACAGGGGAAGAGGAGAGGGAAAGAGAGAGGGGGAGGGAAAGCGAAAGAGGGGAGAGAGGGAAGTGATTGGCAATAGAAAAAAGGAACAGGTTTGGACATAAACCCGGTGAGGTAATCGACTGTCAAAATCAGCTGGGTGTATGTGAGGTCAGGAGGGAGTTTATTGTAAGTGTAGCTACAAGGAGAAAACTGTTGCAAATCCAGTGCAAAAAAAGACAAATGTAAAGGTTAATCTGATGTATGTAAAAAGAAATCAGTTTAAAATGTCTCTGTGATTATCATTACTACATCTGGACAGACTGGACCACATTACAGTCTATAGACGTGAACACTGCACTGCACTTTGAGACGCCCTGTGGAAAATGTTCTGCAAATTTATCTACGTCCATGGAGAATGCTCGAAATAATGGTTTTAACTTTCTACTTCTATGGCATCCTGCGAGTGGCACATCAAAAATATCTTGAAAACTTTGGCACAACCATCTCTGTAAATGTACTTCAAGTAATTTCATTGAAAAAGAGGATCACGCTGTTGAATAATACAATATAATTAAAAAATTTTATTAATTGGAACACACAAAGAGGTGCCAACAACCCCAGTGCACCCCAGAAAGTCTTGAGTTCTTTAAAGTGATAGTATGTAACTTTCTGGGGCTGGAAAGTTACCTGCATGATTCCATCGAAAAAAAAAAAAAAAGCTTAACCATACTAAGGAACGCAGATACATTTTATGCCATACTGTGGAATATTATAACCAGCATTTCCATGGAAACAAGCAGCAAGAGACCTCCTCAAGGCCATGTTTGTGGAGATGCAAGCCCGCTCACAGTAACGACATGTGTTTTTCTGTTTTTTAGTGCAATTAACACATGCATAATGAAAAAAAAAAGCTTTTATTTGATTTTTTACTGCGGCCTTAAGATATACATAAAAGTGAGTGACAAAGTGAGACAAAGAGGGACAGGTGGTCACCATGGAGACGGAGACAGGTCCCTCTCATTATGGAGTTATTAGAGCATGTCCTTTGTCTTTGTGTGGGGGCCGTTGGACACACCCAGACACTCCACAGGTCTGACCCTGATTAGAGGCTCGTCTCTGGGGTCGGGGTCTGCGCTGGGGTCCCTGTCCACAAACACCTTAAAGTGCATATGGCAGGTTTTGATGATTCTCTAATTTTGAGTTTTAAACCAATAAAGAAGCAGCTGAAAATTGTTGAAATGTTGAAAATTACAGGAAGTAAAGCGACACCAGGGAGAAATCTATCCAAAGTCAGACACAATTTATACAGGAAACACTTTTTCTGATACTTTAAACATTATTTCAACAAAATAACTGTGTTTTCTTACATTTATATTTGTCAAATCATAATCTCTTTGACCCAGTGTACGACATGGCATAACACTCCCTTGCATGGTGTCGTGATTTCCAAGCAGGAAGTAAAATCCGAACCTTAAATATAATTATGTTAAGCGTGTTTTGGTAAAATGAGCCGTCCAACCTGTCACAGATACTTGAATCATCATTAACCAGGAAGATTAAATCACTGTCAAAATTTTCTGTAAACTGAGGGAGCTGGAGTAACTCGTAATTATGGTTTACTACTTAAGGTAAAGTGTTGAAATATTGTGGTAACTTCAAATAACTCACAAAGCATATTACGTTTAAATGTATAACTATTTAAACAAGAGCCGTGATGCACCTAGAACGATATTTTGTGGTCCATGATTTATTTGGTTTAGATCTCAAATCATGTTTTTTTTCTATGTTTCTTGCATTTTGACAATCTTTATTTATATCTTTTTGCCTTGTTGGAAAGTAAATGGGTAAAATGGGGGCAAAGAGTGCAGAGAGACATTCACAATCAGTATCTCGGTGCTGGGGTCAATACAGAAACCTCTTGGCCTCAGTGCAACACATTTTTATCAGTTTAATTTGATTAAAATTACTGTGGACCTCTCCATTAAAAGACCCAAGCTGATCCCAAGCTGATCTGATTATAAGAAATGTCTGAATATTGATTAAAATTGCACAGCTTTAACTGAAAGCCACATTTATTAGTTTTTAATAAGAAAATGTCAAATCTACTAGAACCGAGATCAATGAATACCTCAGAGAAAGTATCTTTTTTGGTCATAGCATCTCTCTGTCTCCTGCTGTGGTTTTCATGCACATCCCTTTATAAAGTCTGAGTTTTTTCTGGAGTTGTTGGAGTGTGCAGCTTCACCTTTGCCTCAACCTCAGCATCTGAACCCAGTGTTGTGAAAATACTGAGAGAACGTCATGCTCCACCACTCACCGTCTGCCTGTATAACCCTGTATGTGAGAGAGGAGAGAGGAAAGAGGGATGAGAGAAGAGAGGGGAGAGCTGCAGGATGAATATAATACATCATCATCATATATTAATCACTTCCAAAATACAGTGAGAATGCTAAAGCGTGTGGTAATTACAATTAGTTTTATGTTGAAGTTTTATTTTGAATTTCAGATTTATATTTAATGTTTCACTAATAGAGCTTATGCACTTTGAAAATGCCCTTCAACAGAATTATGGGCAGCTTTTTGGTCCACTTTTTGTCCGTAAAACTGTTGTTTTCACCCCACAATAATTATTTCCTCAAGAAACATGTTATTTAACGGAGAGAAAGGTTAATTTCACCTGCGATCACAAAGTCTTTTTCTATGTTTACTGGATTCTCTTGTTTTAGTCAGGTGCAAACTACATATTTTTATCAAAGATGTAGACTTTTATATTTGTTATTAGACTGTAACAGCTTTTAGATATTTTAGACATGTTTTGAACCTTTTCCATTCTTACCTGGCAAATGTGGAATGTTATCTCTCTGTATTTTTATACAGATTGATATCAGTCCGGTCCCCACACCTTTGCTTGCGTCACAAACTCAGTCAGACGTGATCGTGCATCAGATTTGTTTTTAGTGACACATTTCAAACGAAGGTCACCTCTGATTTACAAATAAAGCTCCGTTTATCTCCTCACATGAACAGAGTTTAGAGCTCTGTTCACTGATTCTGCAGAAATCCGTGATATTTTTCAGTGCCCTGTGATATTTTTTTGGTTATTTTTCCTGATTTGCTCATCCACCTGTTAGTTACGCCCAACTGACAAAGGCAAGATTCACCAGAATGAATTATAAGTGTGTGTAAGTGCCGTTCACTAAGCTCCACAGCCTGTCTCCTGCATAACTCTGTTTAACTGTCAGGCTGCACATTTGTTCATCTGGTTTATGGTTAATATCTCTGTAATTACTGGGCCTATCCACATGAAACAAAAACTTGCTCAACGTTCAGTGTCTTCTCTGTCTGCTTTAACACATAAAAGTGAACATTTTCAATAGCTTCAGAAAGTGGTGCCATTATTTAACATTTAAGATTTAATATTGCAAGTTTGTGGAGCCAGTCCCACATAAATAATATGGTTCAACATTTGTGATTGTAAGTTTGGATATTTCTTTCAAAAGCAGTGAATCTCCCATAGAGTTATATGGCCTCTATACAGTCTCTGAAATTCTCACCCTATTCTTGACGTTATAAGGGTTCATTCTGATTTTGAGGACTGTTGACCAATCCAAATATTCAGTTTGTCCTTTTCATCATTCTGAAACCCATGGATGAGACAGGTTGATAAAAGTCGTTGGTTACCTCGTATTCAACCACAGAACTGAACAAAGTTTGGTACGTGCCGCTGAGCAAAGTTGTGTCTGATAGTATCGGAGCTCTGATAGAGATCTCACATTCGTCTTTTGGATTCAAACTAACTGTGTCGACAATGACTTAATAAGCCCAGAGTGGAAATAGAAAGCGCCCGTTCCAGAAGTTTACTCTGAATGAACATGGTTTTATATTTAGAAGTTCTTATATGGGCAGCAGATTTGTAATAGATGGATAATGTGAAATGTGTCGGCTGAACTGGGGTCCTCACAAACAAACATAAAAACGCATCAATTTAGATTTTTAAAGGTTCACTATGAAACATTTGGTGGATGATCTGTCTCCATAGAGATGTTATTGCTTTGCTTTGTTCCACAGTTAACTTATCCCTCTCACATCTATTCAGCTGTAGGTGGTTTTATTGCTCCGAAAGTATATTGAAAAACATGCTCACTATGACGTGTGGCTTGGTCTGATAGCAGCACCTGCTTGCTTCCATTAAGATAGATACATTTAATGCCATACTGTGGAACATTCCAGCCATGCAATAACATTTCCGGGAAGACTAATGGTAAACGCTTCAGCAGAAAACTTTCAAAAGGATACGCAAATATAGTACGCGTCATGCATTATTCCTTGACTCCTCTGTTGCACTTGGTGGTGCTAATTCTGTAGCCACAGCTGCCCTGGGGTAGACTGACAGAAGTGAGACTGCCAATCTGCACCTAAAGCCTGGGAGAAGTGTTTTGCCCAAGGATACAACAATAGTAATGGTCAGTGCTGGATTTGGATTGACAACCACTGAATTTGTGGGTGATTGGCTAAAATACATTAAAACTATTTGCAGTATATTGTTTTGTTTTGTTTTTTTGTGTTGTTTGCAGTATAAGGGCCCATATCACAATATTTTCTGATCCGTGTTATAATGTTGATCACCAAAAACATATCTGGAGTTGTGTTTTGTTTCTGTGGCGCATGTTTAACACACAAATCCTGCATCTTTAGGTGAGTTCTTCTCTCAAACAGAAAACACTCTGTACCACTTGATGACCATATCTCTGGACATGGACATCAGTCTTAGAGTCCCTGGGAGGGGTACTAGGCAGTGCACAGACTGGTGACTCATTGTTCTTATGTCGGTCTTCAACACCCACATGGGCAACGACAGTGACACCTGGAGAGGGTGATTGGGAAGAACGGCCTCCCTGATCTGAACCCAAGCGATGTTCTGTTGTTTGACTTTTGTGCTAATCATAGTTTGTCCATAACAAACACCATGCACAAGGATGTCCATCAGTGCACGTGGCACCAGGACACCCTGGGTCAGAGGTCGATGATCCACTTTGTTGTCATGTCATCTAAGATCATCATCTGAGAATAGATCCTGGGGGAGGCTGGGCACATGGAGTCCGACTGGGACATGTTCTCTGTCTCTATTGACGATGCAGCTGCTTGTAAGGTTTGTGGTCCTTGTTGCGGTGACAACCCCCAAACTCCTCAGGAGGGTCTATTCCAGGATACTGGAGAGGAGAATCCAACCAACAGTCAAACCTCAGATTAAGGAGAAGCAGTGTGGTTTTCATCCGGACTGCAGAACACTGGACCAGAGCTAAAGTCGAGGTGCTTGAGGGTTCACAGGTGTTTGCCCAACAAGTCCGCATGTGCTTTGTGGATATGTAGAAGGCATTCAACTGTGTCCTTTGTGGTGTCCTGTTGGGGGGTCCTCTGGGAGTACAAAGTCAAAGTCCATTTTGGGCCATTTCCCTGTATGACCGAAGCAGGCCTGTGTTCATTGCCAGCAGTAACCCCTGTATGCCCTCCTCCAGGCTCTATTCACTGGCTCTATTCAATGTATTTATGGACAGAATTTCTATGGGCAACCAGGGGCCGGAGGGGGACCAGTTCGGGGATCACAGGATCTCATCTCTGCTGTTTGCAGATGATGTTGTCCTGATGGCTTCTTCGAGCCAGGACCTGCAGCACTGGGGCAGTTTGCAGCTGAGTGTGAAGCAGCTGGGATGAGAATCAGCTCCTCCAAAATTGAGCCTATGATTCTCCACCAGAAAAAGGTGGCCCTCTCTCCAGGTGGGTGGAGAGTCCTTGCTTCAAGTGGAGGAGTTTGAGTATCTCGGGGTCTTGTTCCCGAGTGAGGGAGGGATGGAGCATGAGATTGACAGGCGGATCGGTGCAGCACCTGCAGTGATGCTGCAGTGATGGTGCGATCGCTGTAGGTATGCTCTCAGCTGGCCTGGTAACGCCTTGGGGTCCCACCAGAGGAGCAGGAGGAAGTGTCTACAGTGAGAGAAGTCTGGAGTCCTTGCTTAGACTGCTGGCCCTGTGACTTGGCCCTGGAAGAAAATGGCTGGATGAAGATGTAGATAGACTGGTAATAAAGGGTTAGGTATGTTTTTGATGAAATAACATTAGACCATGGCCTAAAGCTCACAAGAGTCAACTTTGCGTAATATAGGACCTTTAAGACATTTAAGAGATTTTCCTCACCTATATATAGTTTCATTTCACTGAAAACTACTTAATCTTAACATTATAACATCATCATTTGCTCTTTAGAAAACCAGATTTTACAGAGGTCATGTCTGCGCATCGTGAGGTCATGTCGTTGTGTGCGTTTATAGAGCCACTTCCTCAGATAAAGCGAGCCAGAAACAGAATGTTAAACATGCTCTTATCACTGTTATGTGTCTATATTTATCTGTACAGGCACATTCCGATAGAGTTTGGTGGCGTTGGTTTTCCCCTCTGGCTTCCTCTAATCGGGACAGATCCACTGGGATGTGGCTATTCCTGTACCTGCTGTGGTCTTTAGGGAATATGGGGTGTGGAGGAAGCGCCACTGCAGGCTAAACATGTGTAAATGTACTTTTTTATACTGAAATAACATGGCAAAAACACAAGAAAATGCCATATTGGGTTAGCAACAAGTTGTTTTACTAACTGTCGTCACTGTTTTCCAGAAATGTACCATGGTATGGCATTAAACTTCACTTTTGCATTTGTAGAATTACAGGTGTTTTTATTGCTCCAAAAACACCTTATCATCAGGCTGTTTTTCTAACTTTCAACACTGATTACATGAAATTTTACATGTCATGTGTAAATATACTAAATGTATAATTCAGACAAACATTTACTGTGAATCTAAAGTCGTTTTCTGTTGGTGTTTGAAACTTTCATTCATCAATTGGTGCAGTGACAAAGTGGCTAGCATTTTATCCTTGCAGAAAAAGGTTACAGGTTCAACTCCTAAATGCTAAATGTGCATGTTCTACCTGTGTTTGGGTGGGGTTTCTCAAGGCCTTGCTGTTTCGCCATTAACCCAAAACATGCAACATAAAATAGAGAAATAAAATAAACTGAAATAGCCTGAGAGTTGTCAGAAGACGTCTGGAGTTCTAATGCAGGAGAAGTTTGATGGAGTTTGATGGTTTTCCCCCTACGGTTTCCTGTAATCGAACAGATCTGCTGGGATGTGGCTATTCCTGTACCTGTCATGGTTTCTTGGGAATATGGGGGTGGAGGAAGCACTACTGCAGGCTAAACATACGTAAAGGTACTTTTTATAGTCAGACAATTTGGCAGAAAACCAAGAAAATTCTATCTATCTTTAGTTTAGCTTTTGGTTTTTTACTGTCACCACTTTTTCCATTGAGATGTTATCACTTTTCTTGAAATGTACCACAGTATGGCATTAAACTCTCTTGCATTTATCCAATTACAGATGTTTTTATTGCTCCAAAAATACATTATCAACTGTTTTTCAGGCTGTTTTTCTAACTCGTCTACACTAAAAATTTACATGTCATCAGTATCATGTCAAGTGTAAAATACAAAAAAATATACACTGTGAATCTTTTACTATTATTTTTTAAATCTTTAATTACCTTTCATTCGTTAAGGAGTATGGTGGCAAAGTGGCTAACATTTTCTCCTTGCAGAAAAAGGTTGCAGGTTCAATTCCCGGGTTGTGAGCAGCATTTCTAGCTACATTTACATGTTCGGGGTGGGTTTCCTCAAGGCATTGTTCTTTACCCCATTAACCTAAAACATACATATTGTAAATAAGATAAAGAAATAAAAATAAACTGAAGCAGCCTGAGAGTTGTAAGAAGAAGTGCTGATGCAGGAGAAGTTGTAGGGAGTATTATACCTCTGATGACGTAGGCGAAGATAACAGCACAGCTCAGTTTCTCTGTCAATACACAGTAGGTCAAATCTCTTAGCTGAAGTACTGACCAAACCAGGCTCAGGATCATGGAGACGGGTCTTGACAGATTTAACCCCAGTGGCACTGAAGAATGGGTCAAACGCAGAGATAAAAGTGTGCCTTAACCTTTTGTTCAATGTGCAGTGATGCGAGATTTAGTTGGGATTGAGCAGCTGAATTAGTTGCCTTTTTTAGTCTGTGCAGTTTAATATAGCATTTACTGTAGTATGACACATATAAACTGCACAATATAACTTCTAACAATAGCCTGTATGAGAGTGACTGACTGAGTCCACCCACACTATTATCGGACACAATGAGTAGATCGAGTTCAGCTCTGGGACTAAATATAATCCTCATCAGGGAATAACCGGGGATTTACAATGACTTCCTCAAAAACTCACTGACCTCACATAAGAATACATAAAGTCAAGATATTTTAAAAACAAATGTCCGAGTGAGTGTTAGTGGTGGCCAGAGGGACAGATGCAGCAGATTGACAGCCTCGTTTCCATCAGTCTGTCCCAGGGCCGTTGTAATACATCTTACAGCCACTGAGTTTGAAGTGACTGAACAATAATGAAATATAAGTGTCTTTGAGTGTGAAAAAATAATAAATGTATAGAAATCCAATGCATTACACATACTTTTAAGGCCATACTGTGGAATACTCCAGACAGACACAAGCAGGTGACATGCCCTCCATCAGAAAAGTTGCACAGTGCATCTTTAATCTCAGTCTGAACTCGTGTGTTTATGCAGATTTGTGTATGACTTTGTTGTTTGTGAGCTTATGACTGAAGGGGCTGAGGCGAACCCCTCTGGTGCAGCAAACTGTGACTTATTTTTCATTCATGTGAAAACACAGACTGTATAAAACCCACAGCCACAACAGTCCAGCTCTGCTCTGCACCAACAAGAAGACCTCTGCAGAGGACCACGGGGAGGAGTCCACGCACACCAGCTAAAGGAGATCTTAGAGAGCGCATGGGCTCCTGGACATCTTGGGATTTAACACTCTCACGAAACTGATTTTTTGGACAGATTTTAATTTGAATATTTACATCTGTGTCATCCAAGTCTGATCCATCCAGCAAAAGAAGAAGTTAAAATCTGTCAACTGGACAAATTGTTGTAGGAGTGAAGACGTCTGATCAGAACTGAAGAAGCGGTTTGGATGAGCAGCGAAACGTCTTCACTCCTACAACGATTTATCCAGTTACAGATTTTAACTTCTTCTTTTGCTTTGCTTGAATATTTACAGTTACGTCGGGGCGGCGGCCAGACAAAACATGGTTCCTGGTCTTCTCTCGTTGGGGATTAAGCACTGAGCTAACTACCTGAAGAAACATCTAAAGTGGAGACCTTTGCTTCTCAAATCATGGAGTCAGAAGTTGCCCCAGACAGAGGAAAGTGGAGGAGCCTGAGAGATGAACTATGCCCCCTGGGAACCAAAAGGAATAAGTAAGTAATTATAAAAGCAAAACTGGATAACATAAGATACAGTTATTATTTGTTATTACAATTATATTTGCAATTTTGCTTCCATTTAGGAAAAAGTCCCATGTCTTTTCTTTCTGTTTTGTTTTTAGGTTGAAGTTGGCCTTGCGTGACTTTTCTGTCGTCATGAACACCTGTCTATCAGCATTAGCGCCTTTAAACAGAGTAACTCCAGTCTAACCACAGCCCAAACCCCATCCTACCCCATCACGCAGGGGCATCAGAGAGGGGCAGGCCCACACTTCCTTTGAGCGCGCCCTTTCACCTTCCCTGATGAGGCAGATAAACAGACTGCGGTGAGGGTTGGTAATGAAAGGGCAGTTAGGGGCAGAAGACTGGTTTGATCACCCCAAGGAGAAGGGGGGTAAATAGGATTAGGACAGAGCTGCAGAGCACGTTGTCTTTTCCTCTTAAAGGTGGAGACTAAAGGCTATTAACAAGACAAACTCCAGGAGAGACAGAGGAGAGGAAGAGGAAGGGGCTGGACAGTGAACTATAAAAGTCCTTCAGTTTCTTTGATTAGCTACTATTGTTTTTTGAGTTGGAAATAGAAACTTTACAAAGATTAGTTAGAGCTTCAATAAAACCATTAAAGACGCACAATATATGCGTCACTCGCTTGGCTCTGTGGAGACAAACAGCTCACACTACAAATATATGTGCTGTCTGCATCTAATTATAAAGCATTGTAGAATCAGGAAGTGCGCTTTAGGTTGCCAGTTGTTAGCTTTACCTCAAAAACTCCACTCTGGCCTCTGAAAGTTACGAAAAGTGCTTATTAAGTCATAATTAAGATGTTTGTGATGCATAAGGTAAATGTGGAATAACTTTGAACCACTGCAAATGATTTAAAATAAACTACTTCTGTTTTTCACGTTTTTAAGACAGTAAAAATCAGGTACAGTGTCTTTTTCCACATAAAATCTGTAATTGAATAAGTGCAAGATCCATCTTTGTGAGCAGATTTCACAGTTGCTGTAAGAGTTTTGACAGCACAGTGGAGAGAATTTTAGAAGCAATCGACTTAATCTAAATTGTTAACTGATTTGCGCTGAAACAAAACATTCCCCAGTATTTTCAGTCTTGCGGCCTCGTGATATGTCATTTCTTTCTCACAGTAATCTACAAAAACAACGCCTCCGCCTTCATCTAACTCCATTCAAACCCCAAACAGTGCGTATACTTCCCATTCTTCAGTCTTTTCATTGGGGCCAATACAAACATTAGCAGCAGTTAGCAGATTGGGGCGGCTTTATTTTAGACGATCTGTGAATGCGCAGTCATGCATTTCGAAGCGTAACAAGCGAATTCTGAGTAAAACCTTTTGAGAGAAGACGAGACAGCTTCACGGACGGCTGACTACGATTCAGACACACACAGAAAGTGAAAGAACCACAAATTCAAAGGCAAGTCTGTATGGTCATTACGCCGCAAACTCATTAGAATCACTGGCGCTTTTCTGGGGGATTCAGGGAAGTTTCAGGGCAAAAAAGGGGGGTACGCTTTGACATCGGGAGTCGCGAGGTCAATGAGGTTTTTCGGCTCGACCAATGTGAAAAGTTTACCCCAACGTTCAACTCTGCTAGCTCTATGCCAGAATAACTCCGCAGCGGCGTCTATAAAGAGCCATAATTAACAAGCCGGGGTCACCCACACTGCCCCATATGTGAGCTTGTGTATTTATGTTGACTGTTAAGTGTCACACAGGATTACGCAGTGAAAACATACTTAATACATTGTGATTTTTGGAGAGTTTGAGGTTGGCTGACCACGGCTTGTTGCTGAATGGGTGTCCAGGATTGTCACAACACAATTAAAGATGGTTTATGTGGGACAAAGGCGGGGAAAACAGCGTGAGGGGAGCGATACAGGCCGATACAGGACAGGCCAACCGCGGGGCAGCCGAAAGTCGGTCAGTCAGCGCAGTGTTGCAAAACAAGAGACAGATTCAGTGAAATTTAGTGTCAAAATAAGTCCACTGCAAGCTGTTTGGATCTAATTATGAAGAGTTTTATTGTTCAGTAATCAGGAAGTGCGTAAATGTTGGCATGCTAAATGTTGTTAGTCTGATTTGTGTTGTGAAAAGTACTTAAAAATTCATTACGGTGAATAATTATAATGCTCAGAATGAGTGAGGAATAACTTAGAACAACCGTAAACTGTTCTTAAGACAGTAAAAATCAGGTACTGTGCCTTTAACGTGCACCGTTAAACAACTTCATCCTCTAGCAACACACGTGAGAGCTTCTTTCACCAAAATATTTAGCTTTGAAGTCTGTTTTTTTAATTATAGCAAAACAAGTCATCAAAAACGAGCCAAATAATTCTTTCACATCAATGGATCATAAATATTCAACATCCATTAAAAAGCTGCAAGTTGCATATCTCTGAGTGCTCTGTTTTTCTCCATCAAACTAAATATGCTTCCTGGCAAAACATCCCAATTCTCAGCTTTTAAACTAAGCTGAAGAACTGAAGAGGGGTTTTTTTTTTGAAGGATGGGTCAAATGTAGTGAAAAATACCAGCTCAGTCCTTGTTATCTTTGCTTGTGTCATCATAGGTATAATACTCCCTACAACTAAAGCATTGTGCTGGAATGGACAACACTGTCACAACGTTTTAAGGGTTTATGTTTCCAGGTGCCGGGTTCCATACTAATGTGTTAGAGCGTGAGCCTCATCCCTCTTCTTCCACCTGTTGAATTACTGCAATTTATTCTGCAACATCAGACAAGGAAGTACAATGTCTTTCATACTGACTGTAGCTCTTGAATTGATCTAAAAAGGTTGACACAAGCTCTAGTTTGACAAACAGCTGATGCATACAGAATGAATGTGTCCTCACAAACAGCTCAGTGTGGAGTTACCTGTGACCCACGAGCCCTGACAGCAGAACAAACCTGGAGCCTCTGCTAATATCACCTAATGACTCTCCACTGTAAGACTATAGGTCAGAACCACATGTACTATAGAGAGACCAGGGGGCAGAGAGGACAGGGCTATGCTCAGTTTACATCTGCTGCAAACCAACCTTAAAATAATTACACTCATTATGGGTCAATTAAAAGAAATAATTTGAATTTTTAAGTAGGATGAACTGACTGTTACTGACTGTTGGACAGTCCATGCATAATATATCAGCCAGAGGTTTTTGACACCTAATTGTAACGGAGGATAAAAGTATACACCTACTATAATGTTGCCATAGATATTGGCTGGAAGGTTCCATAGTAAAGCATTTAACTAATCTCTCTCTCTATGGAGACGTCACCAGGCCAAGTTACAGGTCAGATCTATGGAGAGACAAACGTACATTCTTACTACAAACGTGTTTGTAGTAAGAATGCATGTTTTTGCAGGTACTTAATTGATCTTTTTATTTTTTATTATTATTATCATTTTTTTCCATTGTTTTTATTTATTTATTATTTTCATTTTTTGTTTCTTTTTTTTTTTTTTTTTTTCTTTTTTTTTTTTGATAGAAGAGATAAATGCCATATTGTGGCACATTCCAGGAAAAGCTCTTGCATAGCCATGGAAACTCCACCAGAAAGTCACATAGTCACATAGTACAGCTTCAGCTAACTTAGGTCATGTAAAAGTGGCTGATTTTACTGTTTTAAAACATGAAAAACAGAACTAGTTCATTTTAAACAGCTGGCAGTGGTTTTGTGGTCACAGTAAAGTTAGTAACAACTACCATGCTAACCACACACTTCCTAATTTTACAATAAAATACTTATAATTAGATGCAGACAGCACACACAGAACTTACTGTGACCTCGAGAACTGCTAATACATATCTGTACTGGGGTAAGATAAATCTACAAGTACATGGGACAAAATCAGGTACAGGGCTTTCACATTATCAAGTATGTAATCCCAGTCATTATTCTGTTGTTTTTACTCTCTCTCCACACTCCTGTGTGATGTCAGACTTTGATGGAGCACTTTTGCGTGACAGGAGCCGTGGCCCCGGGGCCTGTCCCCTGCAGAGTTCACACAGAGAGATGGGCCCCTGTTCATTCTGAGCTCATAAATCAGGTACAGACGCTTTAGGACAAGACACGGTGATGCAACACTTCCTCTGCTGCAGATCTGAGACTAACAGCTCAATATAAACATAGTACTCATACTATACTGCACTATACCTACTACTTATTCATTTATTTACTTTAACAATACAATATACTATCTCTCTTTCTCTCTGGAGTTAACTTGTATTTATTCAATACTACTATAAAAAGACATACTGTTCATTGTAAAACATGGAGTCTTATGATAAAGCCATGGTCAGTGATGTAGGAACTCCTCAGGATACAGTTCTGTCCCTGTTCCTGTTCACTCTGTACTCCTCTGATTTCCAGTAGAGCCAAACCATTGACTCCTGAACAGTGACAAGACCAAGGATCTCGTGATAGACTTCAGGAGAAAGTGGACACAAGTGGAGCCTGCCACTGTCCAGGGCCACGAGGTGGAAATGTTGGACTGCTGCAAGTATCTGGGCGTCTGCGTGAACAACGGACTGGAGGGACAATAATAAACATAAAGAGACATTTTCCACATTACTGACTTATTGATAAACCATGAATAACACTTCACCATGGGTCAGAAAAAGTATTTATTTATTTGTATGTTTATTTATTCTTATCAATACAGAAATATTTTAATTACTGCATCTTTAATGAATTAATCTGAAATGACCTGCATGTCGACTTGACTTAAACACTTTGCCTCACAGAAAGAAGTCTGAGTTTTATCTTTCAGTGTGGAACAAGTTTGTGACGCAAGTATTGCAAAGTTTCGTGCAACAAAAATTTATTAGCGGTAGAAATACTTTCAAATATCTACCAATTATATGATATGATAATATTTGCATTGGCGCAGAAGTCACCACATTCTGTTGACTTTAAAGTTTCTCTGTGACATTGACCTCAGCCTCGAGCCTAAACACTGTGTTACTATGGAGACCATTCACCTGTATGTCACCTGTCTTTGGCCACGCCCCCTTCTCTCACACGCGATGGGCCTCAGAACAGTAGGGACACGTGCACTTAAAACACTATTACACACTTCATAATACACTAAACACACATGGACTCAAGACCTGTTATGTCAATCCAAGACAATACTCGACATGGCCCTTATTCAGACCCCGTCAAATGTGAAACGCATTTAGTTTTTTGGGTGTTTTTTCATATTTTGTAATAGATATGTCTAACGTGAACCCAAAGCAGCAGACAGAGTTGTGGGTCAGAGGTCGCTGTCCGCGGTGCTGAAACAAAATCCGAACCAGAAAACCCAACCTGCCTCCATTACACTGTCATGGAGCAGAACATGACGCATTATTATGAGGTTTTTATAACTTTAGTGCACCATGGTAATACAGGCTGCTCACGAAGATCTAAATACAACTGTACAATACCAGTCAGTTTAAATGATGTATTTATGGTTGATTTAATAAAACAATGATGCAAATATTAAAGATTAAATTAACATGGATACACTCAGGATTTATAGTAACACAGAATTTATAATAAAAAGTTTAAGTAGTGGTAGCAGTAATAGCAGCAGCACTAGTAGTAGTAGTAGTAGTAGTAGTAGTAGTAGTAGTAGTAGTAGTAGTAGTAGTAGTAGTAGTAGTAGTAGTAGCAGTAGCAGTAGCAGTAGCAGTAGCAGTAGGCCCAGTAGTAGTAGTGTTAGTGTAAGTATACCTCACCATATGTTGTGGTTAGAAAGCGTCAGTGGCTGGAGGAGGCAGCGCAGGCCCCGCGCACAGGAGCAGCGAGACTCCACCTAGTGGCCGGACGGAACAGTGCACCTCCCTCTCAAACATCTCTGAGAGAAAAACTGTGAACACTGGTAATATGAGCTGAATGCAGGTGCTCGACACAGTAAAGTCTACATTTATGATCCAAAGAAATAATAAAGCACCAAGACACACTTCCAAACATCTAACAGAGGGACAAGTAACTCTGAGTGTAGCCCGTTATTATTTATTAATAAAACCATTCCGCAGATGAAGTTCAGTAGAATTCTGAAATAAACTGAACAAATGTGCGTTTGTAATTGCTGCAGATTGTCTTGACACATTTGGTTTCGTCCCTGTGCAGCACACACTCACGCGCTCGGGGGCGGGAGTGCCCGTGCGCGCGCGTCAGGCTCGTGAGCGCGCGCCCTGATGCTGCTGCTGTGGAGGATAAATGTGGAGCTGCAGCCTCAAACCTCAATGGACCGTGGAGAGACCGCGCTGCTGTCGCCTCAGGACGACTGCCGCTGGACCGGAGCCTGAAGTGCATGAGACCCTGACGCACTGATCCGCTCTGTTCTGCCGCTCCTGTGCCTCCTCTGATCTTCTGATGTGGTCCTCTCTGCACATGCCTCACGTGTCCATCATGGACCTGTCGGCCGAAAGCATCCATCCCGCGACCCTCCGCGCGCTGCTGCTCTCCTGCGTCACGCTGCTGTTCACCGCGCACCTGTGGCGCTGGCTCCGGGTGCGCTCCTCACCCCCGGGTCTCTCACTCCCGGGACCCCCGCTCCCCGGGCCTCTCCCGTGGCCCATCATAGGGAACGCGGCACAGATGGGCAGTGCGCCGCATAAGTACTTTGCGCATTTGACCCAAAAGTACGGAGATGTCTTCCAGATTAAACTGGGCTCGAGGCCCGTGGTGGTTCTGAACGGAGACTCCATCAGACAGGCGCTCGTCAAACAGGGGCAGGACTTTGCGGGGAGACCGGACTTTACCTCGTTTAGGTACGTCTCTGAGGGCAACGGGGTCGCGTTCAACACAGCATCAGACTGGTGGAAGGTGCACCGAAAGATCTCCCATTCCACTTTACGCATGTTCTACCAGGGCAACCCCGAGACCAAGAAAACCTTTGAGCGTCATGTTCTGTCTGAGTTCGGAGAACTTCTGCAGCTCTTTGTGGAAAAAACAGAAGAGAAGCTCTACTTTGTGCCCATGACTTATCTGGTGGTGTCCACGGCAAACATCATGAGCGCGCTCTGCTTCGGGAAGCGTTACTCTTATGAGGATGAGGAGTTCCGGCAGGTGGTGGGACGAAATGATCAGTTCACCAAGACCGTGGGCGCGGGCAGCATCGTGGACGTGATGCCGTGGCTGCAGTACTTTCCAAACCCCATCAAAACCATCTTCGACAACTTCAAGAGTCTGAATCTGGAGTTCTGCACTTTCATCCGCGATAAAGTGATGGAGCACCGCAAGACCATGGAGCCCGGGACCATCCGGGACATGACTGACGCGTACATCGTGGCGCTGGACAATCTGCGGGACCGCTCCGGGATCACGCTGGAGAAGGACTTTGTCACGCCGACTGTGGGAGACGTGTTTGGGGCGAGCCAGGACACGCTGTCCACGGCGCTGCAGTGGATCATCCTGATCCTCATCAGGTCAGTGCTTTAAATGATCGAAGAACAGGTCTGTTTATGTGACAAGAACATGAACAAATGTTGGAATGGTGCAAAAGCTGCGCTCTGAGCGCGTTCACTGCGCAGTGCGCAGGTTGGATTTCTTGTCTCCTGAGCAGCTGCAGAGTGACAGGTTAATGTGACACTAAGAGCTGTGGACCCCACATCTCCCCTGCGTCACGTTACGTAAACACTGTCTGCTTCTCAGTCTCATTTGGCAGCGTAAAAGTTGATAATTAAATCACGAGTTAAGCTATAATCAAAGAGACGTTTACATATTTATGACCCTGACTTGACCAAATGTGTAAATACGTTTAACTTTTCTCAATGGTGAGGTTCATCTCTACTGGCTCTGCATGAATGAATTTGATGAAGACATTTTTTCATAGTAAAAATAAAAACAGGAGCTGCCAAGTGAAGCATGTGACCAACTAGGGGGGAGAGAGAGTTGGAGGGAGAGTTTTTGAAGAAAGGAGAAAGAGAGACAAAGAGTGACAGAGACAGAGTTAAAGAGGGTGACGGGAGTGTGTGATTCAGAGGACATATGGAGAGAGAAAAATGGAAGAAGAGAGTCAGAAAGTGAGGGAGGGGGAGAGGGATGGAGAGTTGAGGGGACATATTCAGGGAGAGAGGAGAGACAGAGGGAGAGACAGAGGGAGAGACAGAGGGAGGAGGGAATGACAGCGAGACAGTGAGAGACAGAGAGCAAGAGAGAGCGCTCTGTCAGCACTTTCCCATTAACACTTGAGTCGGGTCTGACGATCAGAGCCGCAGAGAAAAGTGACGGCTACGAAACAGACGACAGGTGTAACACGGGGTTTATGAACAATTTATCAACTATTTCTGTTTCCAACCCAGACCTCAGATTAATTATTCTCTTCTCCAAAAGTTGCCGGTTTCATTGGTTGTATGAATGTGTGAGTGACTCCTCGACGTGAAGAGCTTTGAGAACTTTGAAGGTAGAAAAACGAGACCATTTAGCCTTCAGAAAGTATGAGTGACTGGGTGGTGTGGGTTATAGTTAGCAGAGACATTCAAAGTAGATGTACGAAGTAGGGGTCAGAAATGAGTAAAGGGTAAAACAAAATTGGGAAACTACTACTCAAGTAAGACTAACTGTAAGAGTGACATCAAGTTAAAAATCTTATCAGCTTTTGTCACTTGTAGACTTACCCACAATAGGAAGAGTTACCAAAAAAAGTACTGCTACTTCAATAAAAAGTACTTAAATAGGAGTAAAAGTTGTTAATAACTCTCTGTTTTCTGAGCAGGTTCCCAGACATGCAGCGTCGTCTTCAGGAGGAGGTGGACAAAGTGGTGGATCGTGAGCGTCTACCTTCTCTCGAGGACCAGCCGCGTCTCCCTTACGTCATGGCGTTCATCTACGAAGTCATGCGTCTGTCCAGCTTCGTGCCCCTAACCATCCCCCACGCCACCACCACCGACACCTCCATCAACGGATACGCCGTGCCCAAGAACACCGTCGTCTTCATCAACCAATGGTCCATCAACCACGACTCCAAACTCTGGGACGACCCCGAAACCTTCAACCCGCTTCGATTTCTAACACCAGAGGGCGCCCTCAACAAAGATCTGACCAGTAGTGTGCTCATGTTCTCTCTGGGGAAGCGAAGATGCATCGGTGAAGAGTTGGCCAAACTACAGCTGTTTCTGTTCACCGCTCTCATCACTCATCAGTGTAATATTAAGTCTGACCCCTCCAGGCCACCGTCCATGGACTACAGCTACGGGCTAACGCTAAAGCCCTATGCGTATCACATCGCGGTGACGCTAAGAGACGGCAGAGGAGGGGGGCGGACGGACTCGTGTAAAAGTAGTGAGAACATGAAGGAAGGATGAACACGCACCTCCAGCTCTGAGTTTTGAGGCACAGCTGTTAACGATGGGAGAAAGTAAATTCGATTTTAAAGATTTGACAAAATCGCTGAAATTTAACAGAAAAGTTACTGTATTTTTTTTTTCATTTGAACCACAGTCCTTCTGATTGGAGGGTGAATGTTTGCCGACTGCACCAGATAATGAGAAATAATAAAGAAATTCAATTGAAAGAGGAAAAAAATAAGAAAAAAGTCAGTTTATAACATTTCTAAATCTACACAGGCATCGGTGTAACTAGAAAACGTCATGGTTGGATCACGCGATTTAACTTTAGCAACGACCCTAAATAAATATATTATGTAAACTTGTCCATTTAAATATTTCATAATGGGTTTAATTAGATGCCTTACACTTTAAATAATTTGCTTTGACTCAACATTAGGTAGAAAAAGGTTACATATATTTAAATAAGTGATCAGAACAATGACAAATACTTCACTAATTCTGCTTTTCCTCATCACTTCCCACTGTTCCTCCAAACTCTGACCACATACGAGAGGTTAATATATATTTATAAGCTCAAATCTCAGGCTAAATGTATTGTGGATTTTGCATCGAGACTTTAAAGTATTACATGACCTATACTTACATGGCCTTTGTGACTTATTGGGAGTCGAACCCACAACCTCGGTCTGTTATATCACTGGAGACAGGCCACTGGACGAATGCTGCTGCTGCTTCACTGAACATGGACACACTTTGGCTGTGAACTTGTGTTTTGCTGTGTTAATGTAAAATAACCTATATTTTTTATTATCCAGGGATGAAAACGAGTGCTATTTTAATACTACATCTAATACTTCTACATGACATATTTAATACCTGTAGTTTATGCTGTAATTTTAACAGTTAGATAAGCTTTTAGTTCATCTCGTTCTTTTAAAATATCTTCTCGATCTTTTAAAATATGCCACAAATCGAGGAGAGTTTGTGAACAGATGTGGCTTTGGTGCACTTCAGTTCATTCTACGGCCTGTAAAAAGTCACTAAACCTTGTTGCTGATTTCCAAGACGCATATTATTTTATTATTTATTATTTTAGTTTGGAAATGCAAGATGTTCATATTCGTTTTAAAAAATATACGTTTGGCTTAGACGTATCTATCTCCATGGAGACAATAAGGTTACAGCGTCACTCAAGGCATGTTTTTCAAGATATCTTTGAGTCATATAAGCCCCAAACACTGAACATTCTCGGTGAAGGAATAACATCTCCATGGAGACAAGCGAGTGGCAGAACTTCCGCTAGAAAAGTTACACAGTGCACCTTTAAAGTTAGAACCAGCTCCAGTTTTGTTGGTCCACTTTAAATGTCCATCAAAGACTAAAATGAACACAATTATTAAAGAAAAGTCTATATTTTAAGCTGCTCATTAGTCAGCAAGACTCGTTTTTCCAAAGAAAGTAGTGACGTGATTATTGTAAAACTATTTGCGCCACAACTTTTCCACCCAAAAAAAACAAAAAACTTTACTCAAAACTTTTACTTTGGGACAATGTGGAGTCATGCATTGGTGCTTGCTCACAGTATATACATATTTTCTTCTATTTAAAACATTCTCTTTACCTCCACCACCATTTTTGCCTTAAATTTACATCATTTACTGTATAAAACAACAGATAATTCAACTCAGGAATATAAAACTTTCATTTTGATGCTGTTCAGACCAGACACAAACTCAAACGGACTCTACAAAACTCACTTTAGAACAGTGTTACATAGCCACAGTGTTTAAGTTTCATTTGTAATTTTTTTTTTGCTGCTTCGACTCTTTTGTTGCCAGTATCTGAAATTTCTGCAAAAAAACTTCGCAATTTTTATTCGCAAATTCTGCATTTTGTATTTCTGATCGGTTTAGTCGAGCTCAAAACAAGAATAAAACTGTGCAAATGTTTGGAAGATAACAGCTGAATACAAAAAAAATCACTTCTCAAATTAAAGATGCATCCTGTAACTTTTTTCGTGTCGCCGTGATGTTATGGAATGTTCCGCGATATGGCATTAAACTGATATTTCTTGCATTTATTCAACTATTCAATCAATTATCAATCAATTATTCGAGTTTCTGTTGCCCAGAAATCCCCGCTTTGACTGGTAATTTGGCCTAGTTGCATCGTTAGCTCGTCTCCATGGCGACAGATCAGTCATTGCCAGAGTAAGGTGGTTAACTCATCACCAGAAAAGTTACACAGTGCATCTTTAAAGCCAAAATATCTGATTTCACGATATTCCGCTTGGTAGTGTGATGTTTTCTGACTTCTTGTCTGTCTCAGATGTGGACTTCTGACTGTAGACATGAATTTCAGACATTTTTGGCAACATTTTTAAAAGTAAATTCCTTTTAGACGTTGAGAAATGTCAAAATAGGTGATGTAATCTGTTTGCGTGCCTTTGTAAATCCCCTTAATCCAAAAAATTTAAACAAAACATAACCGGATGAATCAACCCGCTTGTTCCAGTGGCGCATTTTACCAATGACGAAGCAAAACTGTGCATGGAAAAAACATTAATATTACAGGTAAATCGCTTTAGTGTCTGTTTATCTAAGCGGGTATCCCATAATGCTTTGCGATGTGATGCCCGATCTATTTTAGCAATTGTGAAGTTCATTTACAAAAAAACTTTGCTCAATTTTTGCAGTGAAAACTACCACAAAAGTTTCAATTTGCCTGGAAACTACTGCACAAAGTAACACCTCGTCTCTGTATTTTCTAAAACCTGGAATGTCGTTGATCTTTGTAAAGTGTCGAGATGTTATAAGACAAATAAACTAACGTATTTTTACAGTTAAACAGTGACTTATGTGTGGTGTCGTGTTTTTCATTCATAAAAGAAAATAATCGTGGAACATTTGAGGGGTTTCCAAAGTGGAGATCAGGGTTTAAAAGTCAGTTTAATGTCACACTGCGGAACATTACAGGAGAAGAAATGTCTGACGAGCAGAAGATGAGTTTACATGTCAGAAATGTTACATGTGAACGTTTAAGTGAAACAAGTTATATTTTAGTAAACTGGGTCCAAAAACTTATTAACAGTAAAAAATATTAATGTCCGTCCATCTTCCACAGTCTAAGCAGGGACTCCCAGACTTCCCTCACCCCAGACACCTCCTGAGATGAGAGATGAGATCCTGTGGTTCCCGAACCAGACCCCCTCAGGCCCCTGAACCAGACCCCCTCAGGCCCCTGAATCAGACCCCCTCAGGCCCCTGAATCAGACCCCCTCAGGCCCCTGAATCAGACCCCCTCAGGCCCCTGAATCAGACCCCTCTCCGGCCCCTGAACCAGACCCCCTCAGGCCCCTGAAGCAGACCCCCTCTGGCCCCTGAACCAGACCCCCTCCGGCCCCTGAACCAGACACCCTCCGGCCCCCCTGAATCAGACCCCCCTCCGGCCCCTGAACCAGACCCCCTCCGGCCCCTGAACCAGACCCCCTCCGGCCCCTGAACTAGACCCCCTCTGGCCCCTGAACCAGACTCTCTCCGCCCCTGAACCAGACCCCCTCTGGCCCCTGAACCAGACCCCTCTCCGGCCCCTGAACTAGACCCCCTCTCTGCCTGAACCAGACCCCCTCTGGCCCCTGAAACCAGACCCCCTCTCAGGCCCCTGAACCAGACCCCCTCCGGCCCCTGAACCAGACCCTCTCCGGCCCCTGAACCAGACCCTCTCCGGCCCCGGAACCAGACCCCCTCCGGCCCCTGACCAGACCCCCTCCGGCCCCTGAACCAGACCCCCTCCGGCCCCTGAACCAGACCACCTCTCAGGCTCTTGAACCAGACCCCCTCCGGCCCCTGAACCAGACCCCCCTCAGGCCCCTGAACCAGACCCCCTCCGGCCCCTGAACCAGACCCCCTCCGGCCCCTGAACCAGACCCCCTCAGGCCCCTGAACCAGACCCCCTCGGCCCCTGAAAGCAGAAAAGTAGAAATATTGAACTTTTCATAGCTTTTAATCACATTATAGTTGTTTCGTGGCACATTTCTCTTCTCTAAGTTGTATTTAAAGTGATTTGTGCCTGTTTGACTGATCTTTAATCACTTATTTCCAAGACGCCCATATTGAGAATCCTGGGTTTTCACTACCCACTGCTCTGATACTTACTTTGTTCAATTTTATTTTCTTAATCGATGATACATGTACAATTCGACTAATTTTGGTACAAATTTTTAAAAATCCTCTGCTCTCTAGTGCGATATAAAAGTGTCTGTCCGAGGTGCGAACTCTTTTGACATTTACGATGACGTCTGCTCCCACTGGGCACCGCCGTTTTCTACGTCAGCTGAATTGTTTCTTTTATTAAGTCGTTTTAGATGAATATTGCGATTTAAAATGTGCAAATGATCACATAATGACTCACGGGTGTCATAGATTTTAGATATAGAACAGACTCAAGCTTCTTCAACATGTTTTCAGTCTAAATTCAGTCTCCTAATGAGCGTTTTGAAGGTTCCGACCTGAAAAGTTTGAAAAATCCTGTAATATTCCAGTCTTTGTCTCAGATGCAACTAAGAACATAGAGTGCAGTACAGGGAAGTGAAAATACTTCCTGTGTCTGATTTCTTGTTGATAGTGACGTAGACTCCACACAAAAATGTCAAAAGGAAAATCACCACACGTCTTCGCTTTGGCAACATCTCATCCTACACTTTAATTATCTTAATAAAACATGAACAAACACTTAATTTGTAATGACAAAAATGGAATATAACAAAGTAAAAGCAGTAAAGTACTGTACTTACCTGTGTTTTAAGTGGATACTTTTTACTTTTACTTCACTACATAAGAGAGCAGGTATTTATACTTTCTTTATACTTTCTCCACTACATTTTTTAACTGAACTAAACAGTAAAAGATTTTTTCTTATTGTTTGAGCCCTGCTGAAAAGTCTGAGGGATTTATTTTAACATGTTCACAGTTTGAGCAAATAAAAATATAAAAAATAAAAAGAGATAGAAAAAAAATGTATTCAGTTGTTTCTGTTGAACAAAATAGGCCACAAATCTTTATCAAAATCACTGCAGTTGACTCCAGACGACACTCTTCACAATACTGATTCACAAAGGAAAGAGGCGGGAGTCAAACCCTGAATTTATACCAGCGGCGAAGGACACGAAGAAGAAAGAAAAACACAGAAGAAGAGGCTGGAGGACCAAGACGACAGAAAACACGAGGTATGAACAAAACTGCAATAAAGGAAAATACCATCGTGTCATTGTACATGTGTCTGCACCTGTTACACTCACACTGTAGTAAAAAATACTTCTCATTCCTGTTCAATTGTGGTGAAGTAGAAAGTACTGATACCTGCTCTCAAATGTAGTGAAGTAAAAGTATCCACTGAAAAATGTACCTAAAAAAGTAAAGCTCATACTCACAATTTTGACTTTAGTATAGTACTTTTTATAGTTCTTTTACTTAACTAGAACTACAGTACTACAGTAACAGTTCATGTGTGTACTTCATATACACTCTTGGCTTCATGTTGTTCTGAGGGACTCCGGGACAGTGACCTTTGACCTCAGGCGGGCACAGGAACGAGGGACTCCGGGACACTGACCTTTGACCTCAGGCGGGCACAGGAACGAGGGACTCCGGGACACTGACCTTTGACCTCAGGCGGGGCACAGGAACGAGGGACACTGGGACATTGACCTTTGACCTCAGGTGGGGCACAGGACGAGAGGGACTCTGGGACACTGACCTTTGACCTCAGGCGGGGCACAGGAAGGAGGGACTCCGGGACACTGACCTTTGACCTCAGGCGGGGCACAGGAACGAGGGACTCTGGGACAGTGACCTTTGACCTCAGGCGGGGCACGGGAACGAGGGACTCCGGGACACTGACCTTTGACCTCAGGCGGGGGGCACAGGAACGAGGGACTCCGGGACACTGACCTTTGACCTCAGGCGGGTCACGGGAACGAGGGACTCCGGGACAGTGACCGTTGACGTCAGGTGGGGCACAGGAACGAGGGACTCCGGGACAGTGACCTTTGACCTCAGGTGGGGCACAGGAACGAGGGACTCCGGGACAGTGACCTTTGACCTCAGGTGGGGCACAGGAACGAGGGACTCCGGGACAGTGACCTTTGACCTCAGGCGGGGCACAGGAACAAGGGACTCCGGGACACTGACCTTTGACCTCAGGCGGGGCACAGGAAGAGTCTGGGATCTCCCTGTTTTTATCTCACTCAACAGAACATCCTGTCCAGAAAGAGAGAGCGGAGCGGAGGAGGAGAAAGGGAGAAAAGGAGGAGTATAGACAAGTACAAGGAGAAGTGTAGAGAACGAGGAGGAAGAGAGAGAAAGAAGGAGCGAGGGGGAGAAGAGGGAGAGTGAGAGAAAGAAAGAAAGAGGTGACAGAAAGGGGAAAGAGAGATAGACAGGAGGAGAAAGAGAGAAAGGCTCATAGCAGAAGTAGAGAGAGGGAGAAAGAGAGAGAGAGGGAGGGAAAAGAGAGAGAAAGGGGAGAAAGAGAGAGAGAATGAGTGAGGAGGAGAAGGGGAGAGTGAGAGAAAGAAAGAAAGGTTGGGAGAAAGAGGAAAGAGAGATAGAGTGAGGAGAGAGAGAGACAGAGAAATAGAGTGGGAAAAAGAGAGAGAAAGGGGAGAAAGAGGTTGATAGGCAGAAAGAGAAACAGAGAGTGAAAAGGCGGACAGCAGAGGCAGAGAGAGGGAGAAAGAGAGAGAAAGAGAGGCGGATAGAAAGGGGAAAGAGAGGCAGATAGGCAGAGAGAGAGGAGAGAGAGAGTGAGAGAGAGAGGCAGAAGCAGAGAGGGAGAAAGAGAGAGAAAGAAGTAGAGAAAAAGGGGAGAGAGAGGTAGAGAGGCAGAGAGAGAGGAGAGAGTGAAAAGGCAGACAGCAGAGAGTGGGAGAAAGAGAGAGAGAGGGGAGAGAAAGGGGAGAGAGAGGTAGAGAGGCAGAGAGAGAGGAGAGAGTGAAAAGGCAGACAGCAGAGAGTGGGAGAAAGAGAGAGAGAGGGAGAGAAAGGGAGAGTGAAGTGCGTGACAAATTGTGAAAACAAGTCCAGATGATTCCTGATACTCGGTTTGTCCTGGACTAAAAATAACTCCACCTGCTGAAATACTCGTCTCAAGATTAAATGTTTTTTTCCCCAGAATCATAAACTTTTTGTATTTGGATTGATTCATTTTGATTTTATGAACATCAGAAAGTTTTGAATAATAATGTAAATATCGAGTAAAATGGACTTTTTAGAGATTTGATCCATGTTTTAGTTGTTTCTTCTCGTCATTTTCTCACCATCTTTTGTCCTTGGAGAGATTTGTGCAGGTCTTTTATCACTTTTCGTCATTGTGCCATTTTGACCATCAACTTTATTCTCCAATTTTGATGCAAATGACGCAAAAAATAACCTGAGCTGCCACAGATCAACTCGATAAAACAGACACGAGCACGAGACGAAGAACGAAAGACGACGTCAGGACGAAACGATGTGTTTGACCCAAGAGCTGCACATGTGCAAGACGTCACATACAAGTATATAAATACATGGGCCAAAAGAAGAGAGAGAAGAGGAGAAAAGAGGTAGATAGACAGAGAGAGAGGAGAGAGAGGGAGAGAGAGAGAAAGAAAGAAAGAGAGAGTGAGAGAAAGGTGAAAGAGAGGTAGACAAAAGGAGAGAGGAGAGAGCGTCTGTGAAGCGTCTCTTTAAAAACTGTAAAGCGTTGTAAACGTTAAAGCTGTAAAACGTCTGTAAACCGTCTGTAAAGCGTCTGTAAAGCGTCTGTAAAGCTGTCTGTAAACTGTCTGTAAACTGTCTGTAAAGCGTCTGTCTGTAAAGCGTCTGTCTGTAAACCGTCTGTAAACCGTCTGTAAACCGTCTGTAAAAAACGTCTGTAAAGCGTCTGTAAAGCGTCTGTAAAGCGTCTGTAAACCGTCTGTAAACCGTCTGTAAAGCGTCTGTAAAGCGTCTGTAAAGCGTCTGTAAAGCTGTCTGTAAAGCGTCTGTAAAGCGTCTGTAAACTGTCTGTAAAGCGTCTGTAAAGCGTCTGTAAACTGTCTGTAAAGCGTCTGTAAAGCGTCTGTAAAGCGTCTGTAAAGCGTCTGTAAACTGTCTGTAAAGCGTCTGTAAACCGTCTGTAAACTGTCTGTAAAGCGTCTGTAAATCGTCTGTAAACCGTCTGTAAACCGTCTGTAAACTGTCTGTAAAGCGTCTGTAAAGCGTCTGTAAAGCGTCTGTAAACCGTCTGTAAACTGTCTGTAAAGTCTGTAAACGTCTGTAAAGCGTCTGTAAAGCGTCTGTAAAGCGTCTGTAAACTGTCTGTAAAGCGTCTGTAAAGCGTCTGTAAACTGTCTGTAAAGCGTCTGTAAAGCGTCTGTAAAGCGTCTGTAAACTGTCTGTAAAGCGTCTGTAAACTGTCTGTAAAGCGTCTGTAAAGCATCTGTAAACTGTCTGTAAAGCGTCTGTAAAGTGTCTGTAAACCGTCTGTAAACCGTCTGTAAAGCGTCTGTAAAGCGTCTGTAAAGCGTCTGTAAAGCGTCTGTAAACCGTCTGTAAACCGTCTGTAAACTGTCTGTAAAGCGTCTGTAAAGCGTCTGTAAACTGTCTGTAAAGCGTTTGTAAACTGTCTGTAAAGCGTCTGTAAAGCATCTGTAAACTGTCTGTAAAGCGTCTGTAAAGTGTCTGTAAACCGTCTGTAAAGCGTCTGTAAACTGTCTGTAAACCGTCTGTAAAGCGTCTGTAAAGCGTCTGTAAAGCGTCTGTAAAGCGTCTGTAAACTGTCTGTAAACCGTCTGTAAAGCGTCTGTAAACTGTCTGTAAAGCGTCTGTAAACTGTCTGTAAAACGTCTGTAAAGCGTCTGTAAACTGTCTGTAAAGCGTCTGTAAAGCGTCTGTAAACTGTCTGTAAAGCGTAAAGCGTCTGTAAAGCGTCTGTAAAACGTCTGTAAAGCGTCTGTAAACTGTCTGTAAAGCGTCTGTAAACTGTCTGTAAAACGTCTGTAAAGCGTCTGTAAACTGTCTGTAAAGCGTCTGTAAAGCGTCTGTAAACTGTCTGTAAAGCGTCTGTAAACTGTCTGTAAAACGTCTGTAAAGCGTCTGTAAACTGTCTGTAAAGCGTCTGTAAACTGTCTGTAAAACGTCTGTAAAGCGTCTGTAAACTGTCTGTAAAGCGTCTGTAAAGCGTCTGTAAACTGTCTGTAAAGCGTCTGTAAACTGTCTGTAAAGCGTCTGTAAAGCGTCTGTAAACTGTCTGTAAAGCGTCTGTAAACTGTCTGTAAAGCGTCTGTAAAGCGTCTGTAAACCGTCTGTAAACCGTCTGTAAAGTGTCTGTAAACGTCTGTAAACCGTCTGTAAAGTGTCTGTAAAGCGTCTGTAAAGCGTCTGTAAACCGTCTGTAAAGCGTCTGCTCTGTGACCGTCTCAGGTGCACATTTCCAGCTCACCTGGTGTTTGAATAGTGGCTGGGGGATAATCCCATGTGCAGATTTCTGAAGTATTGCATGAAGCTTGTGGTAAGACACGTCCTCTGTCGGAGCTTATACCTGTCAGAGGCGCTTTAGCAGATTAGCATCACGCTTTAGCCCTAATCTGCGTCAGGCTAAATGAATGCCCATAAAACAGGAGCAGATATGGCGGATTGTGTAAGGAGCTCTGTAGATGTGAATGCTGAACCTGATTGTACAGATTTACTGCTGAGAAACTGATAGGAACATTGATAATTAGACTCATCACTGTTTTTTGACCTCTTTATCGAACAGGACCAACAAAACAAGACATTTTTGTAATGTCTTTGTGCCAGTCTCAAGACAAACAGAGAGGACTGACTGAACAGGGACGAGAAATACTCACAACGATTATTATATGTTTTTGGACTGTCCCGATTCCTGTATTCAGACGATGTCTCAATCCAACAGGTGTCGTCTTTAATTAAAAGCCCTTTCTGGGGACTGTTCTTGTGAATTAGCCCGGGCTATAAACACTGTCACACATGCGTCATGTCTCTATTTTTTTAAATATCCTAAAATAACAGTTTCTTTCATTTGTATTTTTGTCTGCCTTGAACTATGTGATGTTTCTGTGCGTGTGTATTATTATGTATTATTAGTATGTACTTTATGTATATATGTATGTATGTATTATTATTATTATTATTTATTTTTTATTATTATCATTATTATTATTTTATTTTATTATTTTTTATTATTATCATTATTGTTATTATTTTATTTTATTATTACTATTATTGTTATTATTATTATTATTATTATTAAATGTAGGTTTAAGGATCAGACATATGGAAATTTATACCTTTGTTTAGATCATAAATTCTTTCCATTTTAATTTTTTATTAGCTCTCATGCATGCTATAAAAATGTATATATATATTTTTTTTTTTAATTTTCTTCAAAAAACCTCACTATAAATTATGATGTTGTGTGAGCGCTGCATTAAAAAAGATGGAGAAAATATTATGCAAAAATTAGAGATTTTTTTTTTTTTTAATTTATTTTTTTTTTAAAGAAAGTAAACGTATTTTATATTTTAAATAAAGTACATATTTTTTGCTTTATGTCTAGTAGTGGTAAACTATTAGGTCACAATTTCAGCTTCAAAAAAACAACTTTTAAATATAAATAAATCATTGTTACAGATTTGACCTGCCCCGACTCTGAGGACACAGACTGGTTTTGTTTGTAAAATATGTAAAACTACCAGCTTAATATTCTTTCGACACAGACTGTAAACTGATACATCGATACAGAGAACATAACTGTCCCGTCACAAAAGGCTGAGCTCAAATCACCTCCTCAGACACGTCCAGGGCATCAGGTGCAGACATCAGCATCAGATAAACGACGTCTCTCTGCTGAGCACGGCCAAAAGCACCAAAAGACCTGAAATGACTCTGATTATTAAAGCTTTTACTAGTTTTGATGATGTTTCCCTCTTACACTTTTTCATTTCAGCCCTTTTGAAATGTTTTGCCGTCTTATTATTTACCTGGTCGGAGATTATCAAGCTGCACAAAGTAACTTTAGAAAGGACCTGCCACCGTGGAGATTTGAATCACATATGAAGAGTTTAAGTGCAAAAACAGATCTCCCGTTTTGAAAAACTGCCAAAAAGTTAATTCCGAGGGATGGGCTGGAATAATGTTTTGATAGCAGTAAAATAGATTTGGCTTTTGGAAATATGACTAAGAATAAACTGCCTCTGATGACTTTTTCAAATGGCACTTATCTGATTTTACAAATGAACTCTTCATATTGTCTGGATAATCCTGGTGACAAACCACAAGAGGATGGTCCGTGTAGCAGCGCCCCCTAGGCTTAGAACACGACTGAGTATAGAGAGAAAAAAAAAAGAAAAAAGATATTATTCTATTATTATCTATGTGTCGCTGTTCTGTGAAAATAAATACATAAAACAGTGTGAATAGAGCCTCTTGTTGTTTATTTATTTATTAATAAATAAACAAATATAATAAATAATAAATATTTATTTATTTTATTAAAATGAAGTTCTGATTTATTGGGAAAAGTTTGACCTTATAATTATTATCAGACATGGAAATAATGCTTCCAAAACACACAGAAATGTAGATCAAATTCACAATACTAATTTTATATCTGTATTTTTTTTTTTTTTTTAATGATTATTTGTTAAGTTGAAAATTGTTGAAACTTGACAGAACATTTAATTTTGTAGGTCAGTGGCTTGGTACTTGGCGCAAGTTTTTGCACCAAGTACCACCAAACAAATCTAAATTGAGTCTACAACAGAACTATTCCAGGTCTAATCCAGGACTAAACCAGGTATAATCGACATCTAAAAACATGTCAAAAATCAAAGGTTTACTGTCAAAAACAGACTTATAGAGACTTATCCTGCTTTTGTCTCCAGGAGGTTAGACGACTGTAACGTCCTGCTCACTGGTCTCTCCAAACGAGCCTTAAGACAGAACAGTGCATCCAGATAGAACACTGCTGCTCGGGTCTGACTAGAACCAGGAAGTACTTCACACATGTGTCCTGTGCTCAGGTGAAGTACTTCACACATGTGTCCTGTGTCAGGTGAAGTACTTCACACATGTGTCCTGTCTCAGGTGAAGTACTTCACACATGTGTCCTGTGTCAGGTGAAGTACTTCACACATGTGTCCTGTGTCAGGTGAAGTACTTCACACATGTGTCCTGTGTCAGGTGAAGTACTTCACACATGTGTCCTGTGCTCAGGTGAAGTACTTCACACATGTGTCCTGTGTCTCTGGCTCCTGTGGCTCAGAGACTTTAAAGCAGCTCAGTGTGAACAAGTCTCTCCATGAACCAAAGAACATCTCCCACATGTTAGAGCCACATGAACCATCTCACACTCTGAGGACTTCAGGGACCGGCCTCCTGCTGGTCCCAGAGTCAGGACTAAACCTGGAGAATCAGTGTTTCAGTTTTATGCAGCTAAAACCTGGAACAGTCTGAAGATGTGAGACAGACTCGACTTTGACAAGGTTTAAATCCAGGCTCAAAAAGTTCTGTTTATCTGCTGTGACTGAAAGGTTTTTATTCTGCCTCTTCTGTTTTAATGTTAATTTTATGATGATTATTTATGTATAGATTTTTTTTTTGTATTGTGATTTTAATGTCTTTCTTATTCTGTAAAGCACTTTGAATTACCTTGAATTGTGCTGTACAAATAAACCTGCCTTGCCTATAACAAGACCAGGTCTAATCTAGGTCCAAACCAGGTCCGTAACAGGACTATTCAATAGATGAATTTGATTATTAAATTGATTTGATTATTAAACGCTAAATCCCCCAAAAACTATTGTAAATGTGAAATTCTTAACAGCTACATTAAATAAATAGCAGAATTAAACACTTTCGGTTAGTTTGAGTTTATATTGAGTCATAGAAGTTATTTATTCAACCATTTACTGCTCAAATCTTATTGCATTGCCAAAAAATAACCTAAAATGTGCCAGTATTACAAAGAAAACATACACACGATGAATATTGCCCCCCAAAAACGATTATTGTTCCATCTGTAGTACTCATGACCTGGATCAGGGGACAAACGCTCTACTAACTGAGCTTCTGTCGCATTTTCAGTATAAATGTGAGCACAGCCGCTGATGTAAGACGTTATATGTAAAAGTTAATAAGACCTTAACCTGTGCATCCGACAAACAAAGTCACACGTCAGAATCCCCCCTGGAACCAGCTGGAGTCTGCAGATGTGAGTCCCATTAAACACATGCACTTCTAGGAAAAGGTGAGCTCCTCTGTACAAACAAACAGCTGTGTATATCCAGCGCTTCACGTTTCGCCAATGGAAAAACGGCGCAGAGAGACATGACCAGACCGGAGCTTTGAATCACATCCACGTTTGAATTCTCCACTGGCACAGGCTGTTCTGGAGGCTGCGGAGCAAGAACGGACTCAGCCTACACACATTACATAAAGAATTTAACATGGTGACCGCAGAAAAAACAGGATAAGGGAAAGACAGGAGGATTGTATTATGATTGCACAGGTTTAATGAGAGATTCCAGTTGTATTAATCATCAGTTTACAATGTCAGCGTACAGTAATGTAGCTGTAGTAGCAGTTATAACACTTCAGAACCTTTTTTCTTTTTCATTAATCTAAATTTCAACAGGTTTGGATAGTTCTCATCACTTAAAGAAACTGCATGTACCTGCGCTCTTACAGTGTGAATGGGTTGCCAGTTCCTTCACCTACATCTATAAGAAACATACAAGTTTTTTCTCAGTAACATGTGAAGAATCTACAGAATTCACTCACTGAGCTGCAGAGGCGGCACTAGCACCAAGTAATGAGGTTTAGGTCGTGATGATTCAGATCAGAGAGAGTTATTTTAGGTTTAAAGCGACTGGATTTCAGCCTTGAAACTGGCAACCCAACTAAGAGACTCATGTGAGGCTTTATTCAAATTATAACATGAACAAATTGAGCATAATGTCTAATGTTTTTTGAAATCAAGAATAAATCTGCATTATAATTGTTACCAGTAAAAGTCATATTTGATTTGAAAGTGTTAACCTCATCTGGGATAAAGTTAGATTAAGTTCATGGAATTTAGAATTAGAGAGCGACTGAGATGTTTTTTTTTCCATAGCTGATGCGATAACAATAGAATCCAGAGCAAACGACAAGCTCTGACAATAATTCTGGGCCAGTATACAGATTTAATATTGGCCTCTGCTGGAGATTTAAGGCTAAAAAGGGTAAATATCGTCCCAATATATCGTCCAACTCTATTTAAAATCTTACATACAGCTCCTTTAAACTGAGCGTGACAGTCATTTCAATAAAACATAGTTAACATACAGTATATATATATTTTTAATGTAAGAAATAGTCTCCAAAATGATATTGCGACGAACAGGCTAACAGTAAGGTTCTGTGTGTCGTTACTTTTTATTCACAAGGTAATAACGTTAAATAACTTGTATTTTTGAGCTATAAGTTACCAGTCTGTGTATAATTAGCATAACATTCATTGCACTGGTAGAAAAATATGCAGATTTGTGCCCAAAATCTCTGAAATAAAACATAATACTCAAGGAATGTACCAGATTAAAACATTACAAAAATTAAAAAAAAAAAAAAGTGTACTTCGTATTTTTCTGTAAACTAGAAACTATCATCAGGCAGCAGCATTTTTCAGTATCTCTGTCCAATCTGGAAAAAGCGTCTTCAACAGGATGGATATAAAGCTAAGCACCATAAAATCAAACTTTGTATAAAAAAATGAAAAACAAAACTCAAAAAAAGTGCGATTATAGACGTGAAAAAGGCATCGAGAGGTCGCGCTATAATCCAAGCATTGTTCTTAAAGGGGCACTGTGTAACATTTATGGCATGACTTTAAACTTCTTTACTTATATTGAAACAAGCAGGGAGCACGACAAGGCCAAGTTACAGCTCAGATCTGTGAAGAGGCAAGCGCACACACAGAAAGAATGTTAGATTTAAAACTGGACACCTACAACTGGCATAAAACTTACAATCTTCCATTTATTCAGACGGTGAAACGACCAGCAACTAAAGTATATGGACAGTACGTGGAGGCAGGAAGGTGGTGAACCCTCCACTGGAAAAGTTACATAATGTTCAGTTAAATGTTTGATGAAAATGAAGCTCGTATTTTACACTGATGATACTCTCAAAAAAGTATCTGCATGGAAATATTCAAATCACTAAACACTTTACTAAATATGCCATTTCACTTTTCAGTCAATTCTTTTAGTAATTTATCTGCTAATTTATACAATTTGACATTTCTGCTGAATCTCCCACCTGTCTGTCAGATCATGTAATTGCCTTGCCTGAAATGTTCCACAGTGTGGCATTAAACGCATCTACTTCAGTGAGAATAAGAAGGTGACGCCATCAGGCCAAGTCGCAGGTCAGATCTGTCAAAAAAGACGCTGAGCTTTTTAACAGAATATGTGCCAGATACAGGGATAATGCCACACTGTCAAACATTCCAGGCAAAGCAATATTATCTCCATGGAGACAAGCAGCTGGCCCAACAGACAAGTTACATAGTGCATCTTTAAAAAACATGAATTATTTCTGAGCAAATGTACACACAAAAGGTCCAAATAACATAACTCACAAAAAATAACAGAAAAATCAAAAAACACTGATTTGCAACAAGTACGATCACTGTGATTCTTCAGGTCGACTTAACAAAAAAAACAAAAAAATGTAGGCGGTTATTTTTTTTCTTCCCAAAGTTAAAACCACAGGCTCCTGGACACTCACAGAGTGAAACAATCACTTTAAACAACGTTCACATGGATCCATATACTCTCACATAAGAACTGCACAGTCTCTGCAGACGGTTCGGTTCTGCAGACACCTCCGCACACACCACTGTCCACTGTCAAACGCCCAACGCCGGACACAGCACATCCAGCTCCTTCTGAGCTTCTAACGCCTGGAAGAAAAACACAAAGATATATTTGTACAGTTACCATCTCCATTTAGTATTGTGCAGATATGTGCTTTATACACGCCAATGTCCACTGTAAATAAATGTGGAAATAACCCAACGCCGGCTCTACACAGGTCTCCTTTTTATTTTTTTTGTTATAGAAGATGCACCAAGCTAAATTTGCAACAAAACTGCTTATTTACAATATTGATCGGCTCTATAGATTTTTTATTTTTAGATTATAGAAGATGCACCAAGCTAAATTTTAAGAACACATATTTAGGAGCACAAATTTGGAGCATAAATTTGGTTCACTCTGATTCTTTCTGTCTAATTTAATGTCAGTAATATTTTTTCCACAAATGTGAGAAAACTTGTCTTGCCCCAGTGCAGATATACTGCATAAGCAGCTCTTGAGGTCAAAATATAGCTGCTGTGAACTGTCTGCATCTAAAGCTTCTCATTGTCCGAGAAACAGGAAGTGCACAGATAGCATGTTAGTTGTTTTTAGCATTACCTTGACTCTACTCTAGCCTCCAGAGAGTTGTGAAAAGTGTTTGTAAACTCACTGCAGTTAATAATTAGGATGTTCGAAAAGCAGGTAGATGAAGAATAATGTAAGAGCACTGCAGACGTGTAAAATGAACTAGTTTAGTTTTTCATGCTCTTAAATAAAAATCAGGAACAGCGTCTTCAAACACTCCTCCTCTGTGCTGCGTGTGAGATGTGGTTCGCTCTGTTTGCAGTGATTACCCATTTAAGTTCAGGATTAATTACAGATTATTACATTAACCCGGGTCACAGCGGAAAACCTAAGACTGAGCCCGGAGCGTTCGACTGTACCTCTTTTAATTCTGCTTGTGCTGAGTTTGCAGCTTCACACATCCTCCGAGCCCGCTCCTGCTGCCCCAGGTCTCTGTAACACTGCCAAGCACAACAACAGCACGTGTCAGCGGGACATCTCCAGCACAGATCCAGAAAACACATCTACGTCTACCACAAAGATGCAGTGAGTAACTAAAAATGTTACTTTTAGATCAATTGAGTGCAGGTTCTAACAACTTCTGTGAATGCTACATCCCAAAAATATAATGTTTTTAATGTAGTTACTTATTAGTAGTTGATTCCAGACAGGACAGGGATCTATGTTTATGGGGAGATTTACTGTATTTGAAGAAATCTGTAAATTTATGATCTGCGTGTGTCATTATAGGCCCTGGATCCACAAACTTGCTAAATTAATCTCAAATCTAAAAGTCCTTTGAGTTGACAATAATCGCATTGTTTGGGTTGAATAATGGCGCCATTTTCTGAAACTGTTGGGAGAAAACAACAAAAAACCCTTTTGTCCATTTATGATGACACAGAGAAGACATTCAACTTTGTGCTACATCTGCAACCTGAGAGTTAAACAGCAGATTAGGATTCAGACCTGTCTCCAGTTCAACTTTAATCTAAAGGGATTATAGGAGGTGATGTTTTGTAAATGCGACCGATTGATGAACTGAATCGAAAGTGTCAGGAGAAAAATTAAAAAATGAGGCCTGTTTACATCGTCTAAGACCATTTAAATGTTATAGGAGGAGATCTGCAATATTTTGGGCTAAATCAGAGCAGGTGACAGCCATAAATATACAGTAGTTAAGGAAATAAGCTGTTAAACATGTGTTTTGTGAAGATCTATAGCGTATCTGTGTATCTTCTTAGCATAATCCTTAAGTTCTCAGTCTATTTCTATTCTGTTTATGCTTTAAAATCTTAAAAATGAGATGGAAAAAAAGATGCAGTACTAGAACAGCAGCAATAAGAGCATGAAAAAGTGTAAAAAAATATAAGAGTTAATAGGTCTGTTAAAAACAAGTAGATGTGTTTAACCAAAATGTCAGAAAATGTAAAATATATATTCGAATACAGCATCTAAAACACTGGGTATCCCTCAGGGCAGCATACTTGCCCCGTTAAACTTCACCATCTAAAACTGACCTTTGCGAGATACACGTAGTTGAGTTTGGAATATCCCGGCTGGATTTCTTCAACCTGAAAAACATCGCCAACAGCTTTTTAGTAACAAGTGTGGAGCCTCCATACAGTTAGACAGACAGCCACTGCTTTGGGTCACGAGCTGCAAGTCTCAACACAGTCCACTTAAATCAACTGGGAAGACTATCCACACGAGACTAGAGCTGGGGAAATCTTGGCTGGAAGCAGTAGGGTTCAGATTTGTGCTACATAAACAAATGAAATGTGGGAACGTGGAGATTAAGTTGTTTTAAATGCTGTGGGTTTGGCCTAAGAAAACTACTGCTGGTACAGAAGCGACCTGAAGGCATGTTGCAATTGAAAAGCCCTAGACAAATATGACGCGAGTGAAGTGGAGCATGCCTCATAAACGAAATATGTGTAACGATTAAAACAACACCTTTCTGAACTTTTAAGTGGCATTTTTAAAAAGGGACATAGTTTGGAAATTTCCCCAAGTGTCGAGTAATTAGCATGGACTACTTTTTAATCTTTCTGCGCTTTTAAGTTATGGAAATTATGGCAAGACTTTCATGTGGAAACTGGCAAACCTGGGTTCAGATCTGGAGGTTGACTTTCTGGATAGAAGCCAGGTGTTATATAAAAACTGTAAATTAAATTCCTACTGATACTAATAATAACAAGAACACCTATTATTATTACGATTATTATCATTATTGTTGTATTGTTAAGCAGAAAAATATTACATCTTGCATTAATTCAATTCATCTTTACCAGTGTCTCCACATCTTGGACTGAAGTGAACTGCACTGAATCTTATGTTTGTGAGTGACATTATTATTTCATTTCTGATTATTCAGTCTGCAAATAAAACTGTTCATTAAAGTTCTTAGTACAGCTTTCAAAGTCGCACTAGTCCATCCTCCAAAGCGTCATTATAATCCACCTGTAGCATCTGGAGACCGGCGTTTTTGTAATGAGTCCAGAGGTGAGGAGTGTGTAGTGGTGAACAATATGATTTAAACAACTTGAACAAAAGAGAATGAGCTCGAGCAACAACATCCTGCATCATCTGTAAATATCATCATCATCGTCTGCCGGGTCTGCAGTGATGATCTGCCTCCAACACAATTTTACACAGGCAGAAATCAGGAGGTGCTCTTATTTTATCTATTTATTTCAGGGACAGTGCATATTAATCAACATTTGCATGTAAATATGCCAGAGTTAGCCAGATGACTATTTTTCATCTGTTGTCCCTCGACAGATGTTAAGTGTCACTTCTACATAAAAGAAAATCACATCACAAAGTTAAAATTCATCATTCTAAAAAGTACATTACTTCAGACAAACTCAAATACAAACATTCACCCGCATCAATAACCAGTCAATTACAGATATTCACTCTCACTCAGTAACAGATCCTGCTCATGCTCTTAACTGGAAAGAGGGAAAAGTGTCTGTTAATATCCTCGGTTAATAAGTTCTTGCTTTTTTGTGGCAGCAGGGTAAAAATAGACCATTATTTGTTAATCGCTTAAGTTTAATTGTATTTTAAATGATCTTGCAGCTAATTTTCATTGACATTTATTTAATCATGCAAACTTATCCTCTGCTATGAGACTCACAGTCTAAGTATTAAGAAGTGCAAAAGAGGAAGGAAAACTAGACCCAGCACACACAAAACATTGTGCTTTTGTCTGTTATATGGAAATAATCAGTGACGTGTGACAGGTGAGGCAAGTGGGGCAGTGCCTCACCTGTCATCACAGAGAAAAAATAAATGAAATAGTTATATTTATCCAATGATTTGTACTATAAAGTTATTTTCTATTTAACTTTGCAATTTTATTTTTCTTTTTTACTCAAAATCCCTGAATTTTTACGTTTACAGTTGAAATCCTGAGAAGAGATGCAGTGAGGCACAGGCTGTTTGTGCCTCACATGTACTGACTGTGCTGTAGCTAAACTGCTGTTTTAACTCTTTAAGGGCACATTATAGCGGCTGTGAAAAGGCGCCGGGTGAGGCGGGCTTCACCAGTTACCCTGCCTCATGTTAGGGGGCGCTCCTGAGCCCAGGGATTCTTGCAACTCCCGCAGAATAGGGGCCGCAAACTACAATTTAGAGTTAGCAAGTCAACTTTAGCAATTCACTTTTTTCTTCTTGTCTGGCCCTACTTTTTAAATGGAGGAAGATACATATAAAGCTCAGTTTTCTAAACTGGACTTTGGGTCGAAGCAGGAGGTTAGAATTAAAGGACCAACGCTAAAGGAGCTAAATGGTTTGCTCCAGACGACGGGACCAAAGACTCGCTCTTTTCAAACAGAGACGTACAAAATGGTAAGAAATTAATGACTTCAATCCACTGAAAATTGGGGAACCAGAATAAGGACAAAAAACAATACAAAACCAGCTTTTTATTTCATACTATTAGAGATATTTCATACGGACTTTGGAACTTTTATTTTGAAATTCTTTTTTATTCTGGCCCCAAGTCACTGGGAGAGAAAGTTTACAGAGTTTATATGTTTGTGAATCTGATTGTGACGACATCAGAGCCTCATGAACCTCACCGCACGACACTGGTAATAATCTATGAGACCCAATGATCATTATGTTATAATTTGCACATTTTAAATCGCAATATAAAACAGCTTATTAAAAGAAACAAGTTTGCTGGCCCAATGAGGTATTAGGAGAAGATTTTTTTCCTGCTCTTTTACAGTATGTCGTTGTAAATGTCATCACCAGCGCCACATGCTGTCAGCTGCAGATCATACTAACGAGCAGCGATTTTATTTTTTATTTTATTATTTTATTGTATTTATTATTTAATATTATTTTTTATTACTATATTATATTTATTATTTTTTATTATATTTTATTTTTTTTATTTGTGCCAAAATAGCTATGCGACACAGCCAGTCCCACCGTTTAAGCGAATAAAATTAGAGAACAACATCCAGAGCAGTGGGTGTGTATCATGGAAGTGAAAATGGGGGTCAATCGGAGCAACAGCCTCTTGAATGCAGGAGAATAAAGATTACTAAAACATTCTACAATCACTCTAAATATGACTTGGAGAGTAATTTAGAAACGGAAACAACTATAACAAGGTTCAAAGCTCTAAGAAGTCAATTTTGTACAATGTCTTTAAACACATTTTTTACACGAGGATCGATAACTATTGATATTTCACCACTTTATATTTGTCTATATACTTCTCAGTCAACCTGTGCTTTCAGCTGTGATTCCCGTTCGTTCTGTGGACTGAAGATGTAGAATTACGTTAAACCTGATGTACCTTTAAGAAATTCCTGAGTGCGTCCTCCACAGTGGCGCTGGGGGGCTCTCTGAATAATGTGGCAGCCACTTTTCTCTCCAGCCACGACAACTGAGCCACCTGAACACAACAGAAAACAAAACACATGTGTGAACAGTGTCAAGGCCAGAGCTGCGGCGCGATCCGGTGTCAAACCAACAATCCGCCCTCACTCCAGCACTAGGTCATGTTTAGAAAAGAAATTACGCAGCAGAGTTTTCCCTTGAATCAATACACAGCACAGCGCTCTGAAGGTATAGGTTACGGATCAGTTTTCCAATGTGTCCCCAGTGGAAAATCACGTCGAAGCTTTTCTATTCTCACATTATTTGTCAAGGCAGATATAGTTATTTATTTCATTCAACAGGGCTGGGCCAAACCATATCGCTGGTGAAGTACTGTGATATATATTTTCCTGGGATCCAGAATATACAATTCTCCAACGTCTCCGATTTCAAATGGGTGACATTTATAGGTGGATTAGCCAAACCATTAGCCAGAGACATGTATGTTCCATCTGTATCAAGACAAATGGCTGGTTATGAGGAAAAAAGAAAGAAATAACATAGGGGATTTCGTCAGATTTCTGCAGAATCAATGAGCAAAGTACTAAACTGTTAATCTGAAGTGAGCTCTTTTGTTTCACATCTGTCACTGAAATAAACTAATCTGATGGAACAACTCTCAACATATATATGGGAATGATAAGAAAATTGGATTATTGTGCCATAATCGCACTTGCATTGTAGATTTTCATGTGAGTAGAGGCAGAAACAACCCTCCCCGCGACCCGGCCCCAGATAAGCAGAAAAAAATGGATGGATGGATACAAAACGTGGTTCATTCCTACCACTGGAGTGTAATGAACCCTGTGTAAGCTCTGCAGACGCTAAAAATGCTAATAATAAAAGATAAAACATGAGGAGTTGAAGCACAATTCACAGCTATAACTTCAATAGTCTGAAATAAAAAGGCATTCAATTGGTTCATCCTGTGCTTGCCTCTGTGGAGATACATAGACAAGTTGGAACATTCAATGCAAAGTAATAACATCTCCCCTGAGAAAAGCAAGTGGCGGACTCCTAAGCAGAAAAGTTAAAACAACAGGGCCGTTTGGAGGCAGGAAAATGGCCAGGAGAAGCCCAGGTCAAGAATGTAACGCACCACTCTGCCCTATTCATTAGACTGCTGTCTAATTGTAGGTGTAGCATTGCTCTGGCGTCACCGCAGAGCTTTTCAAACAGAACCGCTGGCTCCATGCACAAAGTAGATCATTGTTAGCCACAGCGGGACAGCCCATAAAACCCAATATGTGAAAATATCAGGTGTTGTGACTAAATAGAAAAATTGCACAGTCCCTCGATGCGTGTCCTGTAAGTATTATATAATGTAATGAGAGTGTCCTTCCCTCTCAGGCTCTGACTCTGACAAGTGGCACCAGGCGCACAGACAAACGGCTTAAAGAAAGTACAGGGTTCACGCTCCTCTTCTACAGATCAGCTTTCAGAAACTAGAAATCCAAATCACAAGATCATTTTCCTCATGTCTGCAAAATCTTGTGGCAATTTGGTCTCGTGTGATCTTGTGGCACGAGATCTTGTCCCATCCCTACGAACAACACAATCTGGATCTCAAGTCTTTATCGTCGAGTTGAACTCGCAAAGAGGATTGGCTTTAAAAATGTGCAGATTCTAAAAATCTCCAAATCTCACCACTGCATCAGACCTTCATCAGAACATCTCTTGGTGGGAAAAAGACAAAAATGCAACAAAAACAAAGTGGGAGATAAACAATTGTGCAGATCTTATTCTTACTGAAAAAGAAGACTGTAAGTACCTTTTTACTTTAGGGTAACAGTGGCTTGACCAGAGGGTTAACAGCTCATCATTGATCCACAAAGTGCTAACTGCCATGCTGACGTCCCTTGTCTATGTATGAATGTGGTGTGTGTGAGGAATTATTCGTGTTCAAAGAGTTTATTGACACATATTGGCTCCAGTGTCTCTGTCTGTCAGCCCCAGGGCAGCTGTGGCTAGAGAAGGGGTTTACCACCAGTGCGTGGGGAGTGAATGAATCAGGGCATAGTACTTTGAGAAGCTTGTGAAACTAAGTATAAATCCAATAATTGTTATCGAATAACTTTCAGGTATTTCCAAGATACACACATTATAATACAAGAAATATCCCAGACAAGACAATAAGGCTTAATATAGAACATTCAAATTGTGAGAAGATGTAGAGAAATGATCAGAAGTGAACATTGTGCAGCCAAAATAGGAAGAACTGTTGTTGAGCGTTTGATCCGATCTGATGTGGGTTAACAAAGGCAGTGCTAACCTCCCGTAGAGAGTCTGTGTGAAGAAAAACAAACCAGGGGCAAACTAAACATGGAGAGAATGAGAGGAAGTGTGGGTGGTGCTTGAAACGGCCATAAATTCATAGATAAGGGAGATGTATAGGACATTTTACTGTGATAAATGAATTAGTTTTGGTTTTTGCTTTGAGGTTCTCTGACAACGAGGTTGACAACATGGTTGAATAATACAGGGACATTCAGCACAGGTGTTAAAGCCACAGTGTGTTTTGACCCCACAAATGTACTAACATAAAGGCATGTTTTTTCTTCATGTCGGTTGTGTTTATTGCACTAAAAGATTTGGGAAAACATACTTCCTTGCTGTGAGAGGGGTTGCATCTCCACTGTTGTTTATTTTGACTATAATCTTTATAGTAGGGCATAAAAAGTAGAGTTGAAACCAGAAGTTTACATAGTCTACATAAAAAGACACTCATGCTTTTTTTTTCTCATTGTCTGACATGAAATCAGAGTAAACTTTTCCTGTTTTAGGTCAGTTAGGATTACCAATTTATTTCTATTTTCTAAATGCCAGAATAATGAGAGAAGGAGTTTTTAGAATTTTTTTTATTACCTTTCTTCAAAGTCAGACGTTTACATACAGTAAGTTTACTATGACTTTAAACAAGTTGGGAAAACCCCGATGATGATGTCATGTCTTTTTCTTTAGGTTTATTGACAACATTTGAGTTAATTAGAAGCACATCTGTTGGTGTTTTTGAAGGTACACCTGTTTCTTTGTGTAACATCATGGAAAGTCAAAGAAAATCAGCCAAGATATCAGGAAGAGTCTGGTTCATCCTTTGGGTTCATCCTTCTAGATGCCTGAAGGTGCCACATTCATCTGTTCAAACAATTACAAGTATAAAGACCATGAGAATGTCCAGCCATCATAGCACTCAGGAAGGAGATGAGTTCTGTGTCTAAGAGATGAATGTGCTTTGGTCCATAATGTGCAAATCAACCCAAGAACAAAAGGAAAAGACCTTGTGAAGATGCTGCTGAAGCTGGTGAGAGTGTGTCATTATCCACAGTGAAACGAGGACTGTACCAACATGGGCTGAAAGGAAGACACCATTACTCCAAAAGAAAAAAAACAAAACAAAAACAGTTTACAGTTTGCAAATGTACACAGGGACAAAGACCTTCATTTTTGGAGAAAAAAAATATATGTGTCTTTTTATATAAGGTTTATGTAAAAGTCTTCTGGTTTGAACTTCTGGTTTTTGAACTGCTAAATCGGCAGAATGTTTCAAAATATGGTTTTAACGTTCCATCTCTCCATGGTCAGAGTCAGATCCAGAAACTTACATACTGTACCTTTAAATATATCAATAATAACCATAATGCCATACTGGCCTGTGAAAGCCTGAGCTCATCAGAAGCTAAGGCCAGGTCTGGTTAGTGTTTGGATGGAGACCACGGGGAATACCAGGTGCTACAGTGGGGCCCCAGTCCTTAAGCATAACACTTCACCCACATTGTCTAGTATGAAAGTTGTGTGTGTGACTGCCTTGGCGGTGGTCGGAAGGGCTCGATGGCGCAGAGTGGCAGCCTCGCTTCTGTTAATCTGTCCCAGGGCAGCAGAGCCTACAACAGCAGCTTATCACCACCGAGTGTGGAGTAAATGAATAACGCTCTGTAAAACGCTTTGGGTGTCATGAAAGGCACTATATAAATCTAATGATTAATTAATAAAAAAATAGAGGTTGAGACATAAAGAAAAAAATATAATATCACAATTGTTGTTTTGAGGATAGGCAAATATGAAAATTAAGAACTATGTGTGATAAAAAAAAAATAAAAAAATTAAAAGACCTAATTAAAAACAAAACAAAGTTGCCGTCTAATCTTTATAATAGTGGTATAAAGTGATATATCTTACATGTGGCCACTTTTAGACGAAAGGTTAAGACTGTGGGAGTTTTCTTAAGTTTTCTGCTGCTTAAGCCCCAAACACAGGCACATTTTAGCACCTTTTTCATGGATTGTCATAATATTTTCTGAATAATAACAATAAATAAATCAGGTGTAATCATTTCCACTTTGTTTTTCAATGAAGTTCCACTGTGACTCTGTAAATGTGTGTGATACATACAGCGTAGCACCAGCGTCCCAGCAGATAGTAGGACAGAGGGTCGTGTGGCTTCAGCTCGATGGCTTTGTCCAGATGATCCTGAAAACACACAGAAGCTTTTTTCATAGGGGTAAAATTTAAATTAATTTCAAAATACGTTTAAGGTATACTTTGTTAATGCTGTACGAGGGAAATTCAGATTCTCTGCATTTGACCCAGCCTTCAACTAGTACTTCTTGAGCTCGTCTTGGTCAGGACTACGTTAGCGGGAGGATTTGACCTAATGTGCATGTTTTGGGTTGACGGGCGGGTTTCCTGTGGGCGCTACAGTTTACCCCGACAGAGAGAAACATGCAAACTCGGGAGTGAATGCTCACCACTCGCCAGCCGTCGTACTATTTGACACAAGGAGAACATCACGGTTTTACACAGAATAACCCAGAACATTCTTGTTGTGAGTCATGACCACGATCACTTTGGGTTTTTTATTCTCTCTCTGTCTGGACCCGAGTTGTCCTGCTTCACCAACCCACAACGATTTGAAAAAACCTCACACGCAGTGAAGCTAAACGTCCCTCCCACTAAACTGATTTTCCATTGGCCCCCTGTATAACCTCCTACACCCATCTCTTCCTCTCTCTCCCTCCATCTCTCTGTCCATCTTCACCCTCTCTCTCCCTTCTTTCTCCATCTCCCTCCCCCTGCCTCTTCCTCTCTCTTCTACCACCATCCTTTCCACCCCTTTCTCTCTCCCTCCACCTTATTCTTGCTATCCTACCCACTTAACCCTTCTCTCTTTTACTCTCCTCCTTGTCCCTCACTCTCGCCATCCTTCTTTCTCTCCATCTCTGCCCCCCTTTTCTCTCTCTCTCTCTCTCTCTCACACTTTCTGGCCCCTTTCTCTTTCTAATGTCCTCTACACTTTGTATGCCTGTCTCCTCTTCTCCATAACTCTCTTCTTCCTTCTTTCTTCCTCACTCTCTCCTTTATGCCCCCTTTCTCTCTCCTGTCTTTCTCTTTCTCCATCACACATCCCTTTCACTCTTTCTGCCATCCTCTATGCTTGCTTTCTTTCTTTCTTTCTCTCCTCCTTGTCCCTTACTCTCTGCCCATCCTTCTCTCCCTCACTCTCTCATCCTTCTTTCTCCCTATCTCTTTTCTCTCTCACACTTTCTGCCCCCCTTTCTCTTTCTACTGTCCTCTATACTTTCTCTTTCTCCTCCTTGTCCCTCACTCTCTTCTTCCTTCTTTCTCCCAATCTCTACCCCACTTTTCCCTCTCACCCCTTCTCTCCCCCTTCGCTCTCTCACACTTTCTACCCCCATTTTTCTCTCCTGTCTTTCTCTCTCTCCATCTCTCATCCCTTTCACTCTCTCTGCCATCCTCTATGCTTTCTCTTTCTTTCCTCCTTGTCCCTCACTCTCTCCCCATCCTTCTCTCATCCTTCTTTCTCTTTTCTGTCTCTCTGACCCCCCTTTTCTCTCTCTCCTTTCTCTTTCTACTGTCCTCTATGCTTTCTCTGTCTGTCTCCTCCTTGTCCATAACTCTCTTCTTCCTTCTTTCTCTCATTTCCTCCCACTGTCCTCTATGCTTTCTCTTTCTCCTCCTTGTCCCTCACTCTCTCTCCTTCTGTCTTCTTTCTCCCAATTTCTACCCCACTTTTCCCTCTCACTCCTCTCCTCTCCCCTCTCGCTCTCTCATCACACTTTCTACCCCCCCTTTTCTTTTTTTCTATTTTTCTCTGTCATCTCTCATCCCTTTCACTTTCTCTACCGTCCCACTATCCTCTTCTTTCTTTCTCTCCTCCTTGTCCCTCACTCTCTTCTTCCTTCTTTCTCCCAATCTCTACCCCACTTTTCCATCACCTCACCCCCCTTTGCTCTCACACCTTCTACCCCCCCATTTTCCTCTCCTGTCTTTCTCTCTCTCCATCTCTCATCCCTCTATGCTTCCTTCTCTATGTCTCTCCCCCTTTCTGACGCCTCCTCCCTCCCTCTCTCCTTCCCTCCCTCTATCCCTCTCTCATCAGGACACATACAGGTACGCTGCGTGTGGGAGAAGCCGTTGACAGGAGATAAGAACGCTACGTGCCGCTATCCCACGCTCCGATTATGCAACAAAAAGTGATTTCAAAAGCTTTAAGTGGGCATTTCATTCAGGGCTAAGAACATGGGACAACTTTAAAACCAGGGATTAAGGCAAATATTTAGAAATGGAGGTATAGTTTGTCTAGTAAAACCATCATCAATGCTTGATTATCCAGATATGTCAGATTTGCGTAAAGTATGTTAAAGGGCCTATATCCGATTTTTCCCCCATGTATTTGAGCTAAATGTCGTCTTGCCCCAGTACAGATATATTGTATAAGTAACTCTTCAAGTCAAAATAAGTCAGTCCAGTCTGGGTCAAATTATAAAGCATTTTATTGTCCGCGAATCAGGAAGTTACTCCTTATTTGCATTACCGTGATGGCAAAACTCCGCTGAGATCTCTGAAAGTTGTGCTTATAAACTCTTTGTGAATAATTAGAATGTCCAGAATGCATAAGGTAAGTGAGAAATAACTTTTGAACCACTGCAAACTGTTTAAAATGAACCAGTTCTGTTTTTCATGTTTTTAAGAGACTAAAAATCTGGTATCTTTAACTTTACATTACTGGATTTGTCTTTTGGATGGTACTTCTTACTTGCCTGAGATCCAGAATACACACTTCTTCAATACTTTGGGAAATCTGTCTGATCACAGGTAAATCTGCCCTATTTTCTGCTGGGTGTGACTGACAGGGGGATTAGCCAATTAGGGACACACATGGTCTGTCTGTACAATAAAGGTAAAGGGAAAAAAGGAAAAAAATAAAAATAAAGGGGGTCTTAACACTGATTTCTGCAGAGTCAGTGAGTGAAGTAATAGATTTTATTTGTAAGTGACCAGTGAGCTCCGATCACTGAAAACACACGATCACATTTGACCGGGCTTGAGACGCAACAGAGGGTGTGGGGACCAGACTGATGTCACTCTGTATAAAAAATACAGACAGCTGTCATTATAGATTTGTCAACTTCTTCCAATACAACTGATCATATTTCTGATACAGTGGTCCCTCATTTTACCTTCTAAAAATAACCCGCAATAGGCGAAATCCGCAAAGCATCAGCTTTATGTTTTACAATTATTATATATGTTTTGAGGCTGTAAAACCTCTCACCACACACTTTATACACTTTTCTCAGACAGGTATTAAGATTTTCTCACATTTCTCTCTTGTTTAAACACAAAGTTCAAACCTTCGTAGGTGCCTTTGTCGGTGCAGAACATTTCATCGACATTGTGGGTTTTGCCGGTGAGAAAACTTGCAAAATACAGCACTTCAGCCAAATTTCCATAAATGTTCGATTGCTAGCAGTTTGACTCTGAACACATTCTGTACTGTACAGGAGACATGGAGGAGACTAATGGACAATGGTCTACAGTCCCTCAGCCAATCAAGACACAGAACACAATGGTCTACAGTCTTTTAGCCAATCAGAACGCAGAACACAATGGTCTACAGTCCTTTAGCCAATCAGGACGCAGAACACTGACACACAAAAAAAAAAAAAAATCTGCCAAACAGCGAGGCAACAAAAGGTGAACTGTGTTATAATGAGGGACAACTGTGCAGGGATAGTGTTTTTTATATACACCAAACTACTCACCTTAAAGATGTACCCATTCTTTATTTTGTTCTGTACTGTGTCGTACTCAGCCATGATCCCACACATGATGGCGTACCTGTGGACAAAAAGACAAGTCCATTTAAACCTGGGTAACTTTTAATCATATAAGCAAACTGTAAAAACGCTATGAAGCAAGAACGACTAGAAGAACTTTCATCACATGTGACTATTTTAATAATTGTTAATCTGGACCATACAGACTCTTTTGCTCGGTTTCAGATGGCATCACAACATTCTATAGGCAAATAATATTTTATACAGACAGGCTGGAGCTAAAATTAATATAAATAAAATGCAGATTTGTGTTGTAATATAGTGATCTCTAACATGTGGTCAATAATAGAAATGATCCGATTTAGCATTTGTGAGCTGACGTTTGGATATTTCAACAGAAAGTACAGAGTCAATCAATAGAGAAAACCTTCCTCTTGCCTCCCCCATCTGGAAATATGACATAATTACAGTTAAAATCTGAAAAACACCGATGGAAGTATTTCTGTCACAGTAACACATTGTGAAGTGTGATATATTGCTGAACGTAAATAACGATAAACGCTAATATCTAACCCGATAAACAATAATATCGAACCCAAACCATAAATTATCTCCAAAACCAGAATTATCTCCTTGTACAAAATAGGTAAAATATAAACTGCAATAAATAAATAACAGAATTATTTAACATGCAAGTAGTTAAGTAGTTGGTTTGTATCTATAATGAGTCATAGTTCATAATTTGAACTTCTACTGCTCAAATCTCATCATAAGATTGAAAAAGTACCCACAATAAGTATTGACCCCCAAAAATATTGTTCCATCTGTTACGTATTGAACGATAAGCCGATATATAGCAGTATGTATTGTGACAGGCCTGAATTTAAGTGCTAGTCTTGGTTATGATCCCAGTGTAGTCATGATGTAGACTCCCAGTTCCAGTTCCAGTCCTGGTTCAGTCTTGTGTCTCATTTTTATTTCTTTTTTCATGGTGTACATGTGTAAATGCACCTGAACATACTGCCTGACCAGCCAGTCCCTTTTACATTCTGTTCAAATCAAATCGAAGCATCTAGAATCGAAAAACCTCCACAGAAAAACCTGAGTGTTTCTGATTGGTTAATCCGTCTGTCAATCACACATATCTGAAATCTGGGAGACAGGCTCCAGACCCACACGTCTGGAAAGTTTTGACAAAGTGTGTGATTTTGTTGTGTGCCAAAAGAGGTTTGATGACAAAGACTGTGGTGGAGTCATATCAAAAGGACAAAACTAAATAAACAATTAACAGTCATTTTCCTAAATAACACACCTCATTTGTAAATTTTCTCCATCATGAAGCCTTCAGTCAGATGTTAATAAAGTTGTCAGCATGAAATGCACAATTGACTTTTCTGATTTGGAAGTTGTCGTTATTGTTTTGGTTTGTTTATTGTACCAACTGAAATGACACAAAAGGCACGGACTTCAAACACGTTTAAGACACAGCCAGGAGCCATAAACCGATAAATCAATCAAAGTGTGACTCATGGTTTAGACAGTTAAGATCAGGTAACTGCTGCAGGGCCACTGTGAATCTACTCCACCAAACTCACGGCGCAGCCTGAACATCTGACCCAGCACAAAACAGTCAAACATTTACATAATATACTGCAAAGTTACTTTATTTATACTTTGCAGCTGATGCTTTTCCCTGGAGGGTATTCGGTTCATTTCCCCTGGATGTTGGAGCATAGATCATAGTCACAAGTCAAAAATGTGTCTTTCAAGTTTACTCTTGTGAAGCTAACTAGAGGCACTGCTCTGTCTGAAGCTCTACTATTCAAATTAGACTTTCATGTTAGATTTATTTAAACACAATCTGAACATAAAGAACTGACCTAAGTCAAAGTACAACAAATAAGCTGATTTGTGCTGTTAAAGAGACTTATTGTACTTGTGTCTGTATGTAGTTATAATCTAAGACACCCGTGAATCATTATGTCATAATTTGCACATTTTAAATTGTAATATTCATCTAAAATTACTCTATAAAAGAAACAAATCCGCTGACGTCCATGTTAGTAAACTGTGGTGCCCAGTGGGAGCAGATGATGCCATAAACATCATCACAACATGGAGCTGAAGTTGTTTGTACCTCCGAAGGATAACTGCACATCACACTAGTGAGCAGGAGAGTTTTTTTATTTGTACCAAAATATCTATGTGATGTTGCTGAATCCTACACGTATCATGAATTAAGAAAATAAAATTCAAAACGAAGTACAGAGGAGTGGGAGTGTACCAGTGGCAGTAAAAACAGGGGTTGGTTAGCAATATGGTGTCTTAAAAATAATCCTGGGCTGGGAACGCCTTGGGGTCCCACTGGAGGAGCTGGAGGACGTGTCTGGGGTGAGGGAAGTCTGGGAGTCCCTGGTTAGACTGCTGCCCCCACGACCCAGCACCGGATAAGCGGAAGAAAATGGATGGATGGACTTGCGAGTAATGAGCCGCGAAACAGGTCAATAACAAACAAAATACAAAGCATAAAATCCACTGGCTGATCAAAGTGTAGTCACCGTACTTCTACACGAGTCCTGCTGGTAGTGAGTCTAACCCTTTCTTCTCTGAGGATGAGGTGTTCGGTGTCTGGGATATGCAGGTGATGACAGCAGATGCAGGTGTGAATGCCGCTTCTATAAAACGCAGGCATTACCAATTTCAACATGAAAGAAAAAGTGAGAATTTATGACTATGTGGACATACTATGTGCATTACTGTAAACTGCTTCGGCTAAAGTTACAGCTCTGAACCTGTAGTAGTGCTGTCACGATACTAACACTTTTAAACTCGATTTCAATACTAAGGAATAGACTCGATGCTCAGTTTTGATTTTGAAAAACACTCTTTGATTAGGCAATACAATGTCATTTTCTACATTACATGGTAGTACTTTCTTTTATATTACCATGCAGCTTTATATCTGTGTAACGCATAGTAACAGTGGTCCATGGGCATATACAACTACTCCATGTGTCTTATACTTGTTCTGATACAGCTCAAGATCATTCTAAAGCTAAGGTTAATTTCTGTCCCGTGAATGTTTTAGTATTAATCCTTGCTAAAATGAGTAACTAGTTTCAGTGCTAGTTTTAGTAGCAATTACTACCCGAGTTTTGATACTTTTCACAACCCTGTGCTTTACATAATTTTGCCTCCCGTTACTTTCATTATAGAAAGTTGAACATTAAATCATTTTGTAAAAGAAATGGTGCAGATCAATCAGTGGTGTATTACCAGTGCGTCACAGAAAAATGAACATACAAGTATCTCTCCACTGGGACGGCTGAAGTGATTTAGCTGATGACACTCACAGCAAAAAGGTCCCGGTCTCTGGAGTTTGCAAATTCTCCCTGTTCCCCAATTTTCTGCCAGAGTTACAAATAAAATAAGTCTTGTTAGCTTTACTGTGACTGCAAATCTTCATACTGGTCTGTGAGAGCAGTGAAAAGCACTTGTAAAGTCATCACAGTGATTACCGTAATTTCCGGACTATAAGCCGCTACTTTTTTTCTACACTTTAGAAACTGCGGCTTATGGTGCAGTTCGGCTTATTATTTATTTTTTCGTAAGATATACATTGGTCCCTCATTTATTACGTTACAAGAATAACCCGCGATAAATGTATATAAATCCACAAACTAGAAAGCATTATTTTTTTTGACAATTCTTCTCTATGTTTTTTCTGCAGGTGTATTCACAGCTCCTCTGACTCCGCCTCTTCGTCCTGCGCGCCGCTGTGCAAGAGCCGATCACCTCCATATGAGTTTTTTTTCACTGAGTCACTGATCCACAAACTAAAGCAGACTCCATCCCACAGGCGTCACAGCCCTCTTTGCTCCTTGATCAGGCTACAGTGGCCAAAAGATAGGCAGTTCAAACTTACATTCTGTCTACTTAACCACATTGATCTGTCTAGTTTTCCAAATGTTTCAGAGTGATGAAAAAATTGGAACCGCTGCCATAGCAATGAACAACTCAAAACTAAATATTTTATCTTTTGAGTAGTCAAAAGTCCTCAAAATGGCACCTATAACAGGAAAGTGAAACTCCTGAATAGCATAGAATTGGCCTGACCCGTAGCAAAAGAAAACTAAAACAAGTCAACCAGACCAAACATTTTTCTTTTGCCAAAGGACTGGTAGCAACAGGAAGATCATCTGGTGTAAAAACCTTTCCATTTCACCCCACATCGATCTTTTTATTGGATACTTAGACACTAAACTGTACAAAATATAATTTAAAAACATGCTGCGGCACGAAAGAAATCCAGGTTACATCACTCCTTTTGGCAACCTGTGTTTTTTGGCAGCAATTTTCAAACCAAGACAAAAATGTGTTGGCAGATATTTAGTCGCATCTCGCCACAATACTCCAGAGCCCTAAAAATTTCAGCACAAAACAAACAAACACACTCCAAAACTTTGTTGTTTTAAGGTAGTGCTGGATTTAGCCTTAGGAGCAGAGGGCTTTGTACCATCACCAGAGTCTAAGATGATATCAGAGACAAGAGGTGAGGTGTGAGCCAACCAAAACAAATCAAGACAAACTCACCAGCGCTGAGGGAAAGACTCCACGAGGAAACCAGGACTCAGAGGGCGGAGCAGAGAGCATGAGCTACTGTTTTATATAATGGTTACAGAAACAGCAGCAGCTACATGACAAACTGTTTTGAGAGGCACAAAAGTCATATTTCTTAAACAAAGTCGATTGATTAAAGTTGTTGCTCCAGTTAACTGAATACTAAAAAATGGGTATTGGAAAAAAAAGATGAATTTCTGTTATTTGTGCCCGAAAAAATCCAGAGTAAAGCCAAGTCCAACCCACTGACACGTTCTTCATCTACAGGTTAATGTTTGACAAAAAAAAATAAATAATTACAATTTCAAACATGAAACAATCATGACTATCTTTTTTTTCTTCATAACTGATCCCAATTATGCTAAGCTTTGAAAAAAGAGGTGTAGCTTCTGTATAGAAACTAGGCACATTGGCTGAGTGGTTTTATGGAAGCACCAGTCCGATGCTCCTGTCAGACACTGGTGCAGAAACTGAAACATCTCAGATCAGATATATCGGCTTCCCAGTATCAGTTCAGCTGATTTCTTGGTCGGACATATAAAATGTTGTAGTAAGACACTGGTCATAGTCCCCGTAATGTTTGAATTTTTATTTACACAGTTGTTCTGTTGTTAGTAAAGGGCTTGTTAATAACCGCTTCATAATACATTTGAATAAGTTCTGTCTTATTTTATTTTAGGTGAAAGGAAATAAATGCTGCTGGTATAGGTTATTATCGGTATCAGCAAATACTTCAGTTTGTAGCACTGGAGTCAGTATCAGAACTGAAAAGGCTGGATCGGTGCATCCCTAAGCAGAAGATCTTGGGTTTGACTCCCAGGTCGACCCGGGCCTCCCTTAACATAATATGATCTTCTCCATGTCTGGGTGATTTTCCTCTGCACTGGTTCTTACTTTGGTTTAGTCTTGGCTAAATCTCACTTGGAGAGAGTGGTGATTATGATTTATATACAACTTGCGTGCATACTACAACTTTTAAGCGAGCATACATATTCATCAATGGTTATACCTGACTCTGCAGTGGCGTGATCTGCTGGTTAAGTGCAATAAATCACACTGTGGGCTGCATACCATTCACAGTCTTCATGTTGTAGTCCTGGCTGGGCTCAGGTGTGCGGCTGATTGCCTAATAGAATCAGGTACATCAGGACATATTTTGGCTGGCCTCTGATTGGGTAATAGTAGTACTATTATTCAACATGTTGCAGTTCCAGGGCTGTTTACGTGAAGGAATGTGCACCCAGGAGGCTTGCCGGTAGACTGCGCTGTGATTGGACAAAACCTTGGACTTTCCCTCTCCTCTGCACACGGCGCTCACAGGGCAATACAGTTGCAACTTTAGGGCAATTAAAAGTCATTTACTTAATTGGAGGATAAAAGATTAAGAGAAATCGGTCACTGATTTTCATTATCGTCATGTCAAATTTTAAAACTAAGATATAATTTCTATAAGGATGCACCAAAAAGCTTCATGTCCTCTTTCATGACACTGTTAAATTCACTATACTTCACTTTTGCGGTTTTAAAAATATGAAAAACAGAACTAGTTCATTTTAAAGAGTGATCCAAAACTTCACTTTCGCATTCCTAGCATCCTAAGAATTCACAGCGATAAGTTTATAAGCACTTTTCACAACTTTCAGAGGCCAGAGGAGGAGTTTTGTCCTCATGCTAATGTTCACAATAACTTGCATGCACACCATCTGTACTTCCTGGTTCGTGGGTCATAAAAACTCTATAATTAGACATGGACAGCACACAGCAGTCCATTATAATATATCTGTAATGGGGCAAGACGCAATTAACCTTTTTCAAGATATTTTTGAGACACAAACCATAAAACTTATCTCTTGATGGAGAAGTTCCAAAGTATGGTTTTAAATTTTCATTTCCATGATATCATGCAGATGACATGTCATACTGTACCTACATTTTATATCTGTCAGTGCATTGTGCAAATTAAATTAATTATTTTTAGACAATTTGCCAAACACTGCTGCAGGTTAAATAACAAGGGATGACTTGTGTGAAGAGAAATCCTCCCTGGAAATATCCCTCTAGTGCCCAGGTCTTATATCTGTGAATGAGTGTTCATGTTTGGGATGTGGAGGAGGTGTGTCTGCCTTAGGGACTTCTGCTGTTTATCTCCATGAGCTGAAACACTATCTGCTGCACTGTATAAGCAGAACCAGGAAGTGCGTGGAGAAGGGGCAGAGTCTGCGCTGACAGGGGTAAAATACAGTGTGAAGAGGAGAGCGTGTTATTGTGCAAGAAAAACATGTATCACACACTTGACATTTCCCCAAAAACAAGAGGATTGGGTATCTGTGGCTGGAGGGGTAAGGTTAATACACGGAGGGGTTACTCAGATTGCAAACAAATTTGACAACAATAACATGACTTTTTTTTTTTTAAGTCTTACAAAGATCGCTTGACTGTGGCAGATTTTGAATGGTTTTAATTCCCCTCCCCATTATGAACGTTGGGGAAACCAGAATGTTGAATATTATTTGTTCATTTAGCAAATACTTGTAAAACCCAACATTGTTTCTCACAGGGAAGAGATCAAGTGAGAGTTTATGGATTTCAGATTCCTGTTCCTGTTCAATGCAATACTTTGAGGCATTTTTCCTATTCAAAAGACATATTTAGCTTTAAATTCGACATGTTTTTATCCAAGTATTGGTGGATATTTCCTTTTACCTTTATATTACTGTAGACAACACCTTAAAACAGTCAAATCTAAAGCATGAACTTGAACTGTATCCTCCAAGGTCACTGCGAGTCAACAGGTGAACGCATGAACAAAACTCATGACAGGACGTAATTATCTTTGTGGGAGTCCATTGTTCCCGCGGCGACGACCCAAATCAACCAGTCAAGTTTACATTTATACTGTCACCACGGCGACCGGAGGCAGAACGCAGGCTGCCACGGAAACAGCCACCCAGCGAGCCAGACCGACGCGAGCAAAGGTCAAATTAAAGTCAGGCTCTGCTCCTCTGGCTCCTGTTTAATCCTCAGGTCTTTGTGAAGCGAGGTGCAGAGCTAAAGTTGGGGATTTGCAGTGACCAGGATTCACACGGAGGGATCATCCAAAACACAGGGGGATTATGGGTAGTGCAGTCCCAAACAAAAGGGGGGGCCCAGTGTCGCCAGTCTGCAGTGGGACAGAGACCAGGGAGCAGGCGCTGTCATGAAAACACGTGTGACTGAATGTATGTGGGATTTAACATACATGGACCAGAGGAAGGGAGCGCAAAAAGACCGTATGGGGTAGTGTTTGGAGGGGGCGAGGGCTCATCTGAATCACAATCAGTACTACATTTAAAGGTGTGCTATGTAACTTTTCTAGTGGGAAGTCTGTCACTTGTTTGTTTCCAGGGACATATTATTGCTTTGCAGAGAGACAGTCCCCTCACCATGTCTCCTCCTGGTGGGAGATGCCCAGAACACCAATCCAGGGAGGAGACCATCCAGAACAGATGTGCAAGGGCACCTCTCATTGTGGAAGAGCAGCAGATCTAATCTGAGCTCCTCCTGTGTGACTGTGCAACCTCAAACTCACACACGACACGACAAACAGGGACCCATCTCCAGACCTTGAACCTGATTTTGCAGAAAACTCGCCAAAAGTTGGAGAGAGCAAACAGTTTCAAACTTGGGATCATCTTGCTGTGAGACAAAAGTGCCACGCTACATGACATCTACTGTTTCTCTAGTAGCAGCACACAGAAAATTGGGAATCAATTAATAATGCAACGTGCAAACCAGCAGCTAATTATGAAACCTTCATAATAAAATTGCAATCCTGAAGTTAGATGACAGCGTGTTGGCTCTAGTTGTAGTTTACTTGTTACATACACATGCACACAGTACGATGTGTCCACTCATGCTTTGTTGTCTCATAAAGCTGTTCTAAAGCTGCCAACCCACCCAAAAATGTATATTAGTAATGTGCCAAAATGTTTGCGAGAACTTGGAATGAGTTAAATTCAAATACCTACTTCCTTCGTTCATGGTTTCAAAATCCCCCGATTAAAGGGCGTTTTTTTTTTTTTCCATTGTGGGCGAGAGCATATGTCCATAGGATGACAGAGCAGTGACTCTCAGGGGAAGTTATGGGTCCTAAAGACATGACTTAGTTTCGTCACCTCTTCAGTTGGAACATGAGGGTCGGAGCTTTGTGCATTTAGTCTGAGCTGGGTTTGAGTTTCCTCTTTCGTGTTACAGCACATCAGCTCTGACTGTTATAGTGTAATCCTACTGTGATAACACGGGATCTGTCAGCAGCAGTGTAAGCATAAGGGCAAGTTACATAAAGTTTTGTCTATGAGGCAAATTTAGACTATGGCATCAAGGTGTTTCATAAAGTGCCCATTGTTCTACTGCAAATCCTGTTGGTACTGAAGGCCAAGTGGTTGTCACTTTGTCACTTTAGGTGGTCCACACTCCAGAATCTAGGAAAAGATCATTTAATTATAGGTTGACCAAAATTTGAAGAAATAAAATGTCAAAAGTCCTGATGAGGTAGTGGCTCTGTAGTAGGGGTGGGCAATATTGAAAAAATGTATGTATGTTTTGCATATGTAGACAAGCCACATTATGTAACTTCTTGCCAAAATATAGACTAAAATAATAATAATGGATGTTTTTATTGTTCTCAAAATCATTGAAAAACGTGTTTTTACTCTGTGTTTTTACGCTTGTATCTCCACAACCCTGACTGGGACTTGGCCTGGAGGAGGGCCTCCTCTTGCTTGTTTCCATAGAAATATTGTTCCTTTGTGTATTCTACTCCACAGTAAGAAGTATCTTCATGGGGAACGTTCCATAATATGGTTTTAACTTCCATGTAATCATGCAGTTGACTTTCTACCTCCACAAAGTGCACTTGAACAGTTAGAGTTAGTTAGAGTTAAAGTGTTGAACAAACTGTGAATGGATCATAAAAAACACAAAAGTGCTGAGTTATCACTTTATAACTTTGGGAGATTTTAATCAGCTGAAATATTGTGCTTGCGCCTGCTCTGTAATTATAATCTGTGACCGCTGTGGATCATTATTTTATAATTTGCACATTTTAAATCACAATATTGATTTAAAACGACTTAATAAAAGAAATAAGTCTGCCACCTGCTGTGTTGTTGGCAGCACCTGAAGGATGGATAGACGTTTGACTATGTGACACTGCCAAATCCTGCATGTAAGAAAATAAAATTGGAGAAGTAAGTACAGGGCAGTGGGCGAAGGCCAGCAGCGGTGAAAACCGGGGGTATTCGGCAATATGGTGTCTTGAAAATAAGAGATTACTTCAAATACTTCTTCGACAGGATATGAGAAGGGGAAACAGCTGTAATATGGTTAAAAAGCTCTGAAAAGTCAATTTTGCAAAATAGATCTGCTCTAATTATAGATGAGGTACTCAATATTATAATTTTGAATATTTCCAGAACATATCTCCCACCTTTGCTCAGTGTTTACACTGTAAATCCACAAATCCAAATGTTGGTGGTTTGACTGCAGCTCAGTATAATGTTGTTATGTCATTTGGCAAGACACTTTTGCCTAAGTATGAATGTGGTGTGTGAGTAATTGGTGGTGGTTGGAAGGATCAATGGTGCTGACTGGCAGCTCATGTCAGTCTCCTCAGGTTAGCTGTGGCTGCAGCAGTAGAATACAACCGCCATGTGTGGTGACTGAATTATGTACTTTCAAGCACTTTGGGTGTTTTAAAAGACCAATAGAAATCCAAAGCATGAAAAAACTGAAGACATTTTACCAATTTTATAATGGAATGGCACCATTTAAAGGTTCTATATTGTGCAAAACTGAACTTTTAGCCATATTAGAATATTTTACTTACTGAAAAACATACCCAGAGTTGTGTTTTGTTTCATTTTGTTTGAGTAATCCTGGATTATTAGGTTGCCTGCATCCCCAAAGCGCAACATGCTCCGTTTCACCTTGTGATGTCATTTAGTGGTAGTTTTAAGGCTGACAGCAGTTTTCAGCCTCAATTAAACAGCTTTACTCTTCAGTACTCTATAAAAATCTTATGTTTGCTTTTATTTTTGAATAGTTTTACCAGCTGAGATTGTTTGAAATGATCAAAATGATTCTAATGAAGGTGTACGGAGTTTAAAAACACAGTGGAACATTTCTAGCATTGCCACTTAATGACATCACAAGGAGGAACAGTGTGTTTTCAGTTTGAGAAAAGAACACAGACTAAATATGCAGGATCTGTGTGTAAAATGTGTGTGAATTAAACAAAACACACCTCCAGGTTTGTTTGTGATGAGAAACATTCACAAAATGAGTCGGTGTGTTTGGAAATGTGCTTAAATATCACTGCAAAATCTTGAGGTGAAACTCAAAAGGTGTTTTACAAGTTTCCTCGAGAACACAAACTACCCAAACAAGGCCGTCCGGTCCCACCCTTGTCTCCATGAACCCAGCACCACACAAAGAATTATGCAACATGGCACTGCTATTGTCAGTCCTCCTCCCTTTGACACTGTAATTACAAGGCACATGGTTTTTACTGACTTCAGCAGTTTACACTATCAACAATCTGCACGTACGATTCATAGGAACTATCAAAATATATCACCAATATTGAAAAAAAAAAAAGATTAAAAAAAACCCTCAAAAACTACATTGTAATAATAATATAACCAATGCCTTTTCTGGGCCAACTGGAAATGCAATTATCAGGTTTGATCAAAATGTGGAGTGCATAAAGAAAAGCTTTGCACAAAAATATGCAGAGTCAAAACAAAGATTTGCATTAATAAACAATACTTTGGTTATTTTGGTGAAAGTTACATGATACGATGCTGTAGAGCAGAGGTGTCAAACTCATTTTCACAGAGGGCCACATCAACAAAATGGTTGCTCTAAAAGGGTGTAAGATGTAACTAAATGTAACCAAATGTAAAATAAATGCAACTACTTTTTAATCTTTTTAATTAACCATTTCTGTATTTTGTATTGCATATGGATTTGCATAGATATGGAAAAAATGGCTGTGTAACTGTATCTCCTGATAAATTGATATTTTAAGACAGTCAGACCTTTTAATTTACCTTGTCGCGGGCCACATAAAGTGACGTGGCGGGCCACATTTGGCCCACGGGCCTGAGTTTGACACATGGGCTGTGGAGGGTGGTCCTCTTCCTGTGTCTGTATGGGCTGCAACCAAGACATTATAAGTGTCTTGCCCAAGGACACAATCACAGCTGGCTGGTATATCAGCCAATATCTGCAGTTTTTAGCCTATCAGCCATAAAATTATAGGACAGGATGACATTTAGTTTTGCCTAAAAAAAGTTTTATTTGAACGATTTAGTGTGAAAAGATAACTGCACAAAACATGACTACACAACTCTTTTAGGTTCATGGTAAAAATGACCAATATCGGCATAAAAATATCGGCCATCGTTCCTCTGGATTCTAAACAATTGGTATCGGCATCAGCCAAACTTGCAACTATAGACCCAAAGTGTCTTGCCCAAGGATTAACCCCAAACTTTGAAGTTACTGAAACCTACACAGCCACTGCCAACCTGTAGTTATTCAATATATTTCACGATTAGACTTTTGCCCAAGGGAAAACAACATTATGGTGATATGTTCCTAACTCACACCAACCTTCTATAAGGCTCCTGTTTCATTCTCTATCATGGTTTAAGTGACAGGCACATGAACCAAAGCAGTGTGAACAGTGCACACTTTTATTCTTTTTTTTGTTAAAATGTAATAAAAAGCTAAAATTGCAAAAAAAAAAAAAAAAAAAACAGTTGCATTACACACAGACATTTCAACACATCATAAAATAGATTCTTAAAAGCAATTACGAATCATAGACTTAATTTCCAAACCTTTCAACATAGATTTGAACTGAACTAAGTCAGTTCTTGTAAATTGTCATTGTAAATTTCATTAAATACTGGATTAAATTTAGGCTCCGTTTCTCACCAATTTTCTTTTTTTTTGTCTTATCTAAAGGAATTTTTTACATTTTTCATTATTCATTTCCACAACATAAACAATGCAGATTTTTAACCTTTGCCATTTAACAAAAAATGGTAAAATTTCTCCATAATCTGAACTGATCCAAACCATTTACTGACAGAGGACTGGCTGTAGACCTCCATTAAAAAGACCCAAGCTGATCTTTGACAGTTAGAAATGACTGAATCTGTATTAAAATCCGCCTGACTTTTCACAGATTTTGGAGATCTGATCATGATTTCTCAATGAAGCACTGCACTTCAGATAAGAGGTTTTGCCGTGGGGTAAAGTGACTATCGTTCAGCTGTAGTCCCTGAGGCTGCAGGTGTACAGAGCCGGTTTGATGAGCTTGTGTCCTCAACCCAACCTACACCTGTCACTGAGCCATTTCACACGAGAGAACGTGGATCATTCATAAAAATACCTCCAACTTCAGTCTGCGGAAACAAGGCGTCCAAGCTGATATTCCATACTTGTTTATAGAACTGCTGAGACAGAGATACAGATGTCAGCGTTATTTGGTTAATCGATGATCGTGATGAGACGTGATTATTTATATTAGTACAGATCAACCAATATGTTTTTTTTTCCATGGTTGATGCTGATATTTTAGAACCCAGAGCTGCCAATAACCAATAAGCTCTGCCAATATAATTTAGGGCCAATATGTACAGCTGTTTTCATAATTTTCTCCAAAATATATGATTTGAAATAACTATAAACTCAGTCACTGTCTATACTGTGAAATAAAAGTGTAATAAGGAGAAACAATATCCCAATAAACCTATTTTACTACTAATTTTGTTGCTTAAGCAAAAGTAAAGTTATCGAAGCAAAAAAAAGAAAAGAAAAAGAAAAACTCAAGAAAAAGTAAAAGAAAAAAAAAAGCTACAGTGTTTAAGTTTAAAAATGTACTTAAGAGTAAAAAGTAAAAGTATTTCGTGAGATTTTGAGGTCTTATAAGGCTTTAAATGTAGTGATTTTGATAAAGATTTGTGCTGAACAGTTTTTATTTGTATATTTTTGTTTGCTCAAACTATAAATGTGTTAAAGATAAACCCTGAGCCTTTTCACCAGGACTCAAACAAACTTAAAAAATACTTTTATTTTTCAGTCCTGTTATAAAATGTAGTGGAGTAGAAAGTACAAATATATGCTATCAAAAGCAGTGAAGTAAAAGTAATATGTGCTATAATAAACCCTTATGTTTTTCCTTTAAGCAGTTAGTCGGCCCAAACTAGGAGATTTCCGGCCCATATGCATAAAAGTGTAAATATCTCTGATTGTTACAACTAAAAAAAATAATAATCGTCACCAGTTTAAAAGCAACAAAGTCATTTCAATTCAATTTATACTCAACATGCATTCATAATTCACTCTAAATACAACTTAAGAATGACTTGCTCGACTAAAGACATGTCCAACCAAATGATGAGTCGACTGAAAAACTCTTAAAACTATTGAGTATGTATATATCTGTATATATCTGACCCAAACTGCACTCACAAGACTATACCTGCAAAGAGGTTCATGCAAAAACTATTTATGCAAAAAAAAAAAGTACTAGAAAACAATATATTTACATAAAGACACATCAAACTTGTGAATCATGAGTTTAATCTACCTTTTACACCAAAAAAAACACAAAATCTTCAGCTATTTCACTCACTAACTTGTCTTTTCTGCCGTTGTCCCACATAAATCCATATAATCAAAATAAAATGATTAGTCGACTAATGCAATATATATATATCATATCATATCATATAAATATCACTTTGATGATTGCATTGCTTTGTATCAGTTTTTTATCCAGACTTTTTAAAGAGTTTTTACCATATCACCGAAATCAGCAATTGTGATATCTAATTTTGAGTATTACATTTATTTTTTTACATCTACCTCCTTTACCTGGGCCCTTCTTGCTGTGGGGGAGAGTCCTGGACTTTCAACCACTGCACTACCATCTGTGCAAATGCATCTGTCAAAACATTCAACACAGACGCACAAAAGCTTTACACTGAGCTAGAAAATGACTAAGCTCACACTTCAATTAGACACAAGTGGTGCAATAACATGTTATACAACCAAATGCAATAGAGCGGAACAATTACCAGTGTTAAAAATACGTCTGTCATTAAACACAAAGAGCTTGGTCAAATGGCTCTTGTGGGTTTGAAGTGCACTTATTTTTCATTCACGTATTAATTTAAGCACAAACACACTCTGTGAACTAAAGCAGGAAACGTCTGCTCTGCTTCAGTGTTCGTAATAACCCACATAACTAGTTCTGCTGTTCTAAACCACACCAGTAATCGCTTCGGAGTTAAATATAATTACCTCCTTTCTACAACCTCTTCACGTGGTTTGATTTATGGATATATTACAAGTGTTTTTGTGTTTCAAAGCTCACAATGGACGAATAAAACTCAAAAGTGGGGCTGTGCATGTCCACCAGTCTGAAGGTTGGTGTTAGATCCTCGTGGCTGTGTTATTTGGCTGAGACACACTGCAGTAACAATGTATTAATAGGCGTGTATTTGGTGGAGGGTTCACTTTCACCCCTCGCTCAGACTGCACCCAGTTGTGGCTACAGGGAGAGGTGTAGTCATCGCGCTCAGAAAAGTGCTCTGCTGCGCTGTTGTGTCGCTGCCTTTGAAGCTGCACACACCAAACCACGTGTCCACAACAGAGTAATTCATTTATTAAGGCAAAAGGCTGCAGTCGACTAACTCCAAATGGAACGAATCGGAATCGTCTCCTCTCCTCTCGCTACTGTTAACTATTCATATTCGTCCGCTGTTTTGTGCAGAGTCTGAGGGTCACACTTTCTACAGGTTGTGCATGCAAACACTGAAGACAAAGCAGGTTAAGAAATGTCTTGCAGAATCAAACCAGCAACTTTCTATTGGGCCGAGCTGTAGCCGTCTTGAATGAATCTCAGTGAGTGGTAATAGCTCATTTGGCGTCTTGAGCAGAAATAATTCCAGTGGCAGAACAGGAAATGACAGGCAGTTGTCTAAACCTGTGCCAAACAGGTGACAGGCCGAGCCACATTCGGGAAACAGGTGACACCTTTTCTCACGGCATTGCTGCTCTAAGTAAACAAACCAGAGCTGTATAAACTACCTTCTACAGCGGCCAACCCTGCTCTCCACACTGTACTATTCAAACGTCTTGGTTTATTCTTCAGATTATTTCAATGCCGATGGGGCAACTTGTTATAAGATCCATCTAGAGCTCGGCTTTGTCAAAAAAAACAATATTAAATGTGAATCATGAGACCTGTACAACATGCATTTGAAATCTTGGTTCTATCTGTATGTCTGCGTTATGTGTAATTTTGTATTGGATTAAATGTATTCTGAGCCCGAGAAAAGTTATTTTAGACACATTCAGTTAAAAAAATACAATAAAAAACCTATGAAAATCAGTCACTGGCGTTTTAAATGATGGATTAGTGGATTTTTTTCTTAACTACAGTGACATATTTGATACTGTAGTTACAGTGAAACCTGTCAGAGAGAAAAAGGGTCAAATCATTTAGGTCAAAAACTGCCTCCCTCTCTCCTCCCTTTCTCTCACACTCCCTCTCTCTCGCTTCCCCATCCCTCTCACTCATTCTCTCTCTCTCTCTCTCTCTCAGTCTCTCTTTCTCACTCCCTCCTTTTCTCATTCTCTCCCTTTCTTTCTCTCTCCATCCCTCTCTCAGTCTCTCTCTCTCCCTCTCTCTCCTTCTCTCTCCTTCTCTCACTCTCTCCTCCCTCTCTCTCTCTCTCTCCCTCTCCTCTCTCTCTCTCTCCCTCCCTCTCCGTCTCTTTTTCTCACTCCCTCCTCTCATTCTCCCTCTCTCTTTGTCTCTCATCCCTCTCTCCCTCTCTCTCTTTTTCTCTCACTCTCTCCTCCTCCCTCTCTCCCCCTCCTTCTCTCTCTCTCTCTCTCCCTCTCTTTCTCACTCTTTACCTCCCCCTTGCGCTCTCTCTCTCTCCCTCCCTCTCTCAGTCTCTCTCTGTCTCTCTCCATCCCTCTCTCAGTCGCTCTCCCTCTCTCTCTCTCCTTCTCTTTCTCCCACCCTCCCTCCTTCCTCTCCCCCTCCCACAGCTCAAAGTGCATTTTTCCCTCTACTTTTCTGCTGTCCGTTCAAATTACAGGCCGGGGTTAAGAGTCTTACAAATTCCATTAGTGAATATGGGATTAAGCATTAAGCCTTTTTAAAACTGTTGCCAGTAATTAACTAAACAAACAGAGTCTTTTGTAACGTGGTACGTGCATGAGCCCGGCCTAATTATGTGGGAATACAGAGAAAAGGCTGCCGGCTACAACGAGGATTTTAGGCCCATGGAAATGTACACGGGAACGCTCCGGTCTGCTTTAAAGGAAATGTGACTAATGTAAATGGAAAGTATAATGTTGTATATAAATGTAAGGTCTTCCTAAACAAGTCTGATTGAGAACATGAGCTCATGGGAAATGGGTATTTACTGGGGTATTTTACCACTATACACTGATGACGTTGCAGTGTCCCACTTTAGAATATTTTACTTTTTATTTATGAATTTGGTGTTGTAGGAGAAAACACTGTACACTGTTGTTGTGTACTTAGGCAAGACACTTACCCATGTACTTCTGGGTTTCAAAAGGCATCACAACATTCTATAATATTCAGTACAGATGGATGTAGTAATACAGTGAGTCCTCGATCAGGTTCAACATTTGTGCTTTTTTAGATATTTCAGGGCAAAGTACAATTTCAAAACAAATAAAAAGGGAAATCTGTCTCATCTGGGAGTTTTATCACATTCTGTGCATGAGTGATGGGTGGTTGTCTGCAGATTTACACCTTGCTTCAGTCATCGTTCACCAGGGTAGCTTTGACTGCTTACACCATTTCCAGGTATACACCACATGCTTGGTTGTAACTAGTTTTTACTCAAACTATAGCTTCTGTTCATTTTTACTTTCAAACAGGTCTAATGTTCCAGCCTGTAGTTTGCACATAGCGCTGGTACATAGTATGCAAATATCTGATTCACTCTGCACTGGAAGGGAGTATCTGAGCTCCTCTTACACTCCCCTGGATCATTCATTACAGACTGAATGTATGAATGAAGTGTACATGAGCCAACGGGAATGAAGTTTATGAAACATATCAGATCCATTACTAAGGTCTGCCAGGAAAAATACTGATCACGACGCACATTACGATATGATCCAGATATCTGCAGATACTGATACTAAACTAGTACTACTAACAAAGGTGAGGTAAAGCATTATTATAACATTCAGCAGTAGCTCTGAGTATTGAGAAAAGTGTTAACTGGTTTTATCCATTAAATTGTTTCAGTATATTCTTGTTTATCGTGATATTGTGACAGGCCTAACTGTAAGACGTCCAAAGGCTGAGTAAGGCCCGCCACACACTACAGGATTTGTCACTCTTAAACGATTTGTAAACACAGACTCAAAGAGAATCGGATGATATTTTAAAGACTACAGCAAAGAAACAGCACACCACAAGCTAAAGCTGTGAGCGCACCTTGTGTCAGCAGTTTCCTGTCTACAGTAAAACGACTTTCTTTGAGATTCAAGTGTTTAAAATATCAGAGCACTTCTATTTCAGATGCAAGTCAAAACTGTATATTATGATTTGTGAAATGTGTGTGCAATAGTTCAGATAAATGGTTTTTAAAGGACATAATCTTTGCAATAAATTACAGGAAGTAGAATCACTATTGCTAACCGTCAGCAGCTTTACCCAGACCCTCGCTGCGTGGATTTATGTAAGTAGACAAACACGAGGAACTAGTCTTGCTTTTTTACATTTAAAAAACATTTCAATTTGGATTAATAGCGCTGTTTGTGGACTAAGTGTCATTATTTGTAAAGGACAAATTCTACTGGATAATATGGATGAGAATGCTGCAGTTTAACTTTACAACTTAATGAGAGGCGAGGAATAAAAGAGTCTTTAATTCTAAGGATCAATTTGTGAATTGTACTTTAAGTGTACCCAATACATGTGCTCGAAATAAATAATTAAAAAAATAAAAAAAAAAAATAAACATAATTTTTGCTATTTTTGCATGTATCTTGCCCCTCTGCCTCAATCACTCTGTCTGCCCCTGGTGCTCCATTTTATTGGCTGTTGTCGTGTTGATCTTTTGAGGTTACGATATGACAGGAGCAGCTTAAAGTTGCACTGACGCCACATGAGGAGCGCGGTGGATTCAAAATTGCATACGACGCTCCAAAGTCTCCTGTACTGTGTGTCGGGCCCATGTACTAACATCACAGATTAAATTATCCATCCGTTCACTGCCATGTAATCTTTAATTATTTATTCATTTTAGGGCAACACAGCAAGGACTAAACCAGGACTAAACCAGGACTAAACCAGGACTAAACCAGGACTAAACCAGGACTAAACCAGGACTAAACTAGGACTAAACTAGGACTAAACCAGGACTAAACCAGGACGATGCCAGGTCTAACCCAGGACTAAACCAGGACTAACCCAGGTCTAACCCAGGACTAAACCAGGACGACGCCAGGTCTAACCCAGGACTAAATCAGGTCTAAATCAGGTCTAAATAAAGTCTAAAGCAGGTCTAACCTAGGGCTAAAACAGGTCTAAGCAAGAACTAAACAAGGTCTAAGCAAAATCTAAGCAAGGACTAAACCAGGTCTAACCAGAACTGAACCAGGACGACATCAGGTCTAACCCAGGGCTAAACCAGGACTAATCCAGGACTAAACCAGGAACCCAGGACTAAACCAGGTCTAACCCAGGACTAAACCAGGTCTAACCCAGGACTAAACCAGGTCTAACCCAGGACTAAATCATGACTAAAACTGTAATAGACTGACAGCCCATAATGCAATTCTGGAGATGCTGTGACCCGGTTTTTGAGCATCAAAAAATGTCCATTCTCAAGTCCATCTACTAACCACTGATTCATTGATAAAAACTGTTACAACATCAGCTCTTGTTCTGCAGTCACAGCTCAGTACTGGTGGTGTGAGAGTCAGGTTTGGACACGAGAGCAGTTCCATTATTAGAGGAATGTTCAAATACAAATGTCAGACCCACTCGGCAGAATAATTATTTGAAAAGGGGGATTTTCCTCTGACTCACCTGGCAACCACCAACCAGTCGCAAGCAACCAGGGAGATAAAAGGAGCTAAGCCAAGGTCAAGGTTAAATCAGAATTATCAGTATTATGTTCCACAGTGTTCCATATTTGTCAAACTAATATTCACTCGAACTAAGTACTGGAACAAAACACACATACATATTTTACTACATAGTAATTTTGAGAGTCATTCCCACTTTCCCAATTAGTCGTATAATTTGGTATTTTCCAACCACAGATACATGAGTAATTATACAAAAACTGTATAAAGAAGCAGACAAAGTGAATGTGACGTCACGAATGGAGGCTAACGGTTATAGGGACGAATTTGGACTACGGACATCATAGCGATCTGGTTTAGCGCTGTCAATCAACTTGCTGCTAACGCTAACGGGAGCGACTTCAGTAGAAGAGGGCAGCTCATTGCTCTGTTATTAAAATTCATATCTTGATTTAGGGATAAAATAGTGAAATAAAAACCGCAGCAACAGTTACAGAGAGAGGGGCGACATTTTTTCAATAGAAAGCTGATTTGGATTCAGAGCTGGAAGCGTTGTACTTACTTCCTATTTGAAATACAGTGGCTAGTGCATTAGCTATGTCCATTTATAAATACAGTCTAAAGTGAAATTTTATAGTAGTTTAAAAAAAAAGTTGTCAGTTTTACATTCTAAGGAACTTTTTGGAGGATTTGTGGATTTTTAATAGTCAATAGTAAAACCAGAGAATATAATAGTACTAGTACTACTTAATACCACTAGTATGCACATTTTTAGCCAAAAAATAGACTTAAATATAGGATTTTTTTCAATGTGGTTGTTTTTATTGCACTGACAAAACTGAAAAAGTGGGCTTGCATCTCCACAAACCTGATTCTTTATCTGGGGGAGGGCCTTCTTCTGCTTGTATCTAGGAAATGTGGTTTCTTTGACTATAATTTTCCAGTGTAGTAAATCGATTTATGTGGCAAGTACCCGAGTTAAGGTGTATTCATGATGTGAGACAAAGTTTAAAAGGTCTTCATGATCAAATATATTGGGAACGACTGGTCTAATGTTACACACAGGCCAAGATATTATTCGGGTAAGAATTTCTTTACTCAGTTTTAGTACAGTGTGCACCTTTTCACTGGCTTATACAATACAGTACAACGTGACTATTCTCTCAGACAGGAAACAGCCAAAGTGAGATATAGATATGAGACTATATACGATTTGTGTTTGAGCCAAAAGACACTGACTCAACCAATGTTTACATTCCTGAACTCCGATGTGATACTATCGCTCAGAGATGGGAAAGACAACATGTTTGGGATGTACGGGAGCAGGAGACTACCTCATAAAGTGCAAATTACTTCTAAGCTGCAACTTTTCTAGGAATTTCCAAAGCTCCTACTGATAACACAAGTCTGCAGGGATGTGGGCTTTGCGACTTGTCATTTTTGATTTGTTCGTTTTACCTCCAGTGAACCATACCGCACACCGAGAGAGAGCAGCCCAGGGGCAAAATCATCAGTCAAAAACATTTTAGGCCCCAAAAGGAAAGTACCTGTGTCCATACGTGTAGGAAGCAAGGAGGGGGAAGGATTTAAACATGACACGCACCATTGATGACTATCAGCGCAGGTTGGGTTGAGCTGCACGGCCTCTTCGCCCACTCTCTTCCCTGAGACGACACACAAAAGGAAAATAAGTATAATTAGAGGGAGAGACGAGCAGGTTCAGTCGACTTGAACTTGGGACTTTTAAGCTCTTTAACTTTTTAACAGAACATAGTCAAAGATTGTTAAGAGTAGATTGCACCAATGCAGTTTAACTTTAAACTTAGATTAGTGATTAGTGCTGGTTGCAGACGTTCTGGAAAATTTCTGTTAAAAATTCGCTCAAATCTCATCAAAAATTAAGCAGGGTTTAAAGATGCTGTTCCTGATTTTTACTGTTAAAATGTAAAAAAAAACCCAACAGAACTAGTTCATTTCACCAGTTTGCAGTGGTTCAAATGTATTCATCACTTTCCCAAAACATTCCAAGCAGCCTAACTATTCACCGCAATAAGTTTCTAAACATTTTTCACAACTTTCAGAGACCAGAGTGGAGTTTTGCCATCGTGATAATGTTAACCAATATTAGCATGCTAACAGCACACTTACTGATTCTCACACGATACATGCTTTTTAATCAGATGCAGCTGATTTATGCTCTAAAAGCAGCTCTTACAACCGAAGTATCTGTACTCAGGCAAAACTAAAATGCATACAGCCACTTTAAAAGGTGCATGCAACTTTTCACTATAAAACTGACTCCTCGTTCCCATGGAGAGATATTGTTTTGCCTGGAATGTTCCGCAGTATTTCATTAAACGTATGTCTTGTATTTAAACAGTTGCATGTTGTGATTGCTAGAAAATACATTGAAAAAAACGTCACTCTTACGGTGAGCAGACTTGCCTTTCGACTTGACCTCCATCTCCAGATATTACTTTAATGCCATATTGTGAAACATTCCTGGCAAAGCGATAGCATCTCAATGGAGACAAGCAGTTAAAGAACCTACAAAAGTTTCATAGTGCACCTCTGACTTTAAACTCAGATTAGTGCTGCTGGATCAGTTTAGGAAAAATAAACTTAATCTTCATTCAAAGTTAAGCAGAGTTAAAATGGTGCAACACGGCTCTGCATAACTTTAATCTGTGCTGAGCTTTAATACTGCTCAAAACTAGCTGCATATATTGTATAATACAGTATAGTGTGTCAAGGTCATTAGTGCCTGTCACAAAAATAATACAATACAAAATTTCACACTAGCCCCAACATTATTTTAAAATCAATATTTAAAAAAATTCCATGTATCAAGCAGAGAACTGTATCTACCTTCTGATAACAGTTTTTACAATAGTGTCTTTTGAAACCATTTGACGTGGAACAGGTCTTGCATATTTTCATTAACAAAATACTGGCACGGATTAGCCAAGACAATGCTGGGCTGACTGAAAAAACAAAAGATGTAGATAAAACAACACTATTCTTAATGACAGGATTAAAATATACGTGATAGCTCAACAACCAGGAAGTCTCAAATCATTCACCACTGACCTATTCATGTCTCTTTGTCAAATGACATTTTTTATGTTGAAAGATGAACTGCGTTTGCATAAATATTTATTTTAAATCCAAATGTGAAGGATTGTGAGAAACCAGTGGATCCAGTTTGCGTTTAGCCGACTGACAGGACAAAAAGCATTAGTCTGACTGTAGGTTTAGTGGAGTCAGAGTAAGATGAGAGTTTATGAGGAGTCATTGTCCTGTCACCCGCGGGACGGCTCTCTGCACCACTCTGTCACGGTCACGCTGTGCTCAGAGATATCATGTTACTGTATGTGGGAGTTTACACATGGACAGATTCTTCTCTGAGCACTCAAAAACGCTCTGTTTATATTTTGCCTGAGTTGTTGCGTCACTGGTAAAAAACTCAACTTCTCCCACTCAGTTTTTAAGTCCATTGAAGTCAAATTGTGTTAACAATGAACGCACAGCTCTATTAGCGCAGCATCCACACGAGATAAGGACTTCAGTTATTTACTTTACCATTGTTCATTCTCTAGCCCCTAAATGCCTCTGTCACATAAACATTATTTTAAGTTAGAAAATGTGAAAAGGTGAACAAAAGTGTGTTTAAAAGTGAATTAAATATGTGCTCTTTGAAAATGTGTCCTTATTATGTCTGAATGTAGTGAATAAGTGACTGGTGGTGACTTACATTTTGTCCCATTAAAAAAAAAAAAAATGTCTTTCAGTCTTAATGTACTGAGCATTAACATTTCTAAACCACGCCTTTTAAAATAAAACCATTTCTTCCTCCAAAGTCTTGATTAGGTTGAATGTTTGGGCAAGGATTTGAACCGTCTATAGCTGGAGCTGGCCTTGAGATGCTCATTGATGATACAATCGCAATTTAAATTTGATTAACTGCCCTAATTATCTGTTTGAAATTCTCTAAACCATAACCCAAACTAATCAGGTGCTGTCACATTAGCGTAAAATGTGATCACTGTAATTCTTACCCTGGTCTTACCCGTTAAACACATGTTTGTAATGCCATTTAACCATTAACTATAACTCTAAGATAAGTAGCACACATCTATTGACGTCATACAGTCGGATGCTAAACGATGTGGCGTGATTTGCAGTAGTAATAGTAATTTATTCATACTATATAATATTAGTAATAACTTTATTCATATGCCCATCCCTGTTTCCCCTGTAAAGTTTGCTCTGGGCTGACGCAGAGGCTGCTTATTTCCAGTATTACTGTCATTAACTGCTTGTGTGTGATGTTGTAATATAATCAAGCTTGTATTATAACTAACCTCTAGTCAGATCTGATGAGAGCTTTGACGATGACTCAATTTAAAGTAGTGTATTATTTCAATCAGGATCAGGAGGCTGTGTTCAGATCACGTCACACCATTTTCTCTATAGTTTAGAACTGGCATAAAGGAAACACTACATAGATTTATATCGTTGTGATTTGAACAGTACGGCTTAGTTCAGGTTGTTAAGTTTGCATACTCGACCTCTTCTCTCACACCAGCTGATAGAGTAACTCAGACAGTAACGCAGTTGTTTCCACGTGGTTTCATCCAACAATAAACTCAAATGGATAAAGTGTGCTGTTACTTTATGGCCCTATAATATATGAGTTAGGCATAGGGTCTTTATAATGCAAATGTGTTGACTAGATTTATGGTTAATATGTTTGCAAATGTGGTTTCTATACAAAAGCAGTTGAAATAGTTGTTTGGAAAAAGTAACATTAAGACACATCACTAATATTTTGAGTTTCTGGACTAAATCAGAATGGTCAGGTTGAATTTTTTATAGGATATCCCCATTGAAAAAAAGGAATGTTCTCTGAGATTTTGAGAATAATGGGTTAAAAGAAGTATATTAAACACATTTTGAGATTCTCTTGCGTTCACACTAGTTTGGCTTTGGCCCTCGTTTGAAGCTTAGGTTTAGCCCTGATCTAGACTAGATTGGGTCTTGTTCTAGCTCTGGTTTAGTCCCTTTATTGTTGCATATGCATTTGTGAACATGCCCTTGTAATAGTGTAATAGTAGTAAACTAGCATCCTAATCTAAAGTCGTTACCTTCTTCTGCGTGCTGTTTCTTCTCCTCCAGAGTGCTGCAGAAGTCATGCACGTCACTATAGGCTCGAGTCAGACGCCACAAAAAACTGGAGTTCTGCCCCAACTGCAAAAATACACAAGGAAATTAAAGCTTTTTATAAACATATTACTTAAATAATATCACCAACAGACAAGGCCAAAGTTGTGTATTTTGTGAGATGAAAGTGTGAGAAAGGCGCTTGTTTTGCTGTTTAGTTAAAGAAGTAGTTCTCAGATTGTGATACATGTTTTCCTCTTCAGTCACGTCATTTCTCTCGTGATTATTTTCTCAGACTGGATCTTTGTGATTTACTGCAAACCTACCTGTTCTCTGTGCTGGAGGAGCAGGCTGAGGCTCTCCCTCTTGTCAGACTCCGGTCCCTGGTGCAGTCGGTCGATTCTCTCAAACAGCGATAAGGTTTGATCCAGAAGGGGGGGCGCTCTTCCTTCCCCCTCCTCTCCTCCTCGTCCTCATCAGAGTCAGTCAAAGCTGTGATGTATCTAAAAACAGAAATGCATGATTCAGAAAAGAACTGGGCAGAGATGACTTCCAATTAATAATCGTCGTTCACCTTCCAGCAAAACATCTAAAAGTCTGACACTTTCACCCAGATAAAAAATGATGGCACTAATGATCTGTGAGACCTGAGAGTGCAGGGACACAAAGAAAAGTCCCATTCATGACAATACAGATATTATTTAAAGTAGACCAGAGTAAGATTGACACATTAATTGCATTTAAATCACAATTTGAATGGACACAATCAGCAAATTTCAAAGGCTACAGTTTTTATTTGGCATAAAAACTGCTAACCCTGTAGTTTAGATCTGTACAAACATGTTCTGAAATGTGACTCTTGTATTAGTTTGTCAGTTCATATTTCTTCAGGACACGTTTGAAAAGTGAACTTTGAACAGAATCCTATTGTTAAAACATAAATCGTAAATCTAATCGCAATAATATTTTCAACCCTCGCAATTAGATATTTTCTGAAATCGTTAAGCCCTGGAGCAGCGTACAGGTGAGCAGTATATCAATATCATTTTAAAAGATAAAAGGAAGAAAAAAAATCCTGCAGATTCATTTTTAATGGGTAACGTGATGATATTTATGCACTTTTCAATTTTACAGTCCATTACATTTCTGTGTGATACTCGATTGCAGTCAAAACGTTTACAGACACGTTCTAACATATTTCTGATAGATTACAAAAATATGACTGGATTATTGTTATTGGGACAATTCCAAAAAATAATTGAGATATTCGTCAATGTCTCAGCCGCAAAGCAGTCACTACAGGTCATCTACAGGTTTGTTTGATCTTACTTTTGTTTGGTGTTTTCAAAATATTTCGAGGACAGTTTATACCTGGTGGTACAATTTCAAACTTCATTTCGAGGAACAGACTTGATACAGATTCCGACAACCACAATGATCGTTAAAAACACTCTTAATGTAGACAATGGAATGTTATTTTCAACCTTAAATCGTAGTACTTTTCTTTTACATTACCACGAGGCCTTATATCTGTGTGATCCCTCAGTCGTGCAAGTAGTTTCCATAGTTGTCCCTGGACGTATACTAGATCATTGTAAAGCTATTCAGGAAAAGTTTGTTCATTTTAGTTCATTATTCATTATTCATTAGTAAAGATACTTCTACGGGGTGGCCCAAAAGTCACTGACAATTTTAAATCTTCAGTAGCTCCTATAATTCTTAAGTTAAACTCACCAAATTTTAGCAGTAGATAAACTGAACCTTCTGAGATTTTTGGTAATATATAAACAGTTATAATTGTTCACTTACACTTGAACTTATCACTACTTAAACTAGGGGAAGTAAAAAATGACCTAATTTTTAAAAAATAATGTTTTTTAAAGTGTCCACCATTTTGGGTTTGTCTCTGAACAGCCTGATCCAACACACTTTACATAACATTTAAATCATTTCCGGGCTTATGGCTCTTATTTGATCCTCAATATTATTTTTTAAGTCGTTTATTGTCTGAGGTTTATTCACAAACACCTTTTCGTTAAGATAGACCGACAGGAAGAAATCAGGACTAGTCAGGTCTGTGGAGATCACATACTGCCCCCTGTCTTTGAAAAACACTTATTATTCCTTTAATGGCATTTACTCTTGGGGCATCTCTGGTATTAAAAGGTCGAAGGTAACACTGCTGGGTTTGTGAATTTGACCCACGTGACTCAAAGTATCACTGTACAATGAGGGTTCGTTCCTCGATGCTGTATTTGCTCAGATTAATGTCGGAAGGGTCGTTCTAAATGCTCTGAAAAAATAAAGGAAAAATATTTAGAAACAAAAGAGTTATGCATTTTTTATACTGTCGGTGACTTTTATTTATTTTTTTAGTTTCAAACCATTTTTCTTTTTATTAGTATCTGATTTTCAATACTTTTGACAACCCTACTTAAAACACAAACCAGAGTATGAACACTTCGTCAGCAATGAGATCCATAAAAGGTTTTTGTAAACATCTGGTACGTCGCATTGTCTTTTGTCTATTCATTCATTTTTACACAGCATTTAATTGTAGCCTGTAAAATGTTTCTAATGCCAATATGAGAGGGTGCAATAAAAACACAGAACAAACTGACTTAATCTGGGTGGGAACTTTTGAAATCAGCTTTGAAAACAACTTTACCAATGTCAACATGAAGACACCAATAAAACTGAACATTTGATAAACAATTTTGGATCCCTCCACAAAGACGTACTTGCCTGTGTGGTGCATTCAAAACCGCATTCAACAAGAGGAATTTTTAAGATCAATTTGAATCCTGATTTAACAAGGACTTTTTACAACTTTGTGCCAGGCGCTGCTGATTAGAGGGATCAAGTGGTGCGCCTGTTTTCTACCGGGTCTGTTTACATAAGCAGGTCACCTAATTGTTTATAATACTAGCTGTTAAGAAACTTTGACGTCTTATGCGGCTCCCCTTAGGCCTTTCCCCTGCCCTCAGACGTGTTTGTGAGAAGGAGGCACGCAACCACGGAGTTATACATTTTATGGCGCTTTTTCAAATGCTGGAGGTCAAAGAGGTCGAAGTATCAATACGTACTTTCCTGGTTAAAGGTCCTATATTACACAAAATTGATTTTTCTGAGCTTTAAGCCAACGTTAGCATGTTGTTACCTCATCAAAAACATATCTAAAGTCGTGTTTTGTTTCATTCACACATGTTTGAGTAACTTTTCTGTACATCTCCAAAGCTCAAAATGCTCTGTTCCACCTTGTGATGTCAGAAAGTGGTTGATTTAAAGTTAGCGGATACCTTTTAGCTTTTGTTTAGTAGATTAGCAATTCCAGAGCGGAAATGATCCAAATAATTGCAGGGAAGGTTTGATTAGGAAACAACATTATAACAATGCAATGTAAGAACGATTAAGCTGGATTTAATGGTGCTGGGCCTGATGTTTAAAGTGGAAAACGAGACTAGTTCATTTGTCCAAAGTTATTTCTCATTTTCCTTACGCAAAAGTGGAGTTTTTCACTGTAATGTCAACAACAACTAGCATGCCAACAGCGCACGTCGGTTTGTGGAGGGTGAAACGGTTTATAATTACACGCACAAAGCCCACAGAGGTCTCATTTTGACACCAACAGCTGCTGGTAAAAAAGTTATTTAAATACATGAAAAACCAAAACTAATACAGATGTAACGATATAATCTTCTAATGATCTATTTATTTGATTTTGATACGTTTAGACCTCACAAAAACAAAAGTTCAATCTCCTATTTTTATGGTAATTCATTATTAACCCTTAAGGACTGAGCACTGAGCCATAAAAGTCAAGTCAAAGGAAGTATCAGCATGTACTTTTGCCTTTTTTCACACACAACTACCTCAATTTCACACCTGTGTCCATCCTAACCGTATTTTTTTTAAGAGCCTCATGCCTCTGCTTTGAGACGACATTTGAATTTACATGAAGCATAATTGGTTGCGGAGTTTACGGTGATGGAGGCATAGCATCCAACACTATAGAGTTAATAAAACCTTTTAATTCAATTAAACCGTCTCCTCTTTGTTCAAAGCAGAAAATGGCTTTATGGAGCTGTTTTCTTTCAATATTTGAGAATGTTTGACTCGATATCACTACTTCCGCTGGATTATGGTGGCACTGTTGACTGTATTGTGAAAGTTCTATGATTTAATATTTTGTTTAGACCTAGTTTTGTGTTTGTGTTCTCACCATGAGACAAAACCAGGCCCGAACCAGGACTTAAACAAGAACTAAACATGGTTAAACTGGACCAAAACCAGGACAAAAACTACACTGAGTTTTTTTTGAATTAATCAAAACAGTATTTCAAAAGGTCTGAGGTTTTTTTTTTCAAATTCCTTTGACTCCCATGTAGAGATTTAAAGCAACACAGTGTAACTTTCTGAGGTTGCACACATGACTGTATACAGAAGTGGGACATTACCCACAGTGTTCAGCTCAAATGAAGCTCATCGAGGTTAGAGCCGTTATGGGGCAAATTTGGAGCTGAATTCTGACCACGAGTATCACAGCAACCAAAGAGCCAATCAGGAGCGAAGCTGTTGAAGATGACGCTCCTTCCGTCGCTCGCCAAACCAGCGGCGCTAGCATGAGCAACCTTGAGGAAAGAAGGCGCCTGATTTGTCTGTTATTAATGTTCATATTTTGATTTACAGACACAAAGCGAAATAATATGTATGTAATAATCATGTAGCGCGGGTTAATACGAACAGTTTAAAATGACGAGTCTGACAGAGGGGCAACACTTTTTCAATAGAAAGTCAACTGGAATCAGACTCGATGGAGCCGGAAGTGCCTGCTCACTTTGTATGTGGAAAGCGCTGGCTAGCAGGTTAGCTACGTCCATTTATATATACAGTCTATGGCTGCACATCAACTGAATGATTCTATGGAAATAAAAAGTTAAAATACACTTTTCCATGGACATATGTTCTGTGCCAGACTATGAAATATTATTAGCCAAAGGAACAAAAAAATCCATGGAAAACACGAGTGATCAGAGTAAGGACGTATGTTTTTTTTTGGTTTTAATATGCAATAAATAAATACAAAAAAATAAAAAATAAAAAAATAAAAAAAAAAAAAAGTAAAAAAAAAAAACACCAAAATGTTATATACTGAGGTTTTAAATGATTGCAGAGCATAACTTTTACAAATCCAGTTAAACTCTGATTATGAAAAACTTAAAGTTACAAGACAAGGTGCATTGTGTGACAAAAAATCCTGAAAATCATATGTAAGTTATCACTAACCACTGTTTCTTTTAACACCCTGGGCGCCACATAAAGTTGCAGCAGTAAAATATATAGCTGCGAAACATGCACAGGTAAAATGAAAGGCAGGAGAACAAGTGAAAAAAAGAGAAGAGGCACTATTAGAGCTGGCAGCGGCTGCATGTGCGTCACGGTGGTAAAGGGAATGTTTTGGGCAGAAAAGCCACAAATGGAGGGATCTGTCGAAGCACGGCCACAGACAACAACATGGTCGACTTCAACAGGTGCCCAGAGCCCGAGGGAAGCCCCGCCCCAGCCTCACCCACACACCTCTACAGGGACTGTGTTAATCTGGCTTTTTTTTTAAGTACTTTGACCAATTTTACCTTTGTATATCAAGGAATGAAATCGGTGTATGCAAAATATCTGTGAGAGAGAAATGGATATGGGGGTGGGCAACATGACAAAAAAAATAAATATCAGGATTTTGATGTTTTTTTTTGTTTTTCTAAAGCTTCTTCTGATGCTTCACGCTTAACTGTGTTCGGTTTAAATCCAGCTGTCACTCACTCAGAGCATGATAGAGGTTAAACAATAGGAGGAGTTGGTCAAATGTATCGAGAATTAGATACTAATCGATACTAAAACTAGTATCGAAAACGAGATACTCATTTGAGCAGGAATCGGTGCTAAAAAAGTCATACAAGAGTAATAAATGAACCTTTCCTAAATAGCTTTTGAATGATCTTGAGCTGTATCAGAACAACTATAAGACCAGTATACGCCCAGGGACCACTATGGAAACTACCTGGATGACTGGATGATTACACAATATCAAAATCAAGAAATTTCAGTATCATGGCATCTCTAGTTGGAGGGGAAACATGTTGGTGTTTGAGCGAACAGCTGCATTAAATCGCTAAATAATGAATCATGATAAGATGATATGACCAAAATAGCAGATCATCACAGGGATGAGATTATGATTTAATGACCGTATCCACTTGCACTACTATATGCAAACTCCATCAGTCAGTATTGGTTATGGTCCTTTCATAATGGAAGTCTAAAGCCCTCCTCTTCCCCCCTCTCCACGCTAACTTTAGGAACAGTGATTGCGGCTACTGCGAGGGTCTGTTCTGTGATTCAGTTATGTAGGAGCTGAGGGGTGAAGAAACACGCCACCTATAGGCCAGGCCATGAAGTGTGATTGCCTCCATCACTTGTAACAGGCAGAGTGGGATGAGGTGCCAGAACGATTATCTTATAACCCAAAGGTTCGCAGTTCTGATCCAGCTCATATCGTGGGGTCCTGAGACATGACACTTTACAAACCTCATAATTTGGGAGACATCAGTTTTTTTGATATACTAAACTGGAATATCAAGTAAATCTTCTATAATACAAACTATTAAGGATCCCATATTACGGAAAATTGACTCTGTCGTGTTAGAATAAAACAAAAACATACCTGAAGTTGAGTTTTGTTTCATTCATTCCTTTTTCCACCTTGTGATGTCATGAAGCGATAGTTTTCAAGTTTTGTTTAGTGAAGATAGGAAATCCCAGATCTGAAATTATCCAAATGATTCAAGCAAAGTTGTGTGGAGTTTAAAACACAGTGGAGCACTTCCTGTTTTACCACATGACATCACAAGGTGGAACAGTGAGTGCAGAGTGTTTGATAGAAGAACACAACCTATATATGCAGATTTTGTGTGTTGAACAAGTGTAGATGAAACAAAAACACAACTCGAGGTACGTCTTTGATATGGAAGCAACATAGATCAGAAAATAAACCTCCAAAAAACGACCATACAATGCAATCTTTAAAACACATCTATTTCTGCAGTTGGTTAACTTAAAACAGATTTAATTGTGCTATGCAATGACTCGTGCATGCATTGCTCTATCTATATGTTCATGTTTTTTCACAAAATTCATTCATCGGTGTATCTTGCTCAGATATTTGCCTTATATTGACTGTTCGGCGTTCAGATCATGAATCACCTCCGCTCAAAAGAAGCAGACATAAGCACACATCCCCAGTGACTGTGTACACTACTCCTCTGTTTGAAAAGCCAGCCACCCATCCAGGAGAAATTAAACAAATACAACAAGCTGTCAGGATGAAACCACTTTCATAATTTATCAGAATTTATGGTTTGCACACAACTTGGCGACCCGACTGCAGCTTTATCACTGAACCATAGGATAACGTAATGTAACAGCTAATTCACTGCATCCTAAAATGGAAACTCACTTCACACTAGGGCTATGCAAGTGAATTTTAACAGAGGTCAAGTTTCAGTCAATGGGCTTGGGTCTTTTAAATGAAGAGGTCAGCAGCCAGGCCTGTCACGATAACACAGTTTGAAGTGTGATATATTGATAATACTGAAACGATAATACTGAAATCAAAGCATCAACCAGAAATTTCCCTCAAAAAGTATTTAAAATGTACAATAAATAACTTAATGTAGTTATTTTGTATACAGTATATAATAAGGCATACTTCATAAGTTTATAATTCAAGTCTCAAAAGGTTTAATATCATCATAAAACCCAGAAAAAAACTCAAATTTGACAGATAGGCTCAAAATGAGGCTAAAATTTAAAACTGTGACTAAAGGCCAAACTAAATATTTATTGAAAAAATTTCAACAATATCTGCATGTTTTTCAAAAGGGGTGGATTAAATGTGAGTGAGGCGACAGGTAGCAGAGACTAACGAGTCAACAGAAGTGGTGGAGCCGGTGCTAACACATCTGCAAAGCATTCTGGGATTCATAGTATTAGTAATATAATATGCAGGCCTGAGTTTGACATGTCTGGTATAGACAGGCCTATCAGCAGCCAATCCTCTGTAAAAGTATATAGGACGTATTTGTTTTCAGTGACAATTACTCAAAACCCGTCTTGTTCATATTTTACAAAATTGAAACACTGAAACTATTTTAAGTTATTTTACCCAAAATCAAACTGAATTGTTATGATCAATTTTCCCTGCTTTTCAGTACATCAAAAAATGTGTGGTGGGTTGTCGTATAATTAGAAGGCAGGTAGTTCAATCTCTGCTCTAAGATGTTCACTGCTGTTGTGTCCTTGGGCAAGACGCTAAACCAGCCTTGCCTATGTGGACGTGCGGTTTGAGTGAGCTTCATGGGGTTGGAGAAGCTGTAGGCAGAGACATATTTCTTCAGTTTACTCTAGGGCAGCTGTGACAAGTATGGACAGCAAATATTGTCTTACAAGTTGAACTAAAATCATTATTATAATATCTAATTGAATCAATATTCACTCATGTCTAATGGTCAATGATCAGCTCAGGTCGTTTTAATGGAGAGGTTCACAGCTGATCCTTAGTAAGAGCATGTGGTTTGGAGCAGAGTTCAGACTTTGGAGGAAGAAGAAATGTCAATATTTTTGTGTGAAATTCAAAGTTTGTATTAATTATGTGCATGAAATCATTACTGAAAGTCATTTTGTGTGTTGTTTTTTAAAATTTAAACATCAAATCAATGAGGGGGAAAAAAAAAAAAAGACACATTTTTTGCTGTATTGCCCAGTGCTGATTTTATGATTAAACCTGGGGATCGTGCGCAGAGCCGGAAAACAATGCCTGTGGTCTTGGAGAGGCTTTTTACACTGTTGTGCGTCTCAACCATAATTTGTGGATGTTGACAGGACTCGGGTGCAAATTGCTTAAGTCTGAATGAAGAGCAGAGGTGTTGCAATGTTTACCGCACAGACGCACTGGCCCAGGTTCTGCCGAAGATATAATAACATGTACTTTAGTTAATAAGGTCACATGTTCAGAGCAGCAGAGAGCTTAAGGAAACGCCCTGTCAGCACTTTCATTCACAAATGTAGCTATTATCCCCAACAATACGGTGAGTTAGGGCGCCAAGATTAATTACATCTGGATCAAATTTACAAATTGAATGGTCAAAAAACGAATAGATGGAGTTATTTATGAGCAGTCTTGTGCAAACAACAAAATATCCCAGTGTCTTCATGGCATCTTAAACCTACTAACCTTGAACTCTGAGAACATTACCTCAATGGATTATTATATTTAGTTAGTAGTTCATATGTCACTGCACTATAATAATGTTGAGATGTGAACTAAATTGCAAAACCTGTATTAAAATTTCATACTTTTCCAAACTCATTCAGCCTATACAACAATTATTTTGCTGTTTTTTGTAGATTTGGGATCACTTCATATAACGGAAACAAATATTAATTTCATGTAGACATACTTGCAAATGAACAGATTTTAAAAAGAAGGTCCCCTATGTAACCCTGCAGATTAGACATCTACAAACTGTTGTGAAATGCATGCCATTCTTGATTTGATATGTTATCTCATAAATGGACAGATACTTTTCCATATCCGCTGTTACACAAGCCACAACCGAACAGGGACGCAACTAACAACTATTTTTTCCAATTCATTAGTCAAGTCATTAAGTACAGGTATTTGACTACTAATAGTTGCTTAAGTAATATTACCTCATTTACTAGTATGTCAGCATCATAGACTGTGAATATACATGGACATAACTAACCCGCAGCAGCTGTGATCCAAATAGAAGTGATCATGGGCAAACTTCCAGCTCGGTAAAGTGCTGCTGTCAGACTCGTCATTATGGCCTTAAAATGTTCGTTTTTACCCGCCCTACATGATCCTGGTATTTTAATTTTGCTATGTGGCCATGATTGAAGATATGAGCATTAATAACAGACAAATCAGGGGTGGTTATCTCCAACAGCCTCACTCCGGATTGGCTCTTTGGTTGCTACTATCATAGTCGGACCTCACCTAATATGCATCTTGGATCAAAATTCACCCCTTGAGTAACTGCCTCAATCAGCTTCATCTGACTGGACCTGAACACTTTGTGGGACGTCACCCTCCCTTAGTCCATTTCTTTTAACCGTCTATGGTCAACACAATTCATTTTACAAAGAGAGGTCACATTATAAATTCATTCTGAAATACATATTCTTGAATCAGTTTAGCAGTTCAGGTTTCAGTCTCCTCTAGCATGTCCCGGACGTGTTTAAAATGTGCATCGTGAAACAAATCTTGATTTTAGATGCACTATTAATACACTTTCTCATGTCATGCTTTTTTCTTTATTGCCATGGATTATTTACGTTCTCACTGAAGACATCAGAACTATGAATGAAAATATATGGAATGTAGTAAACAAAAAAGTGTGAAATAAAAATATGTTTTAGATGTTGAAAATTTCGTGAAACTGGCACGTTTGATTTTATCATGCTTTGCCAGTCTTGACATTCACCGATTTTTTGACAAAAGTACCAGCTGTGAAGTGAAACCATCACTGAAGACTTCTCAACTCATGAAGCTCACTGAGAAGGTCAAGGTGTTTGCAGCTCTGTCCACAAGGCAAAAAAGGTAGATACTTTGAGTAATCTGAATCTAAAGCTCCTATATTACACAGAATCAACTCTATTCCACATTGTGATGTCATGTGAGTGGTAGGCTTCAAGTTAACGGCTACCTTTACCTTTTTTTTTCAGTGCACAATGGCAATTCCAGGGCTGAAATCATCCAAATGATTCTAATGCAGGTTTTGTGGTGTTTAAAAACACAGTGGAGCACTTCCTGTATTATCATATGACATCACAAGGTGGAGTGTTTTCAGTTGGAGGGAAGAACTAAGCCTAAATATGAAGGGTTTGTGCGTTAAAACAACACACTCCTGGAATGTTTTTGATGAGGGTAACAACATTGTAACATCAAAAACTAGAATATATATGACCCATATTACTCTAGTTTTTGATGTTACAGTGTTGTTTCCTCATGTTTCCTTTAAACATTTTTCTCTTGCTGCTTAATCCCACACATCTTGAGAAGGTGTGTTCAAACTAGTGTAAATTACAAGTACAACTTAGTGTTTCTAAAATCATTCACCTCTAAATTGTGGCTTATCTAATGAGGCTGTCAGCACATTCATTCACAAATTGCTGTTACTTCTTCACAATCGGCCCCGGACAAGTATAAAAACTAAAGTGAGTACAACCAAAAACACATGACTTCATCGGCAGAGCTGAGGCCAACATTTGCAGCACGTTGTTTTCAATAGAAGAACGCGCTGCTTTGAGAGGAAAGGCTCTTGGGTACAGACCTCATGGGGGCTGATGGAGCTAGCGCCAGTCTCCGCAGTTACACAGTGCAAAACAAACCCGGGTTACCGTGCCAACCACTGCGAGGCTGAGAGCACGCCGCTGCTTCTGACAGAGCGGCGGGAGGAGGGGGAGAGGAGCAGACAATCAGAGAGTTTTAAACAGAGGCAGAGAACCGGCTGTGAATGTCCTGATCAAATATTAAACTTATTTTTTTTACCAGTAGATGGCAGAAGTAAGACCAGTCAATGACATGCCCATGGAGACAAGCAGGTGGCAGATATTCCACCAGAAAAGTTACACAGTGCACTTTAGAGCTGCAGCTAATAGATTCATCGATTGATTATTTACTCCGTTTAATCTCACCCAAAGCCCCACAACTAATCAGGACATGTGACCTGTTCGTATCCAAAAAACATGGCTGCTGAGGAGGAAAAAGGACAATAAATATCACGGGGGACTGTAAAAACATAGTGGATTTCTGCAGAATCAGTGAGCGAAGCACTAAACTCTGTTAATCTGAGGTGAGAGAAATTTGATTTTTATTTGTGAATGATACGTGACCAAGTGAGCTCCTTCGTTTTCCATGCATCACTGAAATAAATAAATCTGATTGGACGGCCGTGTTTGAAGCCATGGCTCAAGGTGCTTTTACTGACGGAGAATTGGCTGTTAGACCATTAAAAAGCCACAAGTCGATCTTCTGATTTAAAACCAACCAAAGTGTTCTGCATAATAAACTTTTTGGAGCTTTCTTACCATGTTATAACATTGTTTCCCTCATGAAAAAACGTGCCTGAAGAGGTTTCAGATGTCATCCATACATGTTTGCGTGATCTAGTGATCTCTTCCAGGCCCTATTCAAACCTCCTTACCGTTAGCTCTAAGATTGTGTCCAAAGTCCAGCCCACAAGACTTCAGCTTCACAAGGTTTAATGAATTATAAATAATAATAATAATAAATCACAGAGGGATTTTTTTGTAAGCCAATCCTTGATTTACTTTGATAATTGTTTGAGCCGTAGTACACCTTTAAGTTCTTTCTGGAGAGTGAGTTGATGAGTTAATGCTTTGTTGACCAATGTTGACAGCAGCTTTCTCATACTCAGTTCATTTTATGACTGTCTTGATTTGAAAGGTAATTTCTTGAAGTCTATTATCATTATTGGATACTTATCAAACTTATCAAAACACTGCAGCATTTCTCTCGATGTTCAGAGCACAAAGGACACATGTCGAATTGACGTCAGAGAGTTTGAACTAAGCCTCTTTTGTTTTTAGTGGCTGATACCCGGAGGAAACATTCAGCTGTCACAACCAGGGCCATAATTCACCATGAGATCATTCTGCTCTATATTCTACATGCAGGACCATGGTGTGCAAGCAGTGTGCTCCAGAAATAGAAAAGAGGAAGGAACACTTTAGAACAAGTAGTAAACAATAGAACACAAATACAATCTACCTTTATTTATACGAGGCCAGTGAATGACTGTTAAGGCTGTAGAATGGCCTGTACATAGGTTAAAAAAAAAAGTCCCTTATACTATATGTGTGGGTGGAACAAGTACTTTTAAAACCCAAGTTTTGAACAACTGACTGATGTTTTTGTCAGTAAATTTGCCAAGACACACACAGAAATGTCTATCAATACCAAAAATAGATTAAATTTTCTAAAAAATCTAATAACTCTAATGATAAATATAGAAAAAGATGACGGTTGGATTAGCTGGTTTCAATGCAGATGATGACAGAGGAGAGGGGTCAGGTGGAGCAGAGGAAAGGGTCAGGTGGAGCAAAGGATACAGAGAAGAGGACAGGTGGAGCAAAGGATGCAGAGGAGAGGGTCAGATGGAGCTGAAGAGAGGGTCAGGTGGAGCAGAGGATAAAGAGAAGAGGGGCCAGGTGGAGTAAGAGGATACAAAGGAGTGGGTCAGGTGGAGCAGAGGATGCAAGAGGAGAGGGTCAGGTGGAGCAGAGGATGCAGAGGAGAGGGTCAGGTGGAGCAGAGGATGCAGAGGAGAGGGTCAGGTGGAGCAGAGGATGCAGAGGAGAGTGTCAGATGGAGCAGAGGATGCAGAGGAGAGGGTCAGGTGGAGCAGGAGAGGGTCAGAGGGAGCAGAAGATGCAGAGGAGAGGGTTTAGGTGGAGCAGAGGAGCAGAGGAGAGGGTCAGGTGGAGCAGAGGATGATGAGGAGGAGAGTGTCAGATGGAGCAGAGGAGAGGGTCAGATGAAGCAGGAGGATGCAGAGGAGAGGGTCAGGTGGAGCAGGAGAGGGTCAGAGGGAGCAGAAGATGCAGAGGAGAGGGTTAGGTGGAGCAGAGGATGTAGAGGAGAGGGTCAGGTGGAGCAGAAGATGCAGAGAGAGGGTCAGATGGAGCAGAAGAGAGGGGTCAGGTGGAGCAGAGGATAAAGAGAAGAGGGCCAGGGGAGGTAGAGGATGTAGAGGAGAGGGTCAGAGGAAGATGAGCAGAAGAGAGGGTTAGGTGGAGCAGAAGATGCAGAGGAGAGGGTCAGACGGGGAAGTATTCATCAAAGAGCTTTTGAAAAATATTTATGAACTAAAACATATCAAGCTTTAATAATGAATAATGAATGATTGTGATAATTATTACATTAAAAGTTGTTGGTTTACAATTAAGATCTAATTTAGTAACATGAGGATTTGCATTGTAACCTGCGTAGCTCCGCCCACCAGCTTGTCTTCACAGGGACTTTTGCACCTGCTCTGGCACAGACTCAAGCCATTTCATCACTCACACTGTATTGTTTACAAGTTTGGCAAATTTAGCTTCCTCTTCTCGTCTATTTAAGGAAACAAAGACAGTTGCGACATTTAAAAGTGGTTTTATTAAATGTTTCGGGCGTTTTCACGTTTCATAACTAAGGCTGGAACTTGTGCTGTGAACATGGCACAGAAAACATGATTTAACTGAACAGTAGCGAGTCCTGAGATGGAAGAAGGAGCAGCAGTGAATTAGGGCAAGTACTGAAAATTGGGCGGCAAATGCCCAATCGTTTAGTCGACTAAAAAGTAGGGGGTGTGGCAAAAGCTCTTAAAACTATTCTTTTAGCTGTATGTATCTGACCCAAACTGCACTCACAAGACTACAACTGCACGGGAAGTTCACGCGAAACAACTATTTATGCAGAAAAAAAAAGTACAAGGAAACAATGTATTTATATAAAGACAGCTCAAACTTCTGAATCATGAGTTTAATCTGCCTTTGTAATATAAAATACCAAAATAAATGCAACACACAATCACTCACCAAACTTCTCCTCTCAGCTTTTGTCCAACATAAATGCATTTACGCCCAAGGAAAATAATAGTTGACTTTTAGGCTTTGGTTCAATTAAGGACACCGTCAACTATTAGATAAAGCAATATTTTAAACGTGTTTACACATAGAACTGTACGAGAATCATTGCATTTATTTTCATTGAAGGGTGGGATTAGCCAATCAGGAACCATGTCTGGTCTGTTTCGTATCAAAACAAAACCTTATGAGGAAGGGAGGACAATAATATCACGGGGGACTGTAAAACATGGGGATTTCTGCAGAATCAGTGAGTGAAGCACTAAACTCTGTACTCTGAGTCTGGAGGTGAGGTTAAGAAATTTGATTTTATTTGTGAATGATACGTGGACCAATGAGATCCTTCGTTTTCATGCATCACTAAAATAAATAAATCTGATTGGACAGCGGTGGCTCAAGGTGCTTTTACTGACAGAGAATTGGCGGTAGGACCATTAAAAAGCCACAAGTCGATCTTCTGATTTAAAAACCAACCAAAGTGTTCTGCATAATAAACTTCTTTGGAGCTGTTCTACCAAGTTATAAACGTTGTTCCCTCATGAAAAAACGTGCCTGAAGAGGTTTCAGATAGTCATCCATAATGTTTGTGTCATCTAGTGATCTCTTCCAGGCCCTATTCAAACCTTGTCATGACATTCGTTGCCCTAAATCTTTACTGTTTTTCATATTTATTGTTCATTCTATCTGTTTGACCTAATTCCTAAATCCTTTTATGTATATTGAATGTAATCTTAATCCATCTCTTTTGGCCTAATCTTGCATGAAACTCTTCTGTTGTTACACATGGGCATATCTCGTTTTCGTTTCACGTACAAGACGATGTGTCCAGCCGCCTGAAGTCCACCTGGACTAGATTAAGACTGATATATATTTTGATGGTATAAATACACTGTGTCTATGGTTCATTTGTAGCTGAGGGCGAGACGACACTATCAGGGGAAACAGCTCTGTGCACAATCAATAAATCTGACTTTTTTTGATTCAAGACAACGTTCTCTATGAGTTAATATTTTTAAGGTTTTTTTACTATTAGACATTTCCACAACACCCTCCTTACCGCAGCTGTAAGACTCTGTCCCAACACTACGTCACTGAATGCTCCCACATACACAAAAGCAGGATCTAAATCAATAAACTACACCTGAAAGCGCTTGTTGTGAAGTGCAGTAGTTTCATGTAGTGGCGTGTACACCGATTGTAATGTGAGTGTCACTCTGAAGGGAGAGAGTGAACGGCAAGCAAAAGGGAGGGGAGGCTCGGCGAAAGTGAAACTGAAAAATACGGAAACTTTAAAACACGTTAATGCATTGGTTCAGTCAGTATTTAGCCTTTTAAAAACAATAAAAGCCAACAAGTAGCATATTTCGATTACGTTACCAATTAATACCCTTCATAGAATAGACCTGTAATATCCCCCTTTACCAATAGATTTGAGTTGAACAGCTGCTTAATCAGGACGTGTAAATGGTCAAATGTGGGAGGCCAAAGTCACAGCAGACAGTCTCAGCTCATATCTGAGTCCTTAAACTGTCCCACTTAGATTCAACAAAAGCATCTTTCCTCTGTCATATGATAAAAAATAATAAAGATAAAGCCCCCATAATCTCAGTTTAAACACACCGCGTCGTTTCAGCTCTTCCAATGAGCCCGAGTCGTCTGCACGTACCACATCTGCACAACGACTCGCACGGTGACGTCATGAACTACTCTGTCTAAAGCTTTTATCAAGCAGACAATGTGGGCCTTCTTTTACCCTTATGATAAACATCCTCTGTGCGTGGTGATCGGATTTGCCCTTCTCTAAACAAAAATCCCAACTCGGCTTAAATCAACCAAACCATTCTAATGGCATAAATGCATTTTTTTTTCTATGGAAAGGGAAAAGGGGTTGCAGTAATGATGTCCCTCCAGCTTACAAAAATTTTGGGGGTGAATAAAGTCAGTGGGATCGAAAGATGAGGCACGTGTTGGGAAAAGAGGAGTTCCGAGAAACGGCAACAGCGATGGGCAACTGTAAAGACGTCTGAGTTAATTGAAAAAAAGAAATAAAATAACTGGGATACTACGTCATAATTAGTGGACTGATTTAAAGTGTAGGCAAAGGATTATATATTTATGGGCAATTCCCAGTTTGAAAGCTCCACGTCCTGCCCCCCCCCAGAAAACAGAGTATATTGTATATCACAGGTCAAAATAAAGTCCGCTGTGCTGTCTGTATGGTCATTATAAAGCATTTAATTGTCCGTTATCAGGACAGTCCATGGTTAGCGGCTAGTTGTGTTGTTTTAATGTCACGGTAAAACGCCGCTCTGGTCTCTGAGAGCAGTAAAAGCGTTATACAATTCATCACAAGCAATATTAGGATCAGAATGTTGTAATGTACGTGAGGAATAACTGTCACAAAATGTTTAAAAGAAGTTAAAAAAATCAGAAAAAATCTGGTACAGTCACCAAACCTGAAATACACATTATTGCATTCTTTTGTTAACAATCTGGTTATTCTTATGCTTAAAGCGCACTTGGTAACTGTTCTGGTGGGGCTCCTCCACCGTGTCCTTTCGGCATGGGATTATTATTCACCGCTTGGAAAATTCCACAGTTGGCATTAACAGATCCATCTACATTGATTTATTATAGCTGTTTTTTTGTTGTTGTTTTTTATTTATTTTTTAATTGCTGAGTGATTACCTTGAAAAACACGTGTTCTAATGTGAGTGTGCTACAAGCTATGTCTCCAGGAGATATATATGTCCCACATATACCTTAAATTTACCTTTCCAAGGCAACAAACAGTGTCAGACTCTCCACCTGATAGTTACAGGGTGCCCACAACATTGGTAACAGTTGTTTGAATAACTCAGAAGACCGACGAAGAAACTGAATTTGCACTTTTGTTGCTTCTAGTCCACACGAAACGATTAATTACAAGCAAAGTTTTAATGGCACCAACTGCAATGGGATGGCTGCAATTTACATTATTACCCGAATTTCATCCTAAACAATTATTTAAATACTACTTTTGTATACCTATATCCTTTTCTTACTCTACATAAAAACTGCAACCTATTTTTAATTTTTGCAGCGACATCGACGGGGGGGTACGGCATGCGTCTATGGGCAAATGTTCACAATTACCATGACACAACGCACACATCGGCAAACACATCTCAAGATTAAATGGTAATGCTTTACATTTTTACAAAGCGCTTCCAACCTTCATGCGCTCAAATGCTACCTCATGAAAACCATTCATTCCTTCCCCCCGTGGAACGCAGACACTGGGGCGAGGGGAGTCAAGTGTCTGCCCCAAGAACACACGACCCATCATCTTGGGAGCTCTGAATCACACCATCACCCTGTGTCCGTGGATCTGATGGAGCATGTTTCGAACGGCAGCACTTTACCACTGAGCTACTGTCACCATCTAAGTCCCGAAAACTCAAGAAATAAAAGAGATGTACACACACTGAGTGGAGTACAGATGATGATGTCTGAGGCTTCTCTTTCCTAAAAAAAACTGCTTCTTTCTCCCATCTCAAACCCCACTACTTTTCTTTGGTAAAGATCTATACTTCCCCCTCTTCAACGAGTGGTTAGTGCTTTGAGATTGTGATGTGCAGAGCAACTGGGGTCCAAGGAGCTCTGCACACGGCGCTGCTACATTCTCTGTATGTAATGTGCTGTTTATTTTCTCCTACACTACACTGAGGAGTATACCACATTATTTTCACTTCAATAAGATATAAGGCCTTGTCAACAAAGCAACTGACCTAGAACAAAGACGCTTCTGGATGAGCAGCGAAACGAGTCTTCACTCCTACATTAACAATTTTACATTTGCTTTTACTTACCACAATGTCTGTGAGAAAAAGTGCTCTTGGATATTTTACCAAAATTGCCGCAAATGTTGGACAGGCCCGTTCTAATCAAAGTTCATTAATCATCTGCTTTGAGAGTTGAAAAGAACTAATCCGAACCGCAGAAGACCTGACCTGTCCACCACCCCGCACATGACACAACATCACCAGTAACTGCTTCTGTATTGAACTTTCAAATAAGAAAATGACTCAATCTCAGACCATGTTGCCAACCTGTGACAAACTTCAAAGATACGATTCTGGCTCTGGCAGAGATTATTTGGTTTTATTAATTCTTCTGTGTTACAGACCAAAATGCTTAGGCTCTGCCAAGCATCACCTTCAGAACTAAATCCCTAATACACTGCAAATGTTTTGGGTAAGACAAGTTTAGTGTCACTACTTAGATGTGTGGCAGCAAAACTTATATTGTTAATGCGATTTTTGTTGTAATCAGTGATTTCTTGGGTCTAGTCCTAATAGAAATGATCAGGTTCACACATTTGAGAATTAATCTTCCGTATATTGTTCACTCTTACCACATGGGGGTCCAAAATATGGCTTCATCTGGGAGTATGAATAGCATTCTAGATACTGCAGATCCTAGTCATTGTAATGTGAATATAGTGATATTTAATCAATAATTAAACACATATATCAGAAAAAAGTGGCAAAAAGATTATAGACAAAAAAATAACTTTTGAAATTGGGACATGCACTGTTATTTTGTGAAATTTTGTGGTCAATTTAATAGTCTATTCACTTAAGCTACAACCACGGACTGTATATAACTTGGGACATGTGCTTCGCTTCTCTCCATCGGCTCCATTCAACTTTACATACAAATGTACAATTGTAGCGTCCTCTCTTTTGTAATTTGCTGCAATGGCTTGTCCTTTGGTCTTCCAAAATGTTTGTATTAACCCCTCTACTGATCCTGGGGTTTTTTATTAGCTGTTTTCTCTGTAAATCAAGAAACAACATTAATACAAACAATCCCGCAGCAAAGCTGCTTCTTTCCCCCAAGGTTGTTTCCACTCTTAGCTACCATGTTGATTGACAGCATCGCTAAGTGCCTGCTCCTCTTAAATATGTTATTTTAATAGATCCATGGCTAAAACCAGCATTGGGCGGGTGAGAAGTTGCTATATCTCTGGTCATAATTTCAAATCTTACCTCAATTCTCGCGTAACGCTCTAGCTCGAATGAGCTTCATTTATAACATTCTGTGAACTACAACATTTCGATTGGATTGCAAAAAACTGTATCCAGCCTTGTCACTTGGGATCATCTAAGATACATTTTGTCCAATATT